>PVIA01000269.1:0-523632 GCA_004024845.1 Tonatia bakeri
AGGGACTTACCTAAGAAAAAGAAGATTAAAAATATGAACAGTAAAAAAAAAAAAGTAATCAAATGGAGGGTTAGCAACAGGGAAGTGGGAGGAGGAAAGAAAGGGAAAAGATATAGAGAATAAGTAGCATAGACAATAGGTAGAAAATAGACAGAGGGAGGGTAAGAATAGTATGGGAAATGTAGACACTAAAGAACTTATGACACATGGACATGAACTAAAGGAGGAAATGTGGGTGGGAGGGGATGGGCAGGGTGGAGGGGAATGAAGGGGGAAAATGGGACAACTGTAATAGCATAATCAATAAGATAAAGAATTAAAAAAAGATATTGATAATACTAATCATTGCACAACTAGTATGTCACAGATGTTTTTTAAACACTTGGGTGTAAAGGGGAAAGTGATCATCCCATGAACAGAATCTTCCCATGATTTTAGGTATTTCTTCTTTGCTTTCTCTACCTTCTCTAATGCCCTTCATATGGACCCGAGTGCTCCCTATGGGGCTATGGTTTCGTGTTCCTGCTCCTACCTAGCCCTTGGGTTTTGCTCAAGTGCTATCTCTTTAAGGTAGATTTATTTTCTTAGCCAGAGTGAAATCACACAGGGTGCCCTCCCCGTATACATCTCCCTTAAAAAAATAACCTTTATAGTCTTTCTGAAATTTACATTTCTTTTGGCAAAGAGAGTAGACCACCATTCAAAAGTTGAAAAAAATTCATGTATGATAGTCAGGGGGTTTTCCGTTGCAAAAGGTAAATTTTTTAGCTTCTATAGTGAAAATTTCAGCTTGAGGTGTAGCTGGGCCTAGGAGCTCAAGCAATGCCATTATGGTATAGTGTTTTTATATCTCTTGGATCTGTTTTTTTTAGTGCTGGCTTCATTCTCAACTGAGCTCAGTCCACATGGTAACTTCTCTCTTTATCCCCAGTAGCTTTGTGATGACATTCTATCACCACTAGTCCAAAGACTAATTAATGCTCATGAATTCTCATTGGCCACCTTGGGTCTTGTGTTATTTTCCTGACTTATCACTGTGGCCATAGGCATATGGTACTCTTATTGATCATGTCTGGGTAATGTGCCAGCATCTAAACTCAGAGGGAAGAGGTAGGTCTACCTAATCCACATGGCCTGAGGTAACAGAGGTGGGTCTTTGAAGGAATATAAGGAATATTCCCCCCAGAGAAGTAGAATTGGATGCTGGGCCCACAGAAACACTGAGCTCCCATACCATGCAAAAACTTTGCTGAGGGAATACCTTAGTGTGCATGAATTTCAGGCACAATGTTTTCTGTCAACCGATAATATACTGTAATGTCTAATCACAAATGTTTCTCCATTCTTCTAGAGGAAGGGGATGCAGAGAGAAAGAATGTAAAAGGACTCTGAAGTGTGGCAAGACACCAAAGAGAAAGAGATAAAAAGAGGAGGCAAAGGATGCTTGGACGTGCTTGTAGGATGGAATGATTCTAAGGTGGCTGCATTCTCTTTCAAGTGGGTGGGGTGACATGCATGGTACTTGGAGGTGTCTTGGTCATAACTTCCAGTGCTGTGACTCATTTACCATGGTTTTCTCAAGGTGTGTGTGTGTGTGTGTGTGTGTGTGTGTAAACCTTCTGACTTTCTGTAGAAGACCTTTCCCCCAGGGCCTTTTAATTGGGAGATTGTTCTGCAAACACGTTTGGCAAGATTGAATGAATAAGCTATGCAAGGGGTGGGGGGCTCTGTGAGACCCTGCATTAACCCATTCTGGCCATCAGAAGATTTGAGCAGCATTGAATAGCCACCATCATCCTGCAGTTTCCAGAGTTCAAAATTTTCAGTGTAGATTCTCGTTACTTGCCCAGAAGCACTGATACTATTGCATTAATGTTCTCTTTAATATTTCAATTTAATCAAAATATAGATTGTAGGAGGGAGACTACTGGGACTTTAAGTACGTCAGAATCCTTTGAATCCTGGAGCTGGTCACTATGCAGATATCAGGAGTCATGGTCTGGCTGAGACGAGGAGAGTCACTGTCCACTTACTGAGGACTTAGTAAGAGCTTACTAAATGTATGTCAACTCATTTAATTCTTATCACAATTCTGTATGGTCTGTTCTATTAATATCTATTTTACAAATAAGGAAGCTAAAGCAAATACTTTCCTAGGATTGCAGAGCTAAAACAGTGGTGGAGCTGGGATTAGCACCCACCCCATCTGCCTCCAAAGCTGTGCTCTCAATTGTTAATCTATCCTCCAGAATCCACCTCGGTACTCTTCACCTTTGGAAGGCATGCAAAGCATATGAGCCCCACCCCTCACCCAGTGTAGGAATTTCTGATGAAGAAACAGTCATCCAACATTTTTACTTGAATTTCTCCAGTGATGGGGGACTTACTACCTATAAAAGAAACTATTTAGATTGTTGGTGAGTTGTAATTATTAAGTAGTTTTTTTTTTTTCTGAGCTCAGACCACCCTCATTGTAGTTTTCACCCTTGATATTAGTGAGAGTGGTTCTCTACTAACAAGTGCCTGGCTCTGTGCTAAGCATTATCTTCTTACCTTGTTTAACCTTCAAACTCTTATCTATAAGTACAGGGGAAGAGATTCAGAGAGACTGGGTAATTTGCCCAGTGTCACACAGAAGAGATCAGGATCAGAATCCTGGTCTGTCTGAGTCCAGAATCATCCCAGTAAGCAACAATGTTTTCCAGGGGTAGAATCTTCGTGTTTGAAGGACTTCATTTCCTTACAGATTCCGCTTCACTTACTGAGCCACTACCTTGGTTGGGTGGGAATTAGGAATGGGTGCACACCCTACTCTTAGGTAACTCGTACAAAGATGTATTTGAGACAGTGAGTGCTTGCCAGGAGTTTCCCACCTAAAAAGAGACATAGATGAATATATATGCTGATAGTCTCAGACCTGGCCAGGATCCAACTTCAAGGAGAGTGAGCCTTCGGTTGCAGATTAGAAGGAGTACTGAGAACACACAGTTGACTGACCATCTCTTCTATGGGTCTCATGGACTGACCACAGATACTGTGAGCATGTTTCCTTCCATTTGTTCCAAGGTATTTCTATCAGAATGCCTTGGGAGATGGAGGTCTCCACTTACCACTGCTCTGGCCTCCGTATGGAACAGAAGAAAGAAATGAAAGCACAAGCTAAAGAAACACTGGGAGTGGGAGGTGGTGGCTGCCTGGGGCTCTGGGGAAGGAAAACTGCCAGGAAGACAGTTATTTTTCTATAGTACAATACTGTGTTCTTGAACAGAAAGCCAGTGAAACCTTCCCTGATGCCCTAGAGCAGGGTTAGTCACTCAGCATTCAGCACACACCCTGCTCGCTGATTCACTTAAGCAGCATTGTATTATTACTGTGTCTATAGACCTGTTCTCCTTTATTAGAATGCCAGCTCCCAGGACTGCCTGTTACCTTACAAATCTCTCCCCCATTGAAACAGCTAGAATGTGCTTTACTAGAACACTGTCATATACTAATACACCATGCATTTTATTTATTTATTTTGTTCATTGTCTTCTTCTCCACATGAAATGCAAACTCCTTGAGTGCAGAGACTATTTGTTTTGTACAGGAATGTGTCCTCAGCACCTAGGACAGTGCCCAGCCTAGAGGAGGCACTCAGAAAACACATTAGAGGAATGACGGACCATCCTTGAGTTGGAGGTGAAGTGGGAGAACTAGGAAGGGGGTTGGTTCACCAAGTGCTGGTAGTAGAAGAAGGTACACAAGGCTGGCAGGGGGGACGACAAGTGTCCTCTATCATGGTGGGGGGGGGGTTAAAATATGAGTCACTCTCATTCTTATCATCATTTTTAAAGTATTTAACAGTGGCCTCCATTTTAAATAATCATCCACTATTTTGATGAACAAATGAATTAGAAAATATATCATAAATGCAATATTGAGGAATTTTAAATACCACTTATTTAAGAAACACAACCCTTCATTGTCCATTAAGGAAAGCAGGTTGCTTCTGCTTTCTTAGAGTTTTATTGGAGGACCAAGGGCTAAGCACACCCACACATCCTAAAGAGGTGCTGGAACAGCTGTTCCTGACTTGCTATAAGGTTCTCCAGGCATTAGCTCATAATCCAGGTGTGGAGGAAGGACTGTTTTGGAGAGACATGTAGGTGTGTTAATTTTCTTCTTTCTTATCTACCTACTCCCATGGCACTTTCTCTTTAGTGTGAGCCAAGTGAAGACAGGGTTTTGAAAGAATCATTCAGAGAGAGTGACAAATGTTCCCTGAAATCTTAAAGGACCTGGAAACTCTCAAGAGAAAAGCTTAAAGGCTGCCTTATGTGGCAGGGCAAAACACAGGATGGGCTGAACTGGTTGCTGCACTCCCACCTGCAGCAAGCCAAGGGGTGTATTTCTGTAGACTAGATAGGGGCCTAATGGAAGGGCCAGCCTGGGGCCATCTTAAAAGAGACCTGTCTCAAAAGGGACCCATCTCAAGAGGACTGCCTGGAGTAGAGATGTGGCAGTCCTATGGCCCGTGGAAGGAGGCAGTGCCTGTCCCAGGGGAACTTTAGAAAAAGGTCTCCAGCAGTGAATCCCCAATGGACGCTTCAAAGTGCCCATAGGAGAAAGAGCCAGCAATTGTGCCTCTACCACATGAGGAGAGCCCAAAGCCAGGGCGTAACTGTATCAGTAAAGCAAGATCATTCTTATCTCTTTCTTCCTTCTTTCTGATATTTGAAGAGCTCAAAGCAATAGCCAACTAGAGAGGGAGGAAGAAGAGCGAGGAAATGGGAAGCAACAGACATGCCCCTGTTTGCTACTGCAGGCCACCAAGTCTAGGGCAGGGAAGACATTCGCAATGAATGAGTTTGGAGTTTTGACTATGTATGGAACCAGATTGGGTTGGACTTCATGTTCTCAAAGAAACACATGGAAGCTATGAGATATGACTGTGAATTCATCTATTCCCTTAAATTATAGCCCCCAGTGGACTAGTTGTTCTCCTTTGCACAACCTGTTCCTGCAACCTGGAGTACTCTGACATCTCACCTGAATGACTGAGTCCTACTCATCCTTCCAGACACAGCTTGAGACATTTCTTTTGCAGTGACTTCCCTGGTACCCTCATGCTGTGGAAGGAACTTTTTCTCTCCATTCCAATTATATCCTCATCTCTCTGGTGAAGGTTATTTGCCCATAATACCTCTTTTCTCCTTCTTTTATAGCAATAGAGCACTACCTGGACAGTGGTACCTAACATTCAGACCTACAGAAACTGCATTTGCCAGCCCATGCTGAAGTTAAGTGTGCTCATGAGACTCAATTCATGTTAAGTCATGTTAATTCATGCCAACAATATGCTCATTTCCATTCCTGGGCCTTAAAACATTTCACTCATGATACTTCATTATCTTTTCCATCCTGCTAATGGGAGCACAGAGGGGCTGCCACTCAGGTGAAGACCATACCATAGGGTCCAGCAGAGTAATAGAATGGGAAGAACCCGTGTCCTTGAGCAACAGTGTGGGGCAGAGAAATAACTTCTCTCCCGGGATTATTACATGAGACAGAAATACATTTTTTTGTTCCTTAAGCCACTGTTTTGTTAGCTTTTGTTTGAGAAGTTTGGACTTTTTACGTCATACAAAACTAACTGAACTTATGGTTCTAAGCTATACTATAGCTGTCTGTTTATCTGTCCATTTTCCCCAGTAAACTTAGCATCCCCTTCAGAGCTTGAATATAACCTATTGAATATTGTTTCCCTCAGAATCTAGCACAGTGTTGATGCATAGGAGCTGTTTAATACATATAACCAAAATGAAAGAGGACAGATGAAGTTTTAAAATATAAGTGTCCTGTGAAGTACCCAAAGGCTTGAAATAGTTCTCAAATGGATTGCTTTTGGCCACTAAAGCAAAATATTTACCTACTGTTTTTGCTACAAATTTACCTTGATAGAGACCAAATGGATGGGAATGTTTCAGCTACTGAGTGGTTTTTAACAGTCATGTGTGGGTAAGAAAGCTGAGGCTTTCATCTCCATATTTTCAAGGGCACAGGCGTAGAGTGTTGACTGGTCTGTGAATTGATGAGAATGTTTTTCACATGCCAAAATTATTTCCCATTCTTTTTCCCCAAGAGCAAGTGCTTCAGATCTCTGGGAGACAAGGATGAGGAGGAGGAAGATTTTCCAACAATCAAGTTCACAGTTGATTCTGCCTGCCTGATAGAACACCCCACCCCCACCCCGTCCCATTAAGAAACACTAAAAATTGCTGTTTCCTTATTCTCTTCACTCAATATTGAAAACCAAAGAGTACTTGCTGGATGTTTATATATAATTTCTGCATAGGCCAAAGATCATTTGTAATAGACAGTTCTGATGGAATATAATCTCTCTCTTCCACTCATTCATCTGGTTACTTGTTTATAAGTATTTATTGAGAAGCTACCATATTTCTGGTACTCTGTTGACATTAGGGATTCAGTAATGAACAATGCTTTCATATGCCAAAATGATTCCCCATTCTTCTTAATTGCTTAGACTCTAACAGCCCTCTCCCTCCCTCCTTCTCAAAGCCATCCCTCCCCACCACCAACCACGTGAATGCACAGGGAGAAGGTGGCTGTCTAAAAGCTAGGAAGAGGGCTTTCATCAGGAACTGAATGAGCCAGCACCTTGATTTTGGTTGTACTTCCTAGCTTCAAGAATTGTAAAAAAATAGTGACTGTTGTTGAAGCTACCCAGGCTAAAATATTTTGTTCTGGCAGCCTGAGCTGACTGATGTATAGTGTCATGAAGGGGGATGTATAAGGGTGTGGGCTGCCTTGTGTGATGGGAAGGGTCCCATGACTAGAACTATGGCAAATGTAAAGCCAGACCTACATTTGTCAGGAGATGTTACAGCAGTTAGCAAGATTGACCCATAAGATTCCTTCTAATGATAAGATCCAAAAGTTCTAAATTATTATTATTATTATTATTTTACAGAGAGGGGAAGGAAGGGAGAGAGAGAGGGAGAGAAATATTGATATGAGAGAGAAACATGGATTAGTTGCCTCCCATACACTCCCTGAACCTGCAACCCAAGCATGTGCCCTGGACTGGGAATCGAACCAGTGACCTTTTAGTCTGTGGCATAGTGCCCAACCAACTGAGCCACATGGACCAGGACCATTATTTAAATCTTTACAATGATTACAGGAGGTTTAATGCAGGAATCAGGGCTTCCTTGAATGTGGGAGAAGCTGGGGGAATAGAGGTCTGAAAGAGGAGTCAAAGGATTGCAGAAGCAGGTGTAACTGCTCAGCCTAAAGCACTGGTGTGTGTGGAAAAGCTGTCATTTGCAGAGCAGTCTGAGCTGTGTCCATCTGGCTGCCAAAATTTGAACTTGACGAGAGAGCTGTGGTAAGATCTAAGACGCTGTCCAGCCTCTGCTTCTGCCCAAGCTCTCTGTTGACCAATGTCAAACTGCCACCATGTTTGGCAGCCATAACTTTGGGTAAATAAAGGACTCTGCTTCATTTCCATCATCCAGATCTTACATGAAAGACAGGGAATTCTATGAAATGTAGTTCCTAATGTTAGCCAGACATGGCTATGCCAAGCTGACCACAGATAACCTAGTTCAATAGGGGACAGGGGAGAAAGTTCTAGGCCAATGAAACAGCATGAGTAGAGACATGGAATGACTGAGGAAGTAAAAGATAGCTAAGAAAGTCTCAGGATAAGGTAGGATTTCAGGTTGCAGAATGCCTTGGGAGCTTTTTATGAATATTGAAACAATTTTCTAAGAGAAATGGGAAGCCAATAAAGGATTTCAAGCAGGGGAGGACCTATCAAATTTCCATTATGAAGAGATCACTCTGGCTGCAGTATGGAGAGTGGATTTGAGAGGGACAGGAGTGTGGACAGATGGACAATTTAGTTTATAGTAGCCCTCCAGCCAAGATACGGCATTGATTTATGCCAAAGTGTTGGTAACAGAGTTGGAGACAAATGGTAGGAAACACATTTTGGAAGATAGCAAAACTCCTTGGCTGTAGCTTTGAAGAAGCTGCTTCTTGCTAATTGGCTGAGCCATGTGAAGTGGCCATTATATAGGTCATAAATACCAAATATTGGCAATTTCATATGATTCCAGATGTTTTCTCTAAAGCTCTATGACAATTATGTTGGTGCAGAGGAGGAGTGATTAGGACAGCTGCTGTGACTTTCCCTAGTGGCCAGAATTGGGGGCCAGAAGGGAATTCCCACCTACATAAATGCCTACAAAGTAATAGTATTCAACTGAAGAGGCTTTGGATGCAAGTAACAGGAAATCTAATTCAAACTAATTTAACATCAAATGGTACTTATAAGTACATGAAATCAAAAGACCTGTGATAAGGTAAGGTATGGTTTGTTCAGAGAGTGAATTCCACTTCCCTGTACCATTCCTCAGTCCTGGGCTCCTCTGCGAGGCAGCCTCATCCCCATGCTGACTTCCCTAGAGGGGCAAAGATGGCTGCCAGGGTTTCCTTGTCCACTGTCATAGGGGGAGAGATACTCTTAGAACTATTCAAAGAAAAGCCAACTTAGGTCACATGTCCACTCCTGAACCACAGTGGTGAGGGCCATGAGATGAGCCTGATGACTTGGACCCCTAGAGCTAGATGAGGTCAAGGCTATCCAGTCAGCACGGCTGCAACATCATGGGGTAGGGAGGTATGTTTGTGAGAAATGGATGCTTGGAGCCAACTACATGTCAAGTATAATAGGGGACTAAATCTAACTCTTCTGAGGAAGTAATATCAGGTAAAATGCCCACCGTCAAGTTTTGAAATCACTTGTCTGTTAAGAAAGAACAAATATACTTCCAAGGGGTATACCCCTAAAGATACAAAACCTCACAGGTTTATGAGAAACACTATTTGCCCCCAAGTTATACCTGGAGTCAGGCAGCTTTTTTCCTTAAACCTTGAGGATTAAAAATGAAGGGCCTCACTGAAGTCTAAAGGATTTCTTATGGTCATCACAGTCATAAATTTTTTTATGTCCAAGAAATTATACTGGTACTGCTGATCACAGGGCATATGCTCCTTGGTCCTGGGACACTTTCATCCTAGTGCTGAGGTGGCAGCAGGGAAGATTCCAGCCTGAACTTATTTCCTGAAATTTCCTTTGGCACAGAATAAAGAAAAAGAGAGTCATCTTTTCAACTTAGGGTAATAAGTTGTCTCATATAATTACATTAAGATGGTCCCTCAAATGCTGTCTTTCCACCATCTCTTTGAAATGCAATACAGATACAAGATTAGAGAAAAGCTGAGGGCTGCCTGTAATGAGCTTGTAAAAAGTTTCCACTGGAATAGTTACAGAAAGGAAATATGCTAGACATTGGCTATATGTCACAGCCTAGCTCTTCTAAGAATGGTCTCCTTCGTCACGGGCCATAGTGTGATACTTCTGCGTCTTTCAGAAGTTACCACTGAACTCAACAATCATATGTTAATGACCCTCCCTGGCAAATGTTGTTGTCCAGGATCCATTCTTGATATTATAGAAGTGATGGTACATCCAAGTTTCCCTGGGACAAATTGTCTTGGTATTCCAGTTTAGCATTTATCCAAGACAAAAAAATCCTGACTTGGGTGACAAATTAGATAGTCATCCCAGCTGCTATCTACTAGGCTTATGCTGCAAAGCATACTGGGAGATAGACAAAGGATGGAAACAGATGGTGCCAACCTTAATACAGCACTGCAGTTTCTAGTATTTACCATGTGTCAGGCCCTGCGTTAAGTGCTTTATGTACTTTACCTCATTTAATCCTCACAACAGTCTTTTGAGGGCCACAGTATACTACATTTATTTTACAAAGGAGAAAAACAGAAATAAAATTAAGCTAACTAAACGAGCAAATTTGTCTAGCTTGGTAAATGAAAGAGATGGGATTCAAACTCAGACTCCAGAACTAGAGAGTTCAATGACTACACTGATGCTGAGGTTACCTACCATGGTCTGCCAGGCATGGTCTGGGGCCAAACAACAGGGCCCGGCAGTGCTGGTGTCAGTAGCTATATCACTGAGCATGCTTTTACCTTTGGGCAACAGAAAATATAACTCAAAATGGCTTAAGCAGTATTACCTGACAAAGAAGGAACCTGAGAGAGGGAGGTTTTTGGGTTGGGTGGTCAAGAGGTTCAGTGGCCTTAACAAGGACCCAGTTCATTCTCTGAGGTCTTGGCTTTGACCTGAGACTGGTTTCTTCCATCCTTTTAGGGTAGTTGTCATTAGCGATCAAGGGTACATACTTCCTTGTTCTCACCCAGCAGGAAAGAGGCTGGCTTCCTGTGATTCTTTTCTCTTAAGACCAAAAAAGGGTTTTTCCCAAAACTCCCATAAGTTTCTTCTATCTTATTGGCTTAAAATGGCATAGGCCTGCCCATCCCTGAACCAGTCCTGGCAAGGAGGATTACTCTTACACTCTTGAAGTGGGCAGGGATGGCCTCTGGGGGCTCAACTATGGCATGCACTCACGCAACAAAGGCAGAACTGAGAGAATCCAGTGACAGGAGCTTTGGGGTAATACTAACATTTGGAGTCTGGTTCTGGAGTTAGAGTGACACGAGCTTAACATTCCGTTTTGTCACTTACTAGCAAGGGGCTTTGTGAAGTTTCTTAACCTGCGTAAGCCTTGGTTTTCTCCACTAGAAAAGGAGATTAATAATAGTTTCTGCCATACTGGATTGCTCTGAGGATTAAACTGTTTAAAATATATAAGAGCAAATAGCTCAATGCCTGACTCACAGTAGGCTCCTAAGAAACATTAATTCCATCCCTCTTGATGTCAGACTAGTATAACAGGGCCCCCCGCCAATCCAAACTCAGTAATGTGTATGTATACTGCAGATTTGTGTTATATAATGCTGATATTTCTGTACTTTATTTAGACATGGCTAGGACCTGGGATGAGGGCACCCCCTGTAGGTGCATGAGGAGGCATATCCTGTGTAACTTTGGGGTTGAGAGAGAGCATGAGACAGAAATCAGAACTTAGAAGGCGAGGTTTTAGATAGTCAGGAGGTAAGAGAGAAAATACCTATTCTTTGTTTCCTATTCTCCAGGATCTGGTTGTGAAAGAGTTTAGAAGCAGTGAAGGAGTGCTGGTTTCTGCTCCGAGGATGAGGCTGAGAGCCAGGCGGAGGTGTGCCACAGGGACCCTTAGCTGTGATGAGTGGGTCACATCTTGTGAGCCAGGTTATAAGGCTATATGCCATTGTCTGTTTTGATTTCTCTTTTGTACTTAGCAGTCCCAAGAAAAGTGTGCTTGAATGTGATAGCCTTTGCTAGTGAGACTTACGAGACAACTCTTGCCTGGGCCCACGTTTGAGCTGCAACATCAAAGAAGCAACAATACCCTGTGTGATAAAAGTGGTAATGGCAATGGTACTCGGTAGAAAAATCTCAAAATGAAGATCAGCCTATAGCAGCTAGCTTCCTCTACTTCTAGAGTCTTTTCTATTACCAATCTTGGGTGGCACATTTTATTAGGGAATCAGAGTGGTCTCCTTACTCATGATTATCAGTGTCTTGGTTGGAGCATGCCCATGGCCCATGACTGGAGAACCTTAATATCTGAAAGGGGATGGGAAAGAAAGCAGAGCTTCAGCAAAGGATCAAAAGGTCAGTCAAGGACACCAGTTCTAGGAGGCAGCCAGCACCAAAGCATTAATCAAACAGAAGAGGCACAGATGATTGCAGATAAGATAGGGCAAGATTTCAACTCAACAGCTTCATTCAGAACATTCTAGACAATCATTGACCAACTACAGATTCCAACAAGGCTAACAGTTTCCCTCTAGAATCCGTGGAAACTATGAGTTTTCTTCCTACAACTTAGTGTCCCAAGAAGCTTCCTTCCAAAGGTGACAAGGGACAGCAGTTTTTAAAGTGTGAGCCAGGGAGCCTCTGAGAGATATAGAGATATCTCAGGGATCAATAACAGATGGGGATCAAAACGGGAGACAAACAAACAGGCGGGCTTCAGGGATTCAGCACCATGACCTGAGGAAGTTCCGCTTCTCTTTGTTTGTCAGTGCCTAGAAGAGCTGGCACAAAATAGGCACTCAAATAAATGCATTAATGTTTTTAGATATTGCAGTTATTCACAAGTTTTTATTTGATTAATGAATTCTGCTGCTAAAAAATGTAAGTATGAAAGTTACTGTTTTAGAATATTCTTAGGAGAAGACATCTAGCCCATATAAGAAGAACTATATCTAGAGCTAGTCTTGTTTTGGGGACCTCTCCACTGAGGCTTAAAAGCCAACTTGGTTTCTCCATTAAGAACAAAAGTCAACAGAGGATGTTACATATTTTAACTTGTCTGTTTCCCTCTCCAGCCTGCAATGACAGCCAGAAAATAGCGTATTACCAGAGAGATTGATTGACATTCCTAGTGTAACGGGGTTTTTTTGTTTGTTTTTTTGAGAAACACAAGTTTCTGATGCTTCCATGATAGTTTTCTTTGCTACCCCAAAGACCAAGAGTAAAAATAACAGCCTCCATGGCTACATTGAAAGTGGCTGCTGAGAGCAAGGTGTTTTCACATACTATGTCATGCATCTGCACTAGAACCTTCACAGGTGGGTATTATCCTTCTCAGTTTCAAATGAGACCATTGAGACGGAAGAATAGCCCAAGGTCACACAGAAAGGGTAATGCCAGACTTGCCCTCAGGTCTGCCTGACTCCTAGCAGGTGTGCTCTTTTCACACTGGCTTCTATTGCAGCAAGGCTGACTCCAGATTTACATGAGATTTAAACTCATTTTGGAGGGCTGCAGAGAACTGAGACCTACTAAGGTGGGTTGCATAATCCCCTCCCCTAAGAATCTTTCATTAAGTATGCTGAAAACTTAAATGCTTAAAGTGCTCAGAGTCGTAGCAGACCTGGAGGTAGAAGTGGGGTTGCTCATCTCTGGACCATCTATCCACGGGTGATTTTGTAGCAGCACACCTGGGCCCATGACCATGAGAAAATGGTGAGAGTGGGAACATAGACAAGATTCCAGTGGCATGTTACAGAAGTAGAAAGTAATACTCCTAATATGTATATAGAATCACAAAATACCATGAATTGCCAAAGAAATCTGAGCTAGACCAAAGCAGAAGGTATCATACTTTCTGATTTAAAGCTATATGCACTATAAAGCTATAGTCTGGTGCTGGCCTAAGCTATATGCAAATTATAGTGCTGACCTAAGAGCAGACAAGTAGACCAATGGAACAGAATTAAGAATCCAGTAATAAACTCAAGACTATACAATTAACTAATATTTGATCAGGGAACCAATAATACTCAATGGAGAAAAGATAGATTATTCAATAAATGGTGCTAGGATAACTGGATATTCATATACACATGAAATATTCTTCAGTGGAATATTATTCAACTATAAAAAATGAGTTGGGGGTGGGATAGAGGGATCAAGCAAAAAAAAGAGAAAGAACTCATGGACATGGACAACAGTGTGGTGATAGTGGGGAGAGGGGGTCAGTGGAGGTGGCAGAGGGATGGAGAGTAAATGGTAATAGAAAAAATACAATAAATAAATAAACATTTTTTAAATGAGGAAATTCTATCATTTGTGCCAAGGTGGATGGTCCTTAAAGGCATTATGCTAAATGAAATGTGTCAGACAGAGAAAGATAAATACTGTTCTGGTCTCACTTGTATGTGGAATAAAACAACAAAAAAGCAAACTCATAGAAAAGGATCAGATCTACCTAAGGTGGGGCATGGGGGCTGTGGATCAGGGGAAGGGGGTCAATGAGCTTCCAGTTGTAAGATAAGTGAGCACTGATACAATGTACAACATGGTGACTACAGTGGACACTACTGTATGATATGCAGGAAAGTTAAGAGAGTAAGTTCTAAGAGTTCTCAACAAAAGGAGAAAACTTTTTTCTTTTATTTTTATTGTATCTGTGTGCGATGATGGATGTTAGCAAACCTATTGTGGTAATGATTTTATAGTACATGTAAATCAAACCATCATGCTGTGTGCCTTAAACTTACACAGTGATGTCAATTATTTCTCAATAAAACTGGAAAAAAATTACCTAGTAAGAGGAAACAGAGGATATTCTTGGAATACCCTGCCAAAAAAATCATTTTCAACGAGAATTCCAGAGCAGCCATGATGTTAAACAGATGTATTATTTTCCAGGCTTAAAGTAAGAACAAATGACAATCTATGTACATATGTACAGAATATTTCATCTTAATATTTACTGTTTTCCCAATAAAAAATATACAGATTTTTTAAAAAAGAGTGGGGACACATGGAATAGAAGGCGGGAGCAAAAAGAACTGGGGCACTGCCTCCCTTCCTTTGCTGGGCAGGACTAGCCAGCAGGAGGAAACGCTGGCCTGGACCAGGGCAGAAAGTGGACCTCCCAGTTTGGAGGGTCTTGGTTTTCCACTGGTTGGGTCAGTTTTCAGGATGGGTAGAGCGGAGCAGGGTGAACTGTGTTGAAATTCGCCCTCCACCTCAACTATGGATTGACCTTAAGCAAATTATGTAATCTGTCCATACCTCAGTTTTATCTTCTATAAAATGGAAGTAATTTCTCTTGTGGTCATTATGGTTATTGTGAGGATTACATAACATAATAAATTAACATGTAGACATAAAATAGGTATTCTGTGAGCACTTTTCCTTTCTCTTTCCTTTCACATTCTGTCCCCCAAAGTACCCCTCCCACACAACTCCACCTCAAATACTGGCTATAAAGCTGTTTCTAGTTCTATTAACTTCAGCGCTTTAATTTCTAGAAAGCTGATTTAAAGAGCCTTTCTCGTTGCCCTCAGGAGTATTCAACTATATGCATAGGAAGAGGCGGGGGGGGGGGGTGATAAAAATTTGAGTCAGCAAAAACCCAGCAGAAGTGGCAGAAAATCAAGCTTAGAACTCCATTAGACTAAAAAAGGAATTGTGATGGGCTGGGGAGGAAGAAATGAGAAAATGCCGTAAGAACAGAGACTCATCTGGATCTCACCCAAATGCTGCCAGGACTCTTGCCCTTTATATTCTCTCCCCATTTTTCTGCATATTGAGTCATTACCTTTCTTTGTTTGGTAGAAATCCTGGCTACTCAGAGTTCCCACATTTCTCAGTTTGAGTCTACTTTCTACCACCAGAGGAAGACTGAACCTCCCTCTCTCCTTGGTGTCAACAATAAAAACCAGGAATTCAGCTTGAGTGATTTGCTCATCCTTGGCCCAATTAATTGTGATTTGAAAGGGGGTCTGCAAGATCATGGGGACAACCACCCAGAATTAATGGATGGAGTGGAGATAGGAGGATTTCCGGAGGCAGGAGGGAGAATTCTGTTCCTTGAATAAAAAGAAGGGGTGCCA
Organism: Tonatia bakeri; assembly: GCA_004024845.1. NCBI lineage: Eukaryota > Metazoa > Chordata > Mammalia > Chiroptera > Phyllostomidae > Tonatia > Tonatia bakeri. The sequence goes on from PVIA01000269.1 coordinate 15,394, forward strand.
GAAAGATAAAGCAATAGGTGTCTTCCAGAGAAAATGCAAATTTCACCAAAGGTATGCTAGATTGATCACACTCTAAGCTAAGCTTTCTCAAACCAGGAAATGGCTATATTCTAAGCCGAGCTATCCAGTTTAAACATTTGTGGGCTATCCCATAGGTAAATCTAAACTCCTGGGATACAAGATCTCAGGGATGTATATGATTATACATATGTGGAGAGTATTAGTCTAATCTAAGCAATGACTGAATTACATGTATGTGGGGCAGCCTGCTCTGTTAGCCACACGGTCTTTAATCCCCACAGCTAAATGGACCGGGGATGGTGAGCTGGCCTGAGGCCGGGCAACCTGTCATCTCATAACTGGTCTGTGAATTCATCCATTCATTGATCCATCAATTCAACAAATACTTATCAAGTGATTTAATTGTTACTTGTCCATTAGTCAAAGCTCCAATCACCTGCTGCAGGCTTATGTGAGAGGAGTTACATTAACCACAATGAATATGCATTCTCTTACTCAATCTTTTAACAACCCTGTGAGGTGCAACTATCATCTTCATTTTATAGATAAGGAAACAGAAGCACAGAGAGGTTAAATAAGTTCCTGAAGGCCAGATAGCTGGTCAGTGGCAGGACAGGAATGATTTAAGTAAAGTGAATGGTGCCTTACAGGCAGTCAAGTGGTAGAGACACAGGAAGCTAATTACTCCACTCTGTGACTTCCCTCTCCAGAAGAACACACTCAGCAGATTACAGGGCTGGGGATTAGGGACAAGTAAACTGATTGGATTCCATTACCTGGCCCCGGTGTGGAACATTGAAGAAGGCAGTCGGAGGCAGTAGTGTCTCCAGTTCCATGCGTGAGTAAGATTCCAGCTGAGTCTGAGTGCTCCTGACTGGCAGTCCCCCTGTGAGCCAGCTGCCAGCATCCCTCACTGCTGAGCTTGACCTTGGGCTGCAGGGTTTCTGAAAGGTCTGGATCTCCTTCCACTCCTGGAGCCCAGCCATACTGTGGAATAGGCCCTCTCTGGTCATCAAGGAGTTGTTTTTATCTGGATGCAGCTGTGACTGCCAGAGGCATTTCCTGGGGCTGGCCCAAGGCCTAGCAAGGATTTGAGTGTGGCCAGACTTGAAAGCTGAGCAAACCTCAAAAACCCAGTGGTCGGTAACCCCCTGGAATTGGCAGCTGCCAAGGACGTGGCAGCCAGGAAGCCATTAGGCTGGGTCTGGCCCAGGGCTCTAGCCCAGCAGAAGTCAGGCATGCAAGCTCTCCTTTCCATAACATAGTGAGTTCTCTCTCAGCAACCTGAGGTGCCACAGTCCTGACAAGTAACTCCACACCTGTCTTGTTCTCCTAGCATAGCAAGAAGGCAGATGAGCCTGACAAGACTGGCAATGCCCCCATGCCACTGAGAAGGGACCCCAGCCCACACAGGGCCATGCCGGGGTGGGTGGACAGAATGGGGTTGTTCATAGCCAGGCCAAGGGCTATGGCATCCATCAGACCTGAGTTCAAATCTTGCTGACTGTGGAGTTATAAGGTCAGAACTTAATCCTCCACATCTCAGTTCCCTCCCCTGCAAAATAAGGAGAATCACACTGATCTCACAGAGTGGCTGTGAGAACACAGCAGCTAAAACTTGTATCATAACCACACAGCATTATTATCTTAACAGATCAATTTCCACCACAGATTAAAGCATGGGCACCAATTTAGGAAATCCCAGATTCATAGAAAGTTAGTATTATGACGGGATCTCAGAAATGGCTCACCCAATTTTCTCATTTTTCAGAGAAGTAAGTTGACGCCCAGAAAAAATTGTACAGCTCACTATGTCAGGGCAGGAGCTGGAATCTCACATCTCTGGGCTGTCTTGCTCACCTGCATGTCATTTTCAACTGGTTGTAAGGCCTTAGCCAGGACTGATCATTCACATGCTTTTGAGAGGGTGATGGTTCTGTGGTAGGGGCGTCCACTGATGAATACATCCCCAAAGATAGGGCTCCCTGTCCCTCTGCATTCCGGGCATAAAGTGAGGGCTCAGTAAACGTTGCTTCCTTTGAATCAAAAACCCTGGATGCCCCTAAGAGGATGGAATGGTTTCAGCACTAAATACAGCAATCTTTCACACCCAGCCCTTCCTCTTTCTTTCTCGTGGGCATGCCCCATGTCCCAACAATATATGCTCAGGCAGTCACTCAGGATACAAAAGCACTTCTGCTGAAGGCAGCACGGAGACATAGAAAAGGCACTGGACTGAGCTCAGAGGATCTCAGTCCAAACAGCTGCTCCAATACAGCCTAGTTGGTTCAAAGTAACCAAGTCACCCACTCTCTCTGAGCATCAGTTTTCTAATCTACAAAATGGACCACTCTCCCTGCCTTGCCTACTTTCCAGGGAAGCTGTCAGGATTAAGTGAGATTCCCTCACTTCCTCCAACAATGCTAGCATGACTATTAGCCAGTGTTTGGTGATGATAAGCCTGGATGCTGAAGCCAGAGTGCCTGGGTTCAAATCTAGCTCTAACTCTTACATACTAGCTGCATGCCCTTGGGCATTACTCAGTCTCTCTTGCCTCATTTTCCACAGCTGTAAAATGGGGATAATCTTATTTACCTGATAAGATTATTAAAACTATAAGAATTAACTCATATATGTTTAGAACAGTTCCTAGGAAATAGTAGGTACTTAGTTAAAAGCCAGCTCATAAGATTATTGGCTTAGAAGGGTAAGTTTTTTTCCAACTTAAATTCTCTCATGCCCTTATTTGCACGTTATCTTGCAAATAAAGTTATATGCCCCATGGGCCCTTGCTGACTGATGCCCTCAGTCAAACTGCCCGGTGATCTCAGAATTTCCTCCTACAAGTCTTCTTCCAAAGGCCCAGCAGAGAGAGTGAACAAGAGACTCTGAGCAGGCTTTGGTTAGTCTCGCTCACCCAACAATGCCTGGTCCAACACTGTCCCTTAGATGCTTATCCACTCCAGTGATCCCTTGCCACTGGGACCTTCACCAACACTGCTGTGTCTCTTTGCTTGGCTCCAAAGCTGTACTCTCTTAGATCACACTCACAGAACTTTTCAAATCAGAACCCTGCACTGGGAGGCAGAGTCCAAAGTCTTCTAGCCTCAAGTCCAGGCTGTGCAGGGGCCATTCCAGACCCAAGAAAATGAGATCCCTTGTGTTGAACACAGACACTCTCTGACTCCTTGTGAAAATGCTTGCTGTGCCCTCTTGCCTGCTTACCTTGGTTAGGGCTCTAACTGCCATTCCCAAAGCCCTAACGTTGACTCTCAGGAATATAGGCCTGGATCCACAGAAGCTTCCTTGCCATCTATCCAGGAGTCAAAATATGTCAGAGAGAGATGGCTTTGCTATGCATTTCCCTGTGGTGAGGAGAACCTGCTTCCCTTACCTCTGAATTTCCCAGAGGACCGAGTGGCTCTTACCAAGCTGTAAGGTCCTATCAGGGGTAGTGGATAAAATGGTGGACCTCTCCCTTCAGCATATATGTCTACCTGGGACCTGTGAATGTTACCTTATTTGCAAAAAGGGTCTTCATAGCTATAATTAAGTAAGGATCTTGAAATGAAATCATCTTGGATTACCAGAGTGGTCCCTAAATCAACTGACGGTTGTGCAATAGGAGACAGAAGACACACATACACAGAGGAGGCGGCCATGTGAAAGTGACAGCAGAAAGTGGAGTTACACAAACCAAGAAGCTCCCGGAGCTACCAGAAGGTGGAAGAGGCAAGGAGTGTTCTGCTCTAGAGCCTCTGGAGAGATGGTGGCCCTGTTGACAGCTTGATTTTGGACTTCTGGCCACCAGAGCAGCGAGAGAATAATTTTTTGTTGTTTTTAAGCCACCCAGTTTGCAATAATTTGTAACAGCAGTCCTAGGAAATGAATACCTGGTGTCCACCCATGCCGAGAAAAGGCCGGCAGCTTCCTGCATCCTGTTGTGCAGACATTTATTAAAAGTCTACTGCCCACTAGCTGGTGCTGGGCTAGGAATGCCGAGAAAGGATAAAGCATGCCTTGTTAACCACAAAGTGCTCCACATACACATGTGTATCATTAGCTGTGACCATGATTGATTTTATAGAATCCGACTCTTCAAGTTGGTCTAGGATTTTAAAAGTTGTCAGAGCTTAACCTTGAATTTCCCAAGTTCAGGCAGTGATAATACCTAGCTTTAAATTAAGCCCTTTGTGTCAGGTACTGGTCTCTCTGCTTTACATGTGTTATTTTACAGAACTCTTATAACAACCAGAGGTACCTGCAACTAAGATCATTTATGCAGGGGTGTGCAATGTTGAGTACAGAGAAGCCACGTAACTTGTCCTAAATTACACTATAAGTGCAGGAACCAGGCATGAACTGGGACCTCCATACTTGCCCACTTGACCATTTGACCACCATGCCTCACCTGTCACTTAGCAAGAGCTTAGACACCAAGGACTGAGGCAGGTACAAGGGTCATCAGGATGACTACAAGATAGTCCCTGCCCAGGAGACAGTGGATGAGAAAAAAGTATAATAAGATTGTCCAATGTCCGCAGTAAAGGTAAGAAACGAGCCCAGAATTTGGTCAGAGGCTGATATGGCCAGGCATTAGTGGCAGGTTGAGGAGGTGATTCTGTACAAAGGGGGAGGGCTCTTCAGAAAGAACACACTGGCAGCAGAGTGCCAGGGGGAGAAGGCTTCAGAGTGAGCAGAAGGAAGGAAGGGGTGCAGACAGAATTTTTTTTTTGAGTCCACTTAACTTGCTTTATCAGGATGGTCAGGGGTTTCTAGTTCCTGTCTCTCTCCTCCCTAGCTTGGTCTGCTCACATTAATTTCACTCTGGGCCCGGGGAGCCCACTGTACTTCCTCTCTAGGCTCCTCCCTGTCTCCCAGTAAGTGCATAACTGGTCAGCTTTTCCTCCAGTTGGTCCCTGAACTCAAATCTTTTCTAATTGACCAGGTCTCACACATGACATTCTCCTTTATTACTCCCTTTATGATTCCTTCGACCTGGAACAAATTACCATTTTTCCAGTCTCCAAATTCCTATTGTTGTCTTATCCCTAGTACCCATTTCTCAGCTTCTGAAGAGCTGCACACAAGCCTTCATGAAATAATCCAGTGATTTTTTTATTGCCCACTCTTGAATGACAGGATGCTGCTGGGTACCATGGAGGATGGATAGAATTGTCTGTCTCCTCCACTTGATAAGGATCTTCTTTTTGTGTTAACCCAGTGCCCAATTTTTGGAAGATATTCAATGCCTGTCAAATAAATGGAAAAATAGATTCTGCCTTTAATGAGCTTGTCATCTACTTGGGCAGATAGGTATAGAAATGTCTTTCTCAGCCAACTTCACTAAGGAATAAAAAAATTGAGATAAATGAATTGCCTAGATTAATCAAACGTATTCCTTTAAATACTAAATTATATTTTTATTAGACATTTCACTCGAGAACATTTAACTTCTTTTATTTCTTTCTTGTACCAGTTAGGTCCTATGTTGCCAGTAGCAGAAAATCCAACTGAAACCGGCTTTAATAACAAAGAGAATTTTCTTATCTGAGAGCCAGAAGTTGACACTTTTAGGTGTGGCTTCATCCAGGCCTCAGACAATGTGATCAGGATGTAGCTCTTCCCCCACCTCACATTTTTTGGTCTCTCTCCCCTAAATGTTTGCTTTACTCTCATGCAGCTTTTCCCTTTGAAGTACAAGACGATACCAGCAGTATGCAGGGCTACACTCTTCCTTATTCATATCAACCAGGAAGAAAAAGGTATCTTTGATACTTCTTGTACAAGGAGGAGGCTGATTTTCCCTGAAGACTCAGAAAAGGTCTTTGATTGGGTTATATACTCATCTCTGAACCAATCTGTAGTAAGGGTATCAGGATGCTGTGATTTCTTTGGGTCAATAAGGCTCATTCCTGGGGATGGAATCAATCACACTCAACACCAGGACTGAGCACAGGGAAGGGAGGTCCCTCTCAGGAAGTCAGAGCAGTGGGAAATGAGGCTGAGAAGCAACAACTCAATGACGTCCACCTTCTTCTCTTTTTTCCCTGCTTCTCTCTTTCTCACCTTCTCTTCTTCTCTCCTCTATGGCAAATTCAGTGCCCAGAGTAGAGGCTACAAACATGAGAACATATTTCCTGCCCTTGAGGCCCTTTAGGGCTCATTAGGGAGTGACAAATGAGAGCAGTAATTATAGCAACAGATGAAAGCTAATAATAGATGGGAACATAAAGGAAGAAAGTGAACAGAATTGTTGGCCAGGGGAGAACTGTTAAAGCTTGAGTTGATTTTGCAGATTGTGTAAGAGGTTCCCAAAAAGGTCAAGAAGAGACATGGCATTTGTATTAGAACAAAAAGAGCTAATGCAAGTAAATGTGAAGGACTGAGGTGAGCTCCAAGTGGTTCCACGTGGCTGGAAGAGAGGTGAGGAGTGGGACATAGAAGAGAAAAGGAGGGGAACTTAGATAGACTGGGTGTATATTTGCCATCCACTGAACTGGGCATTGTATATACATCACCTTATTTATTTCTTATAATAATCCAATGTGTTGTATGAACGGGATAAAGTTATTTACAGCTATCCCTTCTCTTTTGTTCAGTTAGCATCTTTCTCTATTCCCTCTTCATCTCATCTCTGAGGATAGAAAAGATAAAAATGGCAGACACAGATTTTCAGGAGAAAAGCAATGAGAACAGAAGTATAAAACCCAGAGTTCCAGCCAAGATGGAGGTGTAGGTAGAAACGCTTCACTTCCTTACACAACCAAAAGAAGGATAACAATTTAAAAACCAGAACTGGCAGAAAATCACACTACATGGAAGTCTGACAACCAAGGAGTTAAAGAAACATTCATCCAGATTGGTAGGAGAGGTGGAGATGGGCAACTGGGGCAGAGAGGACACTCAGCAAGGTGGTGGCTGGAGGACAGGATTTCCCACATTTGTGGGTTGATAAGCCAGGAGGAACAACAGGGGAGCAAGACAGTCCTTGAAACCCAGGGTTACAGCACAGGGAAATAAAGACTCAAAATCTCTCGCTGTAAAAACCTGCAGAGGTTATGGTGGTAGGAAAACCTCCCAGTCTCACAGAAGAGTCTGGTGCAGAGGCCCATGGGATCCTACAACATACCAAACCACCCAGGAAACAGCACCAGAAGTACCAAATTTGTCTGTGGGAAGTGGCAGAAGTGACTGAAAGCCCACCAAGAGCCAAGCAAGTGGTACTGTTCCCTCTCAGACCTCTCCCCCACATAGAGCACTACAACACAGTGATGTGGGTTGCCCTGCCCTGGTGAATACCTAAGGTTCCACCTCTTGCTACGTAACGAGTGTGCCGAGACAAAAAAATATATATGGCCCAAATGAAAGAAGAGATCAAAGCTCCAGAAGAAATATAACTAAAAAATGAAGAGATAGCCAACCTATTAGATGCAGAGTTCAAAACACTGGTAATCAGGATGCTCATAGAACTGATTGAACCCAGTCACAAAATGAAGGAAGAAATGAAGGTTATACAAAGTGAAATAAAGGAAAATATACAGAGAACCAACAGTGAAGAGAAGGAAACCTGGATTCAAATCAATAATTTGTAACAAAAGGAAGAAATAAACATTCAACTGGAACAGACTGAAGAGACAAAAAAACCTCTCAGGAACCTCTGGGACAACTTTAAATGTCCTAACATGTGAATCATAGGAGTGTCAGAAGGAGAAGAGGAAGAGCAAGACATTGAAAACCTATTTGAACAAATAATGAAGGAGAACTTCCCCAATCTGGCAAAGGAAGTAGAATTCCAGGAAGTCCAGGAAGCTCAGAAAGTCCCAAAGAAACTGGATCCAAGAAGAAACACACCAAGGCACATCATCATTAAGTTACCCAAGATTAAAGATAAGGAGACAATCTTAAAAACAGCAAGAGAAAAGGAGACAGTTACCTACAAAGGAGTTCCCATAAGACTATCAGCTGATTTCTCAAAGGAAACCTTACAGGCAAGAAGAGGCTGGAAAGAAGTATTCAAAGTTGTGAAAGGCAAGGATCTACATCCAAGATTACTCTTTCCAGCAAAGCTTTTATTTAGAATGGAAGGGCAGATAAAGTGCTTCCCAGATAAGGTCAAGTAAAGGAGTTCATCATCACCAAGCCCTTATTATATGAAATGTTAAAGGGACTTATCCAAGAAAAAGAAGATAAAAAACTATGAATAGTAAAATGACAACAAACTCACAACCGTCAACAACTGAACATAAAAACTAAAACTAAGCAAACAACTAGAACAGGAACAGATTCACAGAAATGGAGATCACATGGAGGGTTATCAGTTGGGAGGGGAAGCGGGGAGAATGGGGGAAAACATATATATAGGGAATAAGAAGCATAATTGGTAGGCACAAAATAGATAGGGGAAGGTTAAGAATAGTATGGGAAATGGAGAAGCCAGACTTTATACATACGACTGCAGGAACACAAACTAAGAGGGAGGGGGAATGCAGGAGCATGGGGGTGCTGCAGGGCGGAGGGGCATAAGGGGGAGAAAATAATTGGGATCACTGAAATAGCATAATCAATAAAATATGCTTTAAAAAAAAGAAGTATAATCTCCCAAGGGACTGTTTGTTCTCTGCGAGAAGACACGATGTGACAGGAATATGTCGTAGTGGTGGCTGTGGTGAGGAAAAATGGGTTTGGACACAACCTGGTGGGACAGTGAGAACTGGTGAGAAGGCCCTGTTAAAACAGAGGGGAGAGTTTGGGTGCCACTCCCAGGAGTTTGGAGTGCTGGAAGAGAGAAGAGGGCCAGAGATTTAAACATTTCTGTGAATTCAAGTCTGTGAATATTAGTTATTGATTAATGTGTAACTCAATAAACTAACTCAAAACTTAGTGGCCTAAGACAACAATAAACATTTTTCTCACACAATTTCAGTGGGTCGGAAATTTGGGAGTGTCTTGGGAGGGTGGTTCTGGCTCAGAGTCCATCATGAGGTGACAGTCCAGGCATAGGTTTGTCTGCGGTCACCTGAAAGCATGACTAGGCCTAAAGAACCACTTCCACAATGACCCACTCACATGTCTGTGGGCAGGAGGCCTCAGTTCCTTACCAGATGGACCTCTCCCCTGCAGGGACTGATAACATACATGGTGCTGGCTTTCCCCAGAATGAGTGACCTAAGAGACTCAGGTGTCAGAAGTCACACACAGGCATTTTAACAGTATCCAGTTAGTTATACAGGTCAGCCTTATACAGTGTGGGCGGGGCCTGTGCAAGGGCATGAATTCCAGGGAGTGAGAACCGGTGGGTGCCACCTGGGAGGCCAGCCGCCATAGACATCCTTAAATGTTTGAGGAAGGCATGATGAAAGACAAAATATTTCACTTTGGGCCACATCCAGTAAATGCTTGCTGCTTGGGCAGGAATTGAATGCTTCTGGGTCCTGGCTTTATGTACCCATTTTAAAGATGGAAAATATTACCCTAGCTCAGTTGCCATGAAGAATTGGCTGCTCTTGGTGCCATCCAAATCCCTGTTGCTTCCACAGGGTGAAACTAATATTTAAAAAGTATGTTGAAAGGCTCTTAATGACAGTCTGTACTTACACAGCAAGTGGACTGCAGAACCCAGGAATGCCTCGCCCCGAAGTCTGAACTTATTCTATCTATACCATTGTTTCTAAATTGTTTTTGTATTGTTTCTTATTTTTAATTAGTTAATTAATTAATTAATTTAATGTTTAACAAAACATAACATGCATTCTTTAAGGGGAAGGATTATTTCTTATTTTTCTTGCCATTCCAACATCAAAAACAGTGTTTTGAACAGAGTAGGTTGTTTTAATTTTATTAGAAATGGTTTATTACCTTGGGAGAGGTTTCAGCTGGGGTTCTGTCAAGAAAATAGAAGCCACTGTAGGTATTTCAGGTGGAAAGTGAATTTCAGTAGGGAAATAGAGGCCTACTCCACCACGGGAAAGGCTCGGGGCAGGGGTGGGGAGGGCTGCTGCTCTCTGTCAAGGAATCTGTAAGCGCAGGCATCCCTGTGAAGCTGGCACCAGGTCTCGGCAGCACCTGGTGGTTAATGCTCAGGAGGGCACCCAGGAACCTACTGCTGCCTCCAGAAGACTTCTCCTTCTCATCCATTTTCCAAATCTCCTGGGATTCTCTCTCATTGGTAGAGTCTAGACCAAGCCCTGAGGGCAAGGAATTTGGGAAAGGTAATTCCTACATTTTCAACTTCTGTGGTATGAAGGGGAATGTATAAAGGTGGGGAGTATTATTGGAATCAAAAGACACTGTCTGGTACAGACAGGCGAGGCTTTCAGATGATCATGACTGATCTTCAGGGGAACTTGTGTTTGCTAATTATCATGCAATATTCTTTGGAGGGCTGACATCTCAAGAGATAGATAGCTAAAGTCTGAATGAGAACTACCTTATTTTCGAGAATGTTAAGTAGTAGCAGTAATTATTATTCATAATGACAATAACAGCATAGTCATTATGGCTATAGTTCCAGAATTTTAAAGCCGAGGTGTGCATATCTGGTCTGTGGTCTTGAGGAAGCCGTTTAACCTTCCTCCTCAATTTCTCATCTCTAGGGTGGGAATAATAGGATCTCACTCATAGGCTTATTGTGAAGATTAAATAAATGAGGTTAAACATAAAACACTCTGCACAAGGCTGGGAACCACTTAAGAAGTGGCAGCTATCTGTATTCGTTACAGTACGTCACCATTTACAGTGTATCTCGGCTCATGGGACCTCATCTGACAGAACTAGTTAAAAAGGGACACAGGAAAAGAAAGGAACAAGAGTGAGAGACGAACTCAGGAGAAGGTGTAGAAGGCAATGGGAAAGCCCTGGGTTTGGGAGACCAGGGTCAGGAACTAGAGGGGGAGGTGGCAGACCGGCCCCAGGGAGAACAGAGGCCTTGGAGATGGTGAACCCATCTGGTCAACAATTTCCTTCCAATGGCTCTGTTTAAACGGGAGGATAGGAAACACAAACAAGTGCTAAGAGGCTATAAGAGCTCTGAATGCTAACATTTGAATGATGACCATGGTTTTAGATACTTTGTGTGTGTGTGTGTGCGTCAAATGTTAAAACAGAAAATGTAAATGCTGAGGTATGTCTTGGGTGCCCGTTCCAACCACAGAGATTCTGTGGCTCCATTTAAGAGTGGGGACTGTTGTCTTTTCTGGGTCAATTAACTTAGTCTAATTATTTTGGAAATTTGTTTTGTTTTTTTTTTTCCCCAGATTAATCATAGATGAACTGTTTCAACTGATTTTAGGATTTTTCCCTTTACTGATTACACAGGAAATGTGCTCAGACCTTCACAGGCTTCACTGTTCCTGTGCTTGTCTTTGCAGGGACAGCAGCTCCATTGCTCATGTCCCAGGCGATCTTGGAGGAGCACTGTGCTCCTGAAGAAGGGTAGGGATTCATGGCCACACTCCCGAGCGGCTGGGCCTTGGCCATCAGTAGCCTGAGAGCCACCATTTTGGGTGTCTTTTAGTTTTTAACATGGGCAGTTGGTCTTTTCTCTATCTTTTATGAAAATGAATCAAAGCATTTGTAGATTTTTTTTGCTATTTCTATGAACGCACAATACATTCTAACTTAAAGTGTTTTCTCTGCAAAGTGGGACTCAAATCAAGTTCACTGGCAACCCTTCATAACCAGGCTGCAGACCCCTAATCCCAAATAGAAATTATGAAGCTCATGCTGCTAATTACAGCTCTGCCTCTTATTAACTGTGTACCTGAGTTATCTTTGTCACCTCTGTCAACCTCATTTTTTTCTTCTTCTTATGTAAATATGGGATAACTTTTATTCCCTGGAGTTCTTGTGAATATTAAGTAGATCCCATATAAAGCACACAGTGCAGTATTGGGCACATAGTGAGTGCTGTAAATAATTATCATCATCATTATGCAGCATTAGGTCCAAGATCATTCAATTTGCCCAAGGTCATACGATTAAAAGGCAGAAACAGAATTGACCCCAGTGGAGACTAAACCTGTCCCCCATCCCCAGCTCTTTCCTCCCAGTTGAAAGAGATCTCTGTCTCCCAGTTGAAAGAGAGATTTGAGTCTCACCAGTTGAAACAGGTGAGTCAAGGAGATAAATGAACATAAAAAAAGCAATGGAAGGAAGTGTGTGATAAGGGGCCCAATAAGACAAAGAAAAGGAAGTAAAAGAGCAGCACAAAGATGAGAGGCTTAAATTAGGTTTAAAGTGAGATTCGTTAAGCAGACAGGAGGGAGAAGGGGCCTTTTTGTTTGGCTTCATCCTCTCGGCTGATCAGCAGCCTGGAGTCAGACCTTTCTTTCAGACTAGTTCCGACTTGGGTTAAAGTCCTGGCTCCCCACTTATCACTGTGTGAACCTGGGGACGTCACTTCACCTCAGTCTGAGTCTTGATCTCCAGTTCCTTGAAACCAGGGAGTTAGACTCTGTAAAGCTCCTATCAACTCCAGCTTGTCCTAGGAGAATACAGCACTCTGTTTTCATGTGTTCTGGGCATTTTGTACAGTTACCTTGTTTTACTTTGGACTTGTTGATTTTTAAGTGACAAAAACCCTACCAGCATCAAGTTAGAGGTAAGAAGGGAAGGCAGAGGGAGGGATGAATATAAGACTCTAGGGATCTCTCGCTTCTACATGAGAAGCAGTGCATTCAGGTCTCACAACTGCAGAGAGCCAAGATTCCTGAATTATCTCTATCTCTGTCTCTCTCTCTCTTTCGTCTGTTTTTTTGTCTCTTTTTCTTGCTCCATATTTCTTTCTTTCTCTTATTTCTCTTTGCAAACGATTTCTCTGCTTGTTCTTCAGCATACAAAACCCCCAAATGTGCAGCCCACCCAAACACCTGCCTTGGCTTCCCAGTTTACAGAACTTCACAGGAATAGCTCACTAACACAATGTGCCCAATTCCAGACTTTCGGGAAGGAAATCTGATTGGCTCAGCTACGGTCAGGGGATGCTCCTTGGTCTTGTCCTGCAGTGGAGGCCAGTGCCTCTCTTCGGCAGGGGCATGGTGAGGGTAGGATGGCAAGCCCCTCGCACGCATCCTTTCCCGGCACCATATCAGATGAGCTGCAGGCCTGCACACGGTCAGCTCCTTGTCCGTCATTGCACCTCCTCTACCGAAAATAGGACCTTAGGAGTTCATAGTATTTGTGGAAACTGCGATGACACCTAATAAAAACATCTAAGGTCTAAATACATTTTTACAGGTTACCTCGTAGGGTCCCCACATGTGATCTCATTGGACCCTCACCACAACTGTTAGGAATAAGTGTGATCATTACCTCCATTTCGTATTTGAAGAAAATGAGGCAAGCCCAAGGTCATTACTAGTAAGAGGTAGAATCAGGATTTACCTTTAAATATTCTGGCTTGAAATTCCAGCATGTGACTAGATGAGTGCTCAGGATCCTTCTGACCCTAATTAATGTTAACCAGTCTAAACGTATGCAGTAATATGGTTGTGCTTTCAAAAACTCCCATACCCTTTTGCATCTTGGTGATTGTCTCCGTCTCCTTCTCAAGTTTCACTTAGTATCACGATATGGCAAATGAGATGTTGCACTTTTTAAAAACCGCAACACAGTCTCTCATTTTGTCAAAAATACACTTCATTTGAGAGCAGGAAGAGTGGAGAGGAACTAGGAATGTCACGGTAAAAAGAGGAAGGCTTGTAACGTGCCGCCTGGTTGAGTCGGTAATGAGACGCACTAGCCTCCGCTCCGGAGGACGTCTGGGACAAGGTCTGAGAACCTGGCCGAGGTTCCCAGGATAACGGCAGTCAGTCACAGGCTGCCTCCTGCCTGGGGCACCTGTGTGCGAGGCCCTCTGTTGTTGAAAGGTCAGGAATGCCTTTTATTTCTTTTACTGGCATCGGCCATGCATTTGGTTGGCTTGCTAGTGTTTGTGTGAATTCTGGCCTTGGCTTTCAGCTTTCATTCCTGGGGAGCCAACCCCTGGAGAACTGACCTGCTTACAGGTGCCTCCATCTCAGAACAATAATAAACATACAATTGTTTATTGATTACCCTACCACGGATCAGGCAGGTAGTAAACAATTTACATAGTAATATTCATTGAATTCTTCCGTCAGCCCTATGATGTAGGTATTTGCCATTTTATAGATAGGGCCAGTGAGGCTCAGAAAAATAGAGCAAGATCCCATAGCTAATGAAGAGCAGAACTGGCTTTGAACCCAGATCTGGGTGGCTGCAAAGAGCACCCAGGTGAAGCATTATCAGGTGAAGCATTATCAGGTTCTCCTCGGCCTGGGTTAGACACCGAGTGGCAGAAGTTAGATATATGAACCCAATTTTGCCTTATTCAAAAATGTGCCCTTCAAAAGAGCACTTTGCATTTACTGGTACATGCTTTATACATTTGGGTTTGAAGTAAAAAAGTGATTTTTTAAATCACCAATACTAAAAATAATAATCACAGTAACTTTGAAACCCACTCAACTCCATTGCCACTAAGAACTTCCTCCAATGATCTCTCACCACCACACCCACCCACTTGCCCTTCCTCCTGGGCAGTCAGCTAGACCACCCTTCCCAGCCCTCTGGTTTTGTGGGCATGTGACTTGAGTTCTAGACAAAGTCAGGCAAAGTGAAGGGCACCGCATCCAGGCCCAGTCCTTCACTTTCTCTCCTTCTGTCTGCTAGCTGGATGTCTGCCTCCAGGGGAAGCCCAGGCTGAAAATGGCAGAGGCTCCTTCTCCCTGGGTCCCTGAAAGACTGTGTGAAGCAGAGCAACCATCTCCCTGCCCTCCACCAATCAGGCTTTGTCTGAACTAGAAGGAAACTTTCATTTTGTTATGTCGCTGAAATCCATTAGTTAATATACTCTGTAGCCTCTCCTGCTGGAATCCATGGGGTTAAATAAAAGGCTGCTGCCTGGACCAGGCCTTGCTTTGCAAGGAGGCTCACACCATAATATGCAGGCGGTTGGTCCATCACCTCATTTAAGATTCAGGATCTTTGGATGGCCATGACCCCAACTCTGTTATCAGACAAAGTATTTGTTTTCTCCTTACAGCCAGTATGGATACCCTACAAGGACCTCTCTCCATGCTTGCATAGAAGGGACAATTTAGCCATTTCCCGATTGCCAGACTGTGGCAAAGGGTGCTCCATTACTTAACAAATTTCTCAGAGAACTTTAAGATTCTTTAGCCAGAGTCCCTCATTTTACTGGTGTCAGAACAGAAATGCAGCAATTCAGTCATCTGCCTGGGGACACACCATAGTGGCAAAGGTGGTAAGAGAACCCCGAACTCAGGACTAGGGTGAGGTGAACCAGGACACTGGGGTGCAGTTTACTGAGACCCTCTCTCTCAGGTGCTGGCCCTGTGCTTATGAGAGCCCTTTGAGGTGTTCTTTCTTTTCTACAAAAAGAGGCACATTTCACCTGGGCAGTTTTCTTAGCCTGCTTCCCACTCCTAGGAACTCAAGGGCAAAGAGACTTCATTTAAATTGTCCTAGTCTGTTTCAACTCCCTTAAAGTCTTTGTATTGGATTATAGTTCACTCCTTTGGACAAAAACTAATAATAGGGACTGCAACCGAAATATTCTTAAAAGCTCTTCTCTCTAGCTTAGAGTGTTTACTAGGTTCAAAGAAAACCTCAATCTTACTCTGTGTTTCTCCTTTACTCTTACAGACTCTCCTACTCATTACACTCCTGACACCAGTCCTGTGGGTGTTTTTACCACACGGAGCAATTCTGTCAGACGTCAGCTGGGCGTCCGGCGATGTCTAGGCATCCAGTAAGTCCTCACTGAATGTCACGGACAGGTTCTACAACTTTAAGTGAAATGACATATGACAAAACCATTTTTACCATAGTCTATTGATATAAACAACAGTTAAATTCCTGCGGCATCTCAGCAATGCCATAACAAATGATGTTGAAGGAAACGAGGACCTGCTGTACCTCAGTGATTTCGCGGGTTCAGTTCCAGATCACCACAGTAAAGCGACAGGCATGACAAAGCAAGTCACATGGATATTTTTGGTTTTCCAGTGCTTATAAAATCTATGTTTATACTATGCTGTCATCTGTTAGGTGCACAATGGCATGATGTCTAAAAAAATAATTACGTACCTTAATTAAAAAATATGTTATTGCTAAAACATACTAACCATCATCTTGGCTTTTATAGTCATAATCTTTTTGCTCTTGGAGGGTCTCACCTTCAATTTGTAAAAAGGCAGTATCTGTGAGGAGCAGTGAAGCAGAGTGCACTAAAGCACAGTGTGCCTAGAGCTCATTTCTGGCACTGTCTACCCAGAGACAGTGTCAGGTCCTGCAGGACAGGGGCTCAGTCCCACACAAGTGCCTCCTCCTTAGTGTTTCAGATGCCAATCACAAGAAGTAGGTCCCAGATTACCCACAACTTCTGTCCATCTCGGCTACAGATCTGAGGTTCCCATGTCCTCCTACCCTTGGATTTGATTATATGCTATAGTGACTCACAGAACTCAGGGCAACACATGTATCAGTTTATTAAGGGACATGAGAAAGGATACAGATGAACAGCCAGATGAAGAGATACACAGGGGAGGCCCAGGAGGGTCCTGTGCACAGGAGCTCCTGGCCCGATGGAGGTGGGGTGTGTCATCCTTCCCCTACACATGTGTTTCCCCACCTGGGAGCTCTCTGAACTCTGTACGACTAGATTTTTATGGAGGCGTCCTCACGTAGGCAGAATCAATCATTAACTCCATTGCCAGTCCTTTTCCTCTCCCTGGAGGATGGGGCTGAAAACTCCAAGCTTCTAATCACGGCTTGGTCTTTCCGGTGACCAGCCCCCACCCAGGAGCCCACTGAGAGTCACTTCATTAGAACAAAAGGCACTGCTATCACCCAGGAAATTCCTGGGGTTTTAGGAACTCTATGTCAGGAATGGGGGTCACAGACTAAATATTAGAACAAAAGATATTCCTAGTGTTCTTATCACTTAGGAAACTACAAGGCTTTTAGGACTTTTGTGCCAGGAACCAGGGGCAGAGAGCAAGATTTTTTTTTCCTATTATTTCACTGTAGGTATTACCTGAAATTAAATACTTCAGAAGTCTTAACAAAGAGTCTTACAGACATATCCTTGATTTTTTCTTTTCTCTAAGCCATTTTTTTTTTAACTTAAAGACCCTATGCCCTACTGGAGAGACTAAAAATGTGAAATCATTTTATTTTTCAATCTAGCAAGTCCTGGTCTCTCCAAAATTTCCTTTAAATTCTGCTCACAATCAGAACAATTCCTTCTTTAGCTTATCTCCATTACAGCTGGAAAAAAACTCAACTTACACTTTCAACACCTGTTTCCAGATTTCTTTAGTCAGATCCACAAGTTCGCTAGTTATTTTCTGCTTCAGGCTTCTGTAGACAGCATTTTGTCGATTGTTTTGCTACTACATAGGGTCATCGTTTCTCCCACCTGCCTTACTAGTTTGTTCAGTGGTTTTCCTGTCTCCACTCATGACGTCCTCATCATCTTCTCAGTCTTTGCTGACACTTTCTTGACCACCTTTCCAGCTCCTTTGCCAGCCAGTCTCATTGCCAATGCCAAACTTGGTTCTAAGTTCCTGTTATAGCTATACCCCACTTCTGGTACCAATGTACACATCAGTTATCTATGGTTGTTTGAAACACTACCCAGAAAACCTACTGGCTTAAAAAATAATGTTTATTTCTGAAGATTATATGCCTTGGTCAAGTGGTTTTTCTGATCTAGGTTTGCTGGACCAGGGCTGGAGGGTCACTGATGGCCCAGTCACATGTCTGGTGATGGGGTGGAACCACAGGGCTCCCAGTCCGTGTATCTCTGGCAGCCACAGTGCTAGCCCAGGCTTCCTCGCATGGATGCTGGGGTCCAAAAGCAGCTACAGAGAGCAAGCCCTGTTCCACGATCTGTTTGCATTTCATTTGTTAATTAATTCCCAAGTGGCCAAAGCAAGTCGTTTGATCATACTCAGCTTCAAGCGGGGGAGAAGAGGACTTTATGAGAGGATCCACAAAATACATGGCCATTCCACAAATGTATAGTATAACGTAAGCTTTGTTTCGTGGCATTATTTCATGTGAGTTTAGAGGACTGCTGGTTGTTCACTGTGATAAATTATTTTATGTATTAACTTGACGGGACCACGGAATGTCCAGACATTTGCTCAAACATTACTCTGTGTACGTCTGTGGCGGTATATCTGGATGAGATTAATACTTGGCTTGGTAGGCTGAGCAAGGCTGATTGCCTTCCCTGATGTGGGTGTGCTGAACAGAAAAAGGAAAAAGCTGAATCAGCGGGATTCTGCCTGATTGCTTAAGCTGGGACGTGTCTTCTGCCCTCAGGTCGGAATTTACATCTTCAGATCTCCTGAGTCTCCAGCTTGCCAACTGCAGATTTGGGGACGTCTCAGGCTTCATAATTGTGTGAAGACTATCACAATCTGTTATAATAAATCCCTTTATAAGTATAAATCTCTTTATAAATATGAAAATTTAAAAATCTGTTTACCTGTCTCTAATTGGTCCTCTTCCTCTGTATTCCTGGAGTAGTGGGCAGGCATGGGAAGTCTCCACCATGCCAACATGGATCTCGTGGCTATGATACTCAGGCACTATTCTAAGTGCCTCACTTCCATTAACTCTTTTAGTTGTCATAGTAATCACATAAGCCAGGCCTTTTTATTGTAACCATTCATAAAAAAATAAACTAGAGATTCAGAGAAGGTAGATAACTTACCCAAGGACACACAACCAACAATAACAGGACTGGGTGTATACCCAGGCAGAGCTTGGAATCTAACCACTGCACTTTACTGAGTCCCTAAGGAGAAGAGAAAGTGTTGGGAGAAGCAAGAGATGGAGGAGAAGCAACAAGGGGAAAGCAGCTAAGGGGCGGCATAAGAGAGGTCTGCTGGCCGCAGAGAATACTGAATCTTAGGTGCTGAAGTGGACGCTTTTGGGAGGGGTCTGTACAGGTCCCATAACCTCCTTAAGTGTTTCTTCACACCAGACATTCTCAGGAGCTGTGTATGAACAATTTTACCCCTTCCCCCTGACCCCAGCTGGTTGCCCTGGATCCAACCTACACCAGTAAAAATCTTTCAGGAGTTTGGAATTGGGGCTGAGAGATTCCAGATATGAGCTGGACTGTGGTCCTGAAAGAAGGAAATTCAGGGCCAGCGCAGGGCCGAGTCTTGCCAACCCTGTGGCTTTGAGACCATGTGGCCTTGAGAGCCAGAAAAAAGGTGGTGTAGGTGTAAGCGAGAGCAGAGAAGGTGGGTGGCGGCTCTCAGGTGTGCCTTCCGTTCTCAGGCCCAGCAGGCCCTTGCACTTCTGCTCTGTGGCTCTAGGAGCTTCCCCAGTTCCCCCTGTCCTGCTTATATTAAAGCCTACTGATCTGTGGCCCTTATAACCCAAAGCCTTAGGGATTTTGTACACATAGGAAAAATACTTATGTTTTATTTGAAGGTGATAGTATCCCTTAAAACAATTTTCTAAGGGAAAGAGGAAAAGGGGTAAAATTGTTTTGTCTGGACCAAATTGTGGAGGTTACAGGGTGGCCAATTTGAATTCGGAAGAATGAAGAACTTCCTAATATGAACACTGTCTAAAACACTAAATTGGGATTTCCTGGCACTTGGGTGACACAAGTCCGGAATAGCGAACCCCATGACAGAGGGAATACAAGCTTCAGGAAGGAGAGGAGTTGGACTGGGTGATAACTTCTGGGGTGGCTTCCACCTTGCCGTTGTGTGGTTCTGTGACTCTGGACTGGGGCCTGGGCATTTTTCAGCCAGGACTTTGTTTCTGGTGAGGAAGGCGCTCTTGTTTAGAACACTCGGTTGTACCAACCGCCTAAGGGACACTGGCCGGGGCAGGGGAGCCAATGAGGAGACAGCTGGCTTCCTAAGCCCCCGCACTGTGAGGGCTGAAGCGGGAGCCAGGTGCTCTCTTGTCCGGATAAACAATGTTTCTTCCCGCCTCTGCCAGAATGGGACTTTCAGCCAGTCCTTTGGGCATGTTAACTAGCTTCTCTCTGGTGAAGGCCCCGGGCACGGAGCACTTGAATGACAATTAAGACTTGTCTGAAAGCCTGGTGGCTGGCTTCTGCTAGTCCATACACCCTTTTCTACACCTTCTTTCCCTCCCTGTCTTGCCAAAGTGTAACTGGTGGTTCGGGTTCTAAAAATAAGAATGCCTCATTAGCAAAGAAATCCAAAAAGTCTAAAGAGAATAGAAATTATTCAAAATCATATCACTCAGAAATAACCAATACTTACTTTTTTAGTGAACGTCTCTCAAATCTCTTCTCTCACACACACTGTAATTTAATGATCTCATCCTCTGAGCTGTTCTGTAAGCTGTTTTTTAACAGAACCACCTCTCTTGGACACGTTTTCATGTTGATAAATATAGACAGACCTTATACAGCGCCCTCTTCTCCTCCTGATGGTTTTCCTGCTTCATTTGGACTGTGGCAGCCCTCCTAACCCAGCCAGCCAGGCCCCCTTCCTTCCCCAGACATCAATAATTGAACAAAGCCTCCACAGACTTGGAGCTGGGCACCGCAGTGGCCGCCCGCAGCCCCAAGGCAGCTTGGCTCTGCGCAGCAACAACCTTCCCGCTGAGGCTTTGGAAGGAGCAGCTGCTGGGGAAATCACACTGAAGGAAAGTGACAACAGAAATTTCTTTTGGCTCCTTGGCTGGCTTGTCTCGTTCCTTCTTTACTGAATTCTTGGCTTGTCTCTAATTATCTAGTACCCAGAGTGTCAGAGCAAGGCTGCAACTGAGAGGACACCATGCTTCAAATCATTTGCCAAGGGAGTTTAGAATCTTTATCACAGAAACACACACACACACACACATACACAATAGAAAAAGGAATTGAATGCAGCTTTGGACCCTGCTCGTGCTGAATGAGAGTTGTGGCTTCGCAGGGCACCAGCACGGTCCTGATTCACAGGGATCACCTGCTGGGCGGTGGGCCTGCCCCCAGCATCTCTGCTGGCAGGTTCATTCTGATGGGAGCCTCACATGCTCCGATGTGGTGTATCCTGAAACAACAATCAATGCTTCTAAACTATGCCTCACCTTCAGATTTTTGCTTAGCCTCTAGTTGGAGAGTATAAATACGGGACATGGTTTCTCAGCCTGAGCACTGTTGACATTTGGGCTGGGTAATTCTTTGCTTGAAGGGCTACTGTGTGCATTGTAAGGTATTTGGAAGCATCCCTGGGCTCTACCCACTAGATGCTGGACCACCTCAGCTGTGACAACCAAAATATTTCCAGATATTGCCAGATGTTCCTGGGTGGTAAAGCCACCCTCGAGAGGTATAGAGGTTAATAGGGTGGGCATGGCCGCCAAAGCAACATGGATTCAAGTTCTGGCACTGACTCTTACTTCTCTGTGTCACCTTGGGAAAGTTATTTTTTAACAATTTTGGTCCTCAGTTTTTTCATCTCTACAATAGGTTAAATAATAGTACTTACCAACAGGGGTTAGTGAGAAGACTCAACAACAGAAGGGAAATAAATTGGTCAGCAAAGAGATCAGTGAATTATTCAGTTTCATTTCTCACTGTAATTCTTTGAAGTAGTTAATATCCATATCCCCATACTTTAGAAAACTGAGATTTAGGGATGTTGGCAACTTCTCTGACAAGCAGTGGCCTGTACTGTTAATTCCTAGGGCAAACAAGCTTCCCAGCCAGGCCTGGGACAGGTCACTAGGTGCTGACACACCAGGCCTCTCCAACCCAGGGGCAGTGAGCAGGGGCCAGGCTGCCAGAACCCCTGGACCAGTTGTCTTGGTTACTAGGTGTGCTTAGACGTCATCATTTTCTCTGAGAGCCAGGTTGTATGGGATAGCCCTTTTGTAATTCCAAGCCAGTATACAATGAAAGCTGTTATTATTATACAGAAATTATTATTATTCAGAACTTATCCCGGTGAGGATGTAAATGCCCAAGGGAAAGGCTCTTTTACACTGTGGGAACTGGACCTTATTGACTGTTAAAATCCCTTTCCCTGCACAAGATTTTATGGAGCCAACATCTCATGCATGAAGATGTGAGAACTGGTAATGATGGTACGAGAAGGAAGAAAAGCTGAGTGTAGCTGGAGCTGAGGAGCTGGGGAGGGCGTAGGAACCAAGACAGACGAGAAATCCGGGTAGATGGCATTGCAAGATGTTTCAGCTGGAGGCTGCTTCATCTCTGAGGATGGCTCTCTCTCATGCTTCCTCTTCAACCTCCAGAATCAAGACTCAGTCATGGGTGAATAGAAGGGTGAACAGATGAGTGATAAGCAAGTAGAGCAAATTGTTAGTGATAGAATCTAGGTGGCGTGACTAGATAGAGTGTGTGGGTGTTCACTGCAGAGTTATTTCACTGCTATATGTTTGAAATTTTTCATAATGAAAATATATTTAATCTCTGGAAGAATGAAAGATGAACAAGAGAAAATTCTAAAGGTCGGGGACCCTGGTTATAGGTATAGGGTCTTAGATAAGCCTTGAGGAACCTGGCTGATTCTCATTCAGACCCATTTGAAGACTCAGCCAGGCAGATGCTACCGGACTGTGGCCTCCGCCATACCAAGGGCAGTGCCTGTGGTCCTGGAGCATGGGGGTGGCCTGGAGACGGGGGGAGGGGAGGACGGAGGCAAGACTCACTGGGCCATGCTTCCAAAGGCTGCAACTCAATGCCTGGGCTGCCTCTGTTCCCCTTCCCCTATCTCTCATTTGTGTAAAAGTCCCCTGGAAGAAGCAGCTGCCTTGGACACGGTCTCCTGCCCTGGGCCTCTTTCATTACCTTTCAGCTGTAGCCTCGCTGGGCTCCAGCCCCTCAGAAGCCTGCTCCTGGCTGCCAGTGCTGACAGTGAGCTTCCAAAAAGCCAGGGTGTAGTAGTCTATTACGGTTCCTGCTGGGTTACCTATTACTACCTTCTCTGATGTATTTATAGTTTTCCCAGGAACCCAGGAGATTATATTTCTTTCCTTTTGACTTTTAAAATTGAAAGTGTTAAATTTTTTAAAGAAATTTTGTAGACAAGCAAAACATTTCCTGCAACTTAATTTTTACATGTTATTTTCATGTCAGAAGCAGTTACTGGTTGAGATGGCAGTGTTCGGACAGGTGCAGGTTTGAATCCCCACTCTGACATTTGCTAGCTGTATTAACATGGTCCAAATACACAACCTCCCTAACCCTCATTTTCCTCACCTATGAGGTAACAATTCCTGCTTAATGTTGATTTGAAAATGAGAAAATAATACACGTAACGCTCTTTGCATGATGCCTGGCGCAGAGTATGTTTGCAGGTAATATAGCAATGAATATTATCATTATTTATTATTGCATTCCCCTATTCTATTTTAGCCCTTATTTATAGACATCCAAATTTTTTTAAAAAAGATATTTATTTTTAGAGTGAGGGGAAGGGAAGGAGAAAGAGAGGGAGGGAAACATCGATGTGGGAGAGAAACCTCAATTGGTTGCCTCTGCCACAACCCAGGCATGTGCCCTGACCAGGAATTGAACTGGTGACCTTCTGGTTTGCAAGCTGGCATTCAATCCACTGAGCCATACCAGCCAGGGCAAGACATCCAAATTTTTAAAGAGTTGAAGGAATAGTTTACTTTATTTTCATATAGAATTTTTTATTTAATTTTTCACACCGGGAAGTGGTGTGGCTGCCAAGTACCAGAGTGGTATTACCAGTCTCACAGGAATTTATCTATGTTAGTTAAACTCACAGAAAGCTGAAATATAAATCCAAATGTCAATTCATTGATTTGTTGAGAGAAATGGAACTGCCACAATTGTCAAAAAAATCATAAAATGTAGATCAAGAGACTAAGTTCCTTTCTAATAAACAGAAGGCGTATAGAGTGATTTATATAGTGATGAATTGGTTTAACACAAGATTGTGCAGTTGATTGTTGGGAACCACCCTGCCTGGTTTCAGAAACTTTAACCTTTCATGGCTAAGGCTGAGTAAAAAGACCTTGGGACCATAAGCCACTTAGGAGACAAAGCTTATCTTCCTTGTAGGGGGACTGCCTCTGCCTCCTTTCACCTCACCCTGCTTGACCCTGGGCCGATGACTGGTTAGCCAGTGATGGGTAAGATTCCTCAAAGGAGGGATGGCCTAAGACAAGCACAGTCACAAAGGGGCCCTCAAGGAAGAACTTGGAGGGCTATAGAAAAAAGGGGTAATGGGCCCTCGCCCCTTGGCTTTGACATAGATTGAGTCCTCATTCTGTCTGCAAGAAGTCTCCTAATCTCTTGGCTGCCTTACTTCCCCTACCCAATTTAAGCCTGAAACAATGCCAGAGGTGGGTACAGCCCTGTGCTGGAAAGGGCGGGTTCCCTGGGGTAATCAAGCCTAAGAAAGAATGCATAAAATCCTATGCTAATACCTACTTTGCTAATACCCTCAATTTAAATGATAAGGGTCCAAGCATGGAATGAGTTTGTTTCCCAAAGTTTCATGACCCTTTAGCTATCTGACTCTGACTCAGAATAAGCCTTCAGAGTTCTTTGAATGTCATCTATTGTTTGATCATTACTGCCTGACAATGATTGATGAGCTTTATGTATATGCCCTGTGCAAATTAAACCCAATAAAAGCCCATTGAGGAACAGGCTCCTGGCCCTTCTCCTTTGAAAGATCAGCTACCTTTCCTCCCCAAGCAGATCACGTCTTGGTAGACTGATTCTTATCCATGCCGGCCCTTCAGGGGGAGCCCCCACACCAGTTGATTTGCAATTTAAGAGAATAAATTTATACTAGAGGTTAAATAAACAATAAGATAGTTATAAGCTTTTGTGGTCTTCTGTTTTACAGTTAGAAGATACATTCATGTGAGATTAGACATGAAGTCTGAATTGAATCATCCTAGAAGTTTTTAAAAATCTTGACTATTATAAGAAGCTTCTAGACACTTTTCCATAACATAAAAAAAGTTTTAAATCTATATTTATTTAAGTGTATTTTTTTATCTATCATTTATTATGCAGGTAGCATAGGCACAAGATTAAAAAGTCAAAAAGTATAATGATATGGGTGAAGAGTCATTCCATCCATGTCCCACAGTCTCTCCTTAGGGAAAACCACTCTTGATAGTTTTTAGTGGTTCTTTCAGAGGTATTTTATGGCCACAAAAGAAAATAGAAGATATTACAGTTAAATTGCTCTTTTCCCCAACTGCTATACAGTTATACTGCTAGACTCTTTTGTCCTTGTGCTTCTGAGGACACAGAAATGCAAATGTTTTCCAGCTTCCTTTTCTTATCTCATTAGAAGGGTAGGACTAGCCCAGTGCTTTGAACTGTCAAAGTACTTATGTCAACAAGATTATTTCCTATTAAGCTCTCTGATTAAATACCATTTGCCCTATGATCTATTTCCATTTAATTATAGTAAAGGCTAAAGCAAAGATTTTAAGTTTATAATTTCTGTTTCCACACATTGACAATAGCAATATCAGCAAATTAGTGCAGTGCTAAAGCCTGGAATCACAACAATGGAAAATGTGGATTAGAATGTCCCCAAGGTCATGATGAGGTAGGTACTCTTTCTCTGTAGATAGATCCCTTAGGCAGTCAAACATCGTCTAAAGTAAGAAACCATAAAGAAATAATAAATGTGATTAAAGAAATAATAAATATGACTGGACAAAGAGATATGTTTCTCTATGTAAAGAGAGAAAACAAAAAAAAAATATGAATAAGCACAAATGGAAAAGACAAACTAGGAAAAGTATTTGCAAAAAAAGTGCTAAAAATTAATTTCATACAAGAAATATTTACATTTATAATCATGGTGTGCATCAGATTTTGAATAACTTTTATACAATTGGGGAAATTCTTATGAGTCCAGCCTCTCAAGTATTGAAATTAAAACTCAAATCCCTGCTTCTCTTGCAGCTAGACATCAGGTACCATAACATTAGACTCTGATTTTAAAGAGAGCAAAGAAAGAAATCAGGCTTTTACAGAGCTCCCATTTTACTGGTGCTGGGCCAAATTTCCAATACAGGAGGGGCACTGATGAAGATGAGCAGATTTTATAATCTAATTCTTAGAGGAAAATCTTATCTATTTTTTTTTTTTAAGGTATGGCTTGGTTAATTCCAAGTACTTCCTATAGTACTTTTTTTAATTCTAAACATATTTTATGAATATTTTATTTAAATATATTTTTAACCCTGACCCAGTGTGGCTCAGTGGATTGAGTGCCAGCCTGCAACCCAAAAGGTCACCAGTTCGATTCCCAGTCAGGGCAACATGCCTGGGTTGCAGGCCAGGTTCCCAGTAAGGGGCACATGAGAGGCAACCACACATTGATGTTTCTCTCTCTCTCTTTCTTTCTTCCTTCCCCTCTCTCTAAAAATAAACAAATAAAATCTTTAAAAAAATTTTTAAAAAGCCAAATCCATAAATATATTTTTAATGATGGAATGTCATGAACCCTGGTTGGCTATTGGGGAAACCACTAGAGACAACAAGGGGGTAGCATATTTCTGAAGATGGTCCTGACAATATTTTCCATCCTACATGCTATTTTACAAAGTGACCTTGTCATGTCCTTTCCCCCTCCCAGCAGCAAGAGGTAGAGGCTAATTTTTCTTGCTTCTAGTTAAGTTTTCTGCTTTATAAATCTGAGAAGTGAATGGGTAAAATGTGAAGTATTTTGTTCAAAACCCATTTTTTAAATTTAAGTGTTTAATTTTTTAAATTTTTTTATGAGTTTTTCTTTTTTTCTTTTTTGTTCAATTCCTCTACCTTCCTTATGCAGCCCCTCCTCCAACAGCTGTCAGCCTGCTTTCTATCTGTGAGTCTGTTGTTATTTCGCTTGTTAGTTCATTTTGTTCATTAGATTTCATATACGAGTGAAATCATATGGTACTTGTTTTTCTCAGACTGGCTCATTTAACTTAGCATAATGCTCTCCAGGTCCACCCTTGCTCTTGCAAAGGGTAAGATTTCTTTCTTTTTTATTGCCAAGTAATATTCCATTGTATAAATGTACCACACTTAATTGAACATCCTCAGACTCTCCAGACTAGCACATCTCCCAGCTGAGTACTGTAGTCAAGGAGCAGAAGAGTCATCCCACCAAGCCCTACTGAAATTCTTTGCCCACAGAATCCATGAAATATAATAAAATAGTTCATGTTCTAATCCTTTAAGTTTTGAAATAATTTCTTTCACAGCAATAGTAACTTGGAGAAGGAGCTTCTTTGGAGAATATTATAATTTAACAAAACATTTAACTAGTGTCTTCTATACAATGTGAGGCATGGTACAAGGTGCTGGGGATTATAGCAAAGAATCAACAATATCTTTATTCTCAAGGAATTTATAGATCACTTAAGAGAAGGTGACTTGCAAATAAACATAAGTCCAATCAAGTGTTTTAAGTGCAGTGGTAGACGTATGTGTGGAATAACGCTGAGGAGCACAAAGGAAAGATGGGGAATGATTATGTTACTAGTGATTCTAAAGATCTTACTACCAACTCTTGCTTCTAATCCTCTACTTCTGACATGGTCATATTGACGAGAAACAGGAATAGCAGACATCCATGTCTCATTCCTAATCTCGGGGCAAAAGCTTTAAATATTTTAGGGGGTTTTTTTTTGTCTTATTTTTGTTTTATAAATACTATTGCAGATTAAGAAAATTTCCTTCTATTCCTCAATATATATTTAACCTTGAATGTATCTAGAACTTTGACAAAGTTGTTTTCTTTATTTATGATACAATAGGATTTTTCTCCTTTATTCTTTATTCTGTATTAGTGAATTACATTGACTTTTAATGTAATTAAAAGTGATACTGGAATAAATCTGATTTAGTAACTATATATTATCCTTTTAATAATTGCTAGATTTGATTTGCTAATACTTTTGTATTTTTTGCATATATATTCATGAGAGAGATTCACGTGTTTCCCTGTCTTACAATGTAATCTTATGTCAGTGTTTCACCCCAAGGCTGTGCTAGCAACTTTTTTTTTTAATATATGGGAGAGTTTGTGCAAGATTGTTGTAATTTTTTCCTTAAATGATTGGAGAATTCACCAGTGAGCCCAGCTGATCCTGGAGAATTCCTTATGGGAGGTTTCTAATTAGAAAATTAGTTTATTAGAAATAGGACTATTCAGATTTGTAATTTCCTTTTGTGTCAGTTTGCTAAGTTGTGTTTTTTTTAAGGGCTTTGCAAATTTACTTATAATTTTAATTTTTTGGCTTTAAGTAACTTACAATATTTTATTATTACGTCTGTAAAGTCTGTTGGATTTTTAATAATTCCCTTTTCATTTCAGATTTTGGTAATTGGGTTTTTTTTCTTTTCTTGATTATATTACTAAAAATTTTCCAAGAGCCAACATTTAAAAATTTTTTCTGCATTTTGCATTTGTTTTCTATTTCATTGGTTTATTCTTATTATTATTGTCTTTTATTTCCTTTAGATTTATTTTGCTGTCTTTTGATATTCTTGAAATTGAAACTTAGATCATTGATATTTTTAGCCTTTATTTCTAATGTATGCTTTTAAGGCTCCAATAATATCTCTCTATAGTTGTATTCAACAAGTTTTGATGTCATGTTTCCATTATTATTCAGTTCAAAATGTCAATATATTGTGATTTTAATTGATTTTATTCTTTAACTCGTGATTTATTCAGAAATGAATTGCTTGATTTCTCAATATTTGGATAATTTTTATTAAAAATTGTTTTTTTAGCTTAACTCTACTATGGTCAAAAGCCATTACAATGAATAATTCAAATTCTATGGAATTCATTGAGACTTTTTTATGGCCCGGCATATGGTCAATTTTGGAAAATGTTTCATGTGCATTTAAAAATTATGTATATATTGTTTTTTGTTGCAGCATTTTACATATGCCAATCAGGTCAAGTTGGTTTACTGTGTTGTTCAGATTTTCTATTTCCTTATTGAGTTGTGTTTTTCCATGTTTATACTATCAGTTCCTGAGGGTAGTGTTATTTTAAAGGATCCCCCAAGTTATGATTATGGATTTAGGTATTTGTCCTTGTAGATCTATAAATTTTTGTTTTATAAGTTTTGAAACTATGCTAATAATGCATGTGCATTTAGAATTGTTACATCATTCTAAGATTGACCTTATTTTTATGAAATATCTTCCTTTTCTGTGGTAAGTCTTCATGACTAAAAGTCTATTTTTTTTTTTCTGATACTAGTTTGACCAAAGCAGCTTTCTGTCAATTTGTATCTGATAGTTTTATTAAAATGGAATCCATTTTTTAAAAAGATTTTATGTATTTTATTTTTGGAGGGGAAGGGAGAGAGACAGAGAGGGAGAAAAACAGCTACATGAGAGAGAAACATGGATCAGTTGCCTCTTACACACACCCCGACTGAGGACCTAACCTGCAACCCAGGCATGTGTCCTGATAGGTAATCAAACCTGTGAGCTTTCTCTTTGTGGGATGACACCCAACTAACTGAGCCTTACTGGTCAGGGCAGAATCCACCTTTTAAATGAAATGGTCTATCTTATTATCAATGTCTTAGGCTGTAATAATCAGCAATTTAAGTCTATGCCTGATAACTCTAATAACTGTATTGCCTGTGGGCCTGTTTATATTAAATACTTTTTCTCTTTGTTCTATGTCTTGGCATGCTAATTAGGTTTGAATGCTAGAAACTAAGAAACTGTGAAGTTGTGGATGATGTTCTCTTCCTCTGGACATTTACCCTATCCTCTGGTAGGCAGCTAGGATTGAGGCAGATTGTCCCAATCTGCTCCACTTTAAGGTGCATTTGCAAACTTGGTATGGCTTGGTCTACCTCTGATGTGACCCCAGCTCTGAAGTGAAGTCTCAACTGAGAGACTGGATTATTTACCAGGGCACTTACCCTAAATCCAGTTTTATCTCATCAGCATCACAAATCTATCAGTAGTTGTTCTCAGCTATCCAGCCATACTCTCCTCATTTTCTTAGTCTTTCACTGGATCCAGCCTAAGAAACAAATTCCTTGAGGCAAAACTGGAGCAGAGTATTGATCTCAGGACTTTGCACCTCTTATCTCTTTGGGGCTGGTCCCTGCACTCACAGCAACCACAGGACATCTAAGTCTAACTTTTGCTTTCCCAATCTCATAAGATGCTGAAACTTTTCAGTCTTCTTTTCCCATTGCCAGCTGTCTTATATTCATCTCAGTTTCTCATTTCTTTAATATTTGGGAAACACTCTAGAGGAGAAAGTCAGAATCTAATTGTCAGGCTCAAATCAGTATTATTTTCTTTTCTCTAGGATCTTGATCCCTCCACACACAACCTGTTTGTATCTTTATAGCTTGTTGCAAAATGAAGTGGGCTTTTTTCTCTTTAATCTAGCTTTTCTATTTGACTGTTCTATTCCAAGTTACTCCATCATAACCACAGTTAATTAATTAATTTTTAAGATTTTATTCAGTTTTTAGAGGGGGAGAAAGACAGGAAGAGAAACATTGATGTGTGAGAGAAATATCTATCAGTTGCCTCTTGCATGCCCCCAACTCGGGACCTGGCCCACAACCCAGGCATGTGCCCTCACTAGGAATTGGAGAGGTAACCTTTTGGTTCTCAGGCTGGCGCTCAATCCACTGAGCCACAGCTGTCACAGTTAATTAATATTTTATATGTAGAAAAATCCCACATATAGGACTCACACATTTTCTCATAAGGTCATTTGTTAGTTCTGTTTTATAATAAACTTTAGTTATGTATATAAATACCTTAGATTCTAAGATTACTACAATGAGCTTGGCTATAACTAAAGAGGTTCAAAGATCTTGGCCCTATAAATGGAAACTGAAATTAAAAGCTTGCTGATGCTATAATTCTAAAAATGGCTCTAAGAGTTTTAGTACAAATCTTTTAAAAATCCATGAGTTGTAAATTTTCACCCATATAAATTAAACTCACATTACAGAGCAACAAGTGAAATAAAGACAGTTAACCCATTATCTGACACATATATGTCTGCAAATATAAAATAAATAAGTAAAAGTAGATTAAGGTTGTAAAGGAGATTCTGAGACAGAAAAAAGCAGAATACTTGAATTCTGCCAAAATAAAAACAGACACTGATAAAGACTTTGAAGATGATGATTTTTTTTGAGTGAAGAGACAAGGTATTCTGATTTTCCAGGCAGTGAACAATTAGACAGAAAGGTGGTCATATTACTCCACTCAGGAGGTAAGGCACCTGTAAAGTTTTTCTACTTTCATGAGTGAAAAAACAAAAAGTATGACAAGATAGCAACCAGATAATAAGGAAAACAGTTTTAACAAATTTCAGGTTAGCACTTAATTAACTTAGAATATAGGTTCCATTGTTCTGACAGACCTGAAATAACATGCTTTCCATTAAATATAGATTATGAGTTAGTCAACCAAGGCCTTGGGGTCAAATCTGGCCCACTTCCCGTTTTTATAAATAAAGTTTTATTGGAACATAGCCACACCCATTCACTTATTTTCTATGACTGTTTTTGTGCTATAATAGCAGAGTTAGCAGTTGCAACACTGATCTTGTCAGACAAAGCCTAATATATTTACAGAAAAAACCTTTCTGACTACCGTGCAGTTCTTTCTCTTTTGTGTAGACGTATAAGCAATTTTGGTGGCTCTTCCCTGTGAAGCCTTCAGGGCTCAGGAGGATCTTTCTATCTTGTTCTGTGACCTTCCCTAAGATGTTGATCCTGTTCAACTTGTACACAGTGGCTCACTGTGAGGTCTGCATTATAGATACTTGGAAGAGATCTACAGCATCATAGACAAACTATTATATAATTCCCCCAAGATGGTTAAGTTATGTTCAGAATATCGTGTTTTTTAAGGCAGCAAAGCAATATATTTTAGAAATAGTTCCATTTTAAATTCTCTGTGCCTAAAGAGAAAACTTTTGTTATCTTGTATACCTCCCCTCCCCAGCATGATGACTAAGTGAGGCATTGCAGTATGGAAGCTGTATGGTGAAGTAGGAAAAGGATATTCTTTGGAGACAGAGATTAAATTGAATCTCAACTCAACTCTATCCCTAAAGAACTTGGACAAATTCTTTATGCCCTCTAAGCCTGTTTCTTTATGTCTACAAGCGGGTTGCTAAGCAAGTATTTCTGAAGAGTGAGCTAGTTGAGTGTGCTGTGCTGACAGCTGGTAGGTGCTCCACCTTTCCATGGGTTTTCCAGTTGTGTCAACAGGAACTCGATGCTTGGAAGTGTTAAGCAGACTGGCACCTCAGGGTTTCCCTACACATATTATTTACCTCTTATAAAAAACATCATCTTGTTAAGTCCCTTTTATGTATAAATAATTAGTGCAAAGCTTAACTAGGAACCATATCTTCTTTTTGCAGACAATGATATCCAGGCCATCTATGACCATTGTTGGATGGGGGGGCATTTGGATAAAGGAGCATCTTTGTACGCTGTGCTTCCGAATCTGGTATGTAATTTAGGATGACAGACTTTTGTGATAGTAAGAAGTTACTCAGCAATTCATTTCCTAGTCCTTTCACTGTAGATTGTGATAAACAAATGTGGTTTTAATGAGGCTGTAATGTGCTTTTCCAAGGGAATTCCACAATGCTGTAACAATTAATTTTAACTCAAAGTTGCCTCAAGAATGAGTGCAGCTCAATAACAACACAGGTGACACTTTCAGGGCCAGTGATGGGAAGTTCCCCCAAACTATTTCTGCGCAGTTGTTGTGGAATGTGGACATTAAATTGATGAACGTTTAGAATGAAACAAATCTGAGGTGCTGGCGCCTGAGATGAAACAATGGCTTCCCCTCCATGAAAACTACTCTCCACTAAGAAGGAAACAAAAGAGAAACCCTGAAACTTTAATCACTAACAGCCTTAAATGCAGTAACGAACCCATTCCACTTGCTTGAAGATGTTCCTCTGTTCTCTGAATTCCTTTGTTAATTTTAATGGGATTAATCTGGTTCTGATGTTCATTGTCTTTTAACATTTTGTTTAATCATGCAAGATGCCTCATACGTTTTTGAAAGGAGAGAATAAATTGTAAACAGAAAGCCAAACAAACAAAGGCCTAAGACTTGTTTTCTCTGAACACATCTGAAGACTGTTGGATATACTACTGAGACTTACACTCCTGCGAGGTAGGTGTTTTTTTCAATTTACAACTCATAAAATTTAGCAACAAGGAGGATAAGTGACCACCAACATTGATTCAATTCAATAAACATTATTTAAGCACCTGAATAGTCAATACAAAAGAAGATGCAAGATATTAGGGGACATAGAAATGAATAGACGCTTCTAGAATCTCGTAGTATAACAGAGAAGACATATGTATACACAAATAGCATTGATATATGGGACTGTGTGAAAACTGCTATTACAGGGTACTGTGCACTAAGGAAATATAATAACTTGCATTTGAATCATACATTTACAGTTTACAAAAGACTTTTGTGTACGTTATTGTTCATTTAGATCCCACAAAACTTTCATGAAGTATATGAAGGTTGTTATCCCAGAATTACAGGTGAAGAAATTACGGCTCATAGTTGCTGACTAGCCAAAGTTTGTACAATAAATAGGAAGAGGAGTCAGGCTCTAAGTCCTTCTCTTGAGCAGTGTTTATCCTGCTTTTTATATGTAAGGTAAACAGGTGTTAGCAAGTTGTCTTTAAATAATGTTAAGGCCAATAATATGTGCATTTTTCCTGCCAGGGAAGAGTGACCTGCCAATGTCACATCTAAGCTAGTCCCCCACTTCCCAAGCCCTGAATGAAGTTCAAACTCCTGTAACTGTTATAGGGGGACCTTCATCACTGGTGGTTCCTGCTGAAGTCTTCACCTCACTACTAGCCATTCTTGACCTTGAACTCCAGCAACACAGTGGCATTTGTAGTTTCCTAGGGACTCTGTGTGGTTTCTCACCTTTGCCCAACTTGTCTCCTCTACCTGGAATGGAGTTTCTCCCCATTTAACCTGAAAACCTATCATTTTTAAGATTTGGTTATTTTATGTCCCTTTGGAAGCTTCCTAAACTCTATCACAATCAGTTAGATTTTCATCCTCTTTTCACCAGGTGTTTTGATAATATTCTTAATTGTATTTCTCTCATTTTATTATTGTTATGTTTGTGAGCCTGTCTTCTTTATTGAAATGTAAACTCAATGAGGACAGATACTAGGTCATCTTCTTCTCTGGTGCCAGACACAGAGAAAGTGCTTAATAAACGAAAGCTGTATGGATGACTGGACTCATTTAAAATACTGTTTTCCTTAACATGAGGCTAAGGACAATACGTGGTAAACCACTATGAGCACCTTCTCTTATTCCACAGGATGCAATTGGTGGATGAGTAGAGGAGCAGTCCCCGGTCAGCATCGGCCCATCCCCTGTACTTTTTAGCCTAGGCTGGAGGCTGTACCAACAGCCAACCTCGATAAAATGTTCCTACTAAAGAAGACAACGAAGCGGCGAGAGCCTATTGAAAATGTGAATTTTTAATGGAGAAGAGTAATATTATACAAATTTAACTGAAAGATGCTTTGTTCTTAGAAGCAGATTATTAAAGGTAGATGGAACCCAAATGATTGTTTAGGCCAGTCCTAATGTGTGATTATCCCTCTCTCTCACTGAGCTTCACTATTAATGCAAATAATACCAATAAGAGTCAGAGAGCGATCCTACCCTGCCACTACCCCACCTTGCTCGCTCTGCTGCAGCCATGTAGCCTTCTCACTGTTCTCAGACACACCGAACAGGCTCCCTACCGGGGCCTTTGGTAGCACCTGCTCTGCTCTGAGCCAAGAAGGCTCCTTCCTTAGACAAGTGCGCGGCTCATTCCCTTATTTCATTCAGGTTTCTGTTCAAGAGTCTCTGGTAAGAGACGCCTTCCCTGCGCACATTCTATGAAATTCTAACCCTCTCTCCCTCACTCCCTAACATCATTACCCAGATGTATTTTACTGCACAACGCTTATTACCACCTGACCTATTACACACAGCAGGGCAAAAATAGGTTTACAGCTGTGAATACACAAAAGAGTTTATTTTGGTATTATTTATTAGTTATTTTATTATTTTCCATACAAACAACTTGTAAACCTACTTTTGCCCCTCCCTATCTACACACTATATATTTGCTATTACATTTATTACCTCCCATGTCTAAAACAGATAATCTTTGTGTGTACACAGACTTGGTGTTTTACCCTGAAGTACCTCCAGGAACTAGAATGATGCCTGGCACAAGGTGGGCACTCAGTACCTATGTGTTGGCTGAATGAATAGACGCATGAATGAATAAAAGACGCCCTTATCACACTGGAGAAACTGAAAATATTAATAATACGTAGGATGGTAAGGATGTGGAGCAATAGCATCATACTCTGGTGGTGGGAGGAGGGCAAATCAAGACAAACATTTTAGAGGGCTAATTGGCACTTGTAAATATCCACCGAAGTAAAACATGAATATTCCCTTTGTTCTATTTTAGAGGGATATTTGGCACTTGTAAATATTGATCAAAATAAAAGATAAATACTCCTTTTGCTCCAGTCACTCAATTTTTTGGAATTTTCCACATAACGGTACTAGGTTGTGGAGCAAAGACATATGGCCAACAATAGTTAAAGGTACTTTTTAAGAGTAAAATAAATCAAGACAACTTCAATGCCCTTCAAAGGGAATTGGTTAAATAAGTTTTGGTGCCTTGGAAAACAGCTTTGAAAGTAAGCGAAGCTACTTTATGTGAGAGCCGCCCGAGATGTGTGGCCGAGGGGGAGAGAAGCGGGCTACACGGCTGTCTGGGTAGACCGAGCCTCCTCACTTGTCACGGAAGACAAGGTATAGCTTTGCCCGTGCCGATGTTCACCTGCATTCCCTGGTACCTGGTAGGATGTTCTCAAACAGGAGCACTGATTATCTCTGACGGGGGGTGTGGGGAGGCGACTTTCTTCTTGATTTAAGCACTTCTGTGCTGTTTGAGTTTTTCCACTGTAAAGTTTGTTTAAAATGATTTTTAAATGCCATATTTCTCAGGAAGCCCAAAAGAGCAGTGAAGGTAGATATGAAGACTTCTTTGAAAACCGGCTCTGCAAGTTACTAGTTGTGTGACCTTCAGCAATCAACTTAACCTCTCCAGAAATCAAATCCATTACTGACAAGGAAGCAGGAAGCATATGACCTGTATCTGGCTGCACATGGGGGACCTTCCTGAACACGGAGCCACACTAAGGGGCAGTAGATAACAGAATAGATCGGGTTGGGGGGGAGGTTAGTATAATGCTGCTTCATGTCATTATGTATTGACATTAATAGGCTCCATAAAGCTTCTTCTCCTTTTTACCCAGGATGTGAGCCAGACATTTTTAAGACTGCAGCAGTTAACTTTATCTATCTAGGCTTCCCAATCAATGCTTTTACTTGGAAGATATTTACGTTTAGGATACTGAAAAGCTCCCCGTCCCCCCTCCCACACTCAGGTCCCTAGGGCATTATAATGCCATTGCTAGAGTTAAGTGCAGAGCCCTTGGAACCCTTCATGTGAGAAACAATAAATAATAATGACTACAGAGCTTGGTAAATACAAAGCTTTGTGCAAAATTGTAGAAAGAATGCTCAAGCATGCAAATGAACACGCTTCTGAACCTAGTAATCGGAAATGAAAAGAGCAGCTACAATTTTGAAAGTTGGACTGTCCCCTTTTGAGCATTTTGTGTATCAGTTATCATTGCTTCTGGATTTCCTTTTCAACTTGTCTCTCCCTGTGCATCCTCCGCTCACTGACACCATTGTGCTAAGGCTCTGTTTTTCCCAGACTACTGCGGTTAGGATGGCTGTCTCTCTGTCCAGGCCCTCACTGATGTCCATTTTCCATCTAATCCAGAATATTAGGCTTTCCATAACATTAATTTCAACCTGTCCATCTTCCACTTAAATGCTTCCTAATAGGGGAGGAATTAAGTCTAACTCTCTTAAAGTGGGACTCAAGGACTCCCACGTAATCTGAATAAATCATTTTGCCATTAAAAAGAGTCAACTATACGCTGTTAAGAGATATGGGTTCGAGTTAAAGCTGATTAGCTTGTTTGGATTTCTTGGTTTCTTTTAGCTTCACTTTTCTCTTTTGTAAAATGGGATTAATAATAACACCAACCTCTCAATTTTGTTGTGAGGACCAAATGAACTAGTGCTTATGAAAGTAATCAGTGAACACTATAAAATGTAGTAGTATCACTAACATTTATGAGGACTTGCATGAAGTACTCGGTAGTACACTTACTAAAAAGCTCACAGCAACCTAGAAAGGCCATTACTGTTTCCATTTTGCCAATAAGATAGCCAGGTACTGGTGGGTTAAATAACACATCCTAGTTACCGCAGAGGCCGGCACAGCAGTGTGGTGTGCAACTCTACCGTCAGCAGAGATGACTGCCTGTCCCTAACAAAGAGACGCCTGTTCAGGCTCCCAGGCCCAGTTGCCCCTTCTCATTGTCTCAGAGCATGCGGCACTTGACCCTACCTCCTGTACATACGACCTCTCCTTCCTTTCCACAGCGCAAGATCCTTCACACCCCACTTCCACTCCCACCCTTTCAACAAACCTCCCTGGACCACAGTCCCCATTAAAAACTCCCCTCATCTCTCATCAGCAGCCCTCACCCAGCCCTTGACTGCACTCACCGGGTGTTGGCGTTCCCTGTGGGCTCCTGCAGGTCAGAAGGATGGGTTTCCTCTGTTTTTCCAGCATTCAGGAGGATAGAAGGCGCTCAATGAATATTTCTTGAATAAATCAGCATTATCTAATTTAGTACAGTATTCTTCAAATGTACCCACCATATGAATTACTTGGAGCAATTGTTATAAATACATATTTCTGTGCCTTATGGTAGACCTGCTGAACCAGCAACACTGGAGGTGAGTGGAGCCAGGGAATCTAGTTTAATAGGCAAATCAGGTCATTCTTGTGATGAGGTACAGCTGGGAAGTGCTGGGCGAATTCAATGGCTAGTAATCAGGGCTACACAGCTGAACATTCTGGGAAGCTTTTCACACCAGGCAAGCTCGTTTTCATCTCCACCCTCTCAGAGAGTCTGACCATTGAAATCTAGGGGATGTTCTTGAACAAACTTTCAATGATGCTTATATTTCCTTTCCTCTCCCTTCCTCAGTTAAGAACCTGTTTCTAATCACTTCATGTATATGCACTGTGATCACAACCCTCCATGTCCTCCACAAAAGGGGCCAAGACACTGATGACCAGCATCGTAGCCTGTAATTCTGAATCCAACACAATCCCATGGAAGTAATGGTGTTTGATAGGAAATTGTCCAGTTGAAATAATAAAATTTCTATTCCATTCTCTTATCCAAACCCCATTTCCCACCTAACTACCTACCTTACCACATATCCCAACCTACTCTGGGTTTCATTTACCTGTGTCCTTTCATTTGCTTGCTTAGCTTTAATTCAGTATGTTCTGATTTATTCAAACAACTGACATAAGTCCTGTATCACATTAGAAGCATGCCCCAGCTGCCAGTAAACCTCTGCCCTTGCCCTTGGTATTGCTCTACACCCAGCAAGGCCAGTCCCACTGAAAATGAATTATAGCTGTCCCTGTGATACGGATGACTGAACATGCAAGGACTGCTCACCCAGAAAACATCTCCCCCACAGACCTGCCCAGGTGCCTAGAATTTCTAATATGACAACTACACTTTTTCTTTCAGAATAATTCAAACATGTTGTGGGCATAGCTATACCCATAAAACTAGTTTATCCAGTTAGCTCAGAAGAAGGCCCTGAGAGCAGAACATGGGTCTCGTCAGCTGTGCTACGTGGGAGAGGGGAAGGGCTGCTCTGTCGAGCACTCGAGGGCGGGGACTCTAAGAAAACACTCCCAAGTACATGTGTACGTATTTGTCACCTAACAAGGGGGTAGGAAAGGACGGAGATATTTGATGAAGCTGGGAAAGCAAGGCCCGAAACATAACTCATCATGTAACACTTTTTATGGGAACATAGGAATAAAATAGGACACTTTCTGATCACTTCCTGATTCACATAATTTCTAACTTCAAACTCTCCCTCAACCTGATCATTTTAATATGCTGATACATGATACTCATTTGGTTTTTTTATCCTCTCATTCGTCATCTCAGCCCACTCCTACTTCTCTTTTTTGTTTCTAAGATCCCTTAAACATACTATTTCCCCATGGGCCTCTATTTGCACTCCTCCTGCTCTCCTTGAATGTGAGACAAGTTGGCAAAGAAGAAAAAGACAGGGGGAAAAAGACTTCAACTTGAAATTCATCATTTGTCTGTTTTATAGTTGATGTGTGTGTGTGTATGAGAGGCGGGGGAGGGAAGGAGAGGAAGACTGATTCTGTATTTTCCTTAAAGAGAGTTGGGACTTTACAGTATTATGTAATTATGTATGAGGTTTGGATTGATTTCTTTTCTGTCACTTTTTTCTTTCTTTTCTCTTCTTCCCTCCTTTTCCCTTAAGTTGCTTTGGATTGCAGTAAAGGCTAAACAATCTGCCATTGTACACAATTTGCACACAAGCTGCCAAGCTGGCTGCCAGGTTCAGTCCTGATGTGATCAAGAATGGTTGAGTTACAAAGCCAGTGAAAAAAACCGGTTTTCTACAGGAAATAGAAATTTATTAAAATCAGGCCTCCTAAAAAACACTGGCTGTTCGGTTGGCAGCCTGCCAGATCAACGGTGCTGGAAGGGG
This sequence comes from Tonatia bakeri, assembly GCA_004024845.1. Classification (NCBI taxonomy): domain Eukaryota; kingdom Metazoa; phylum Chordata; class Mammalia; order Chiroptera; family Phyllostomidae; genus Tonatia; species Tonatia bakeri. Next base: position 55,229 of record PVIA01000269.1, read on the forward strand.
AGGACACCAGCAGATGTGAGCTCCCAGCCCCAGCGCGGGAGGCCCTGGAGGCTGGGGAGGCTGGGATGGGCCGGCCCCTGGAGACGCAGCTGTCGTTTGTCTAGAAGATTCTCCATGAGACTTCTAGGACACCACAATTATGGATTCTGACTCTCGTGAATCCCATCATTTTCTAGAGCATGCCACTTGTGGATTCTGGCTTTTCATGGGCTCCTGAACTGTGTTTCAACTTATGTCTGATTCACTGGTAGTATTTTTCCAGCAGAATAAAATGTTAAGACCTTTATGGGGTTTTGACATCTAATCTCAACCGAGTTCCTTAACTCCTGAGCCTCAGCTACCTCATCTCTCCTTTGGGGAAAATACATACCCCATGAATTAAGAACTTAAATAAAATAATGGCCCCAAACTGAAAGTACTGCTATTGTTATCTGCTCCCACCCCAGCAGGGGGTGCCCAGGGTGACCGGCCCTATGCAGTTACCCACTGACTTGGACACTGCTTCAGTTTGGGGCCTAAGGGCCTGAAGAGGCTTGGGCCTGGCTTCCTAGTTTTTCCTCTGACCCTGTAATAATGGCTAATATTTACTGAAGGTTTACTTGAACCAGCAGTTGTTCTACCCAGTTTAAAAATATTGAGTCATTTAATCCTCACAAACCCCCTCTGAGGTGGTTGCTGGTCTAATCTTCACCTCACAGAGTAGGAAGCCAGGGCCCAGAGAGGTTTGGTGGTGCTCAGGCGTGCGTCCAGGGGGGTTGACGTCAGAGCCGGACACCTCAGAGCAGAGCTATAGAACCCTTGCTCTGTCTTGTTGAAGGAAGTTAGTTTTTAATAGATACTTTCCAGAATATTACCACCTAATGTGGTACTGGAAATTTGGGAAACAGATAAAAGTCAGATACTGAGGAGCAATAAGCGAGAGGAAAAAGCAGCTCAGCATGTGTTTCTGGGGCAGGGAGGAAGCACACCCAGTGGTCAGCCTCTCACTGGGACACAGGGTCTCAATACAGATTAAGACAAATTCCAGGGGTCTGAGTTTGCTATATTTCCTCACACTCCAGGCTTTCTCTTCTTCCCTGAGTGCCCAGCCTGTGGACTTCTCCCACATTTTCTGAACAGCCTCCGGGGTTCATGTTCTTGCTTTCACTTTCTACCATTTTCACACACAATCACTGTAGGTAGCATTTATTGTACTCAACATTGTGCGAAGCAGTTTATACACATTTCATTATTTAATGCCAACAGCTTTGGGAAATATGCGGTATTATTTCTCCACTTTATGATGGGGAAGGTGAGGCTCAGAGAGGTTAAATAATTTCCCCAGGGTCACACCTCATGGCCCACAGGTGGTGGACAGGTTTGAACTGAGTCTAGCTCACTCCAGTACCCAGCTTTTACCATTTGAGATCTGATTAAAATGATTGTTAAGCCATTTGAGATCTGATGGATATTAAGTTTGCCCTAGAAAGTAAAAGAAAAATCAGACAGCCCGTGGGTATTTTTGGCAATATCCCATCCTGTTCCAAATTTCTTCATCCCCCATGTCAGTAAATGGCCCCACTACCCCGCAGGCCAACAGGACACCCTGACCCGTCTCTCCTCGAGTCTAATTCATCACCAGCTCCTGTCAATTCAGCCCCTAATGCAACCCTCGCACCCACCTTTCCCTCCTTTGTCTCTCTCTGCTCCGCCCTTGTCAGTTCACCCTCACTTCCCACCTGGGTCTCTGTCTCACACGTGATCTGGCTCCTGCCTCTTTTTTACCTCACTTTTCTCACCTTTTGCCCCTCAACTCCACAGAACAGTTACACTGAACTAGTTGGAGGTTTTTTCAGGTGTTGTGTCCTGTCACCTGCCTTGTGTAGGTCTCAAGGTAAACTGCTCCCTCTGACCATGAACTTTTCCACAACTCTCCTCATTGTCTGGCTAACTCCACTTACTCTTCAGGGCTCAGCTTAGATGTCACTGCCTCTGGGGAGATTTTGTGAGCCCCCGAGTCTCAGTTAAGGGTTCCTGTAACACCCAATCCAGCTTGAACTTCACCCACGATACCATTTCCATTTATTCATTTACATTCTCCTTTAAATGAGTGCAGAGTTTATCACTATGCCCAGAATTTAACTCAATATATTGTATATTTGTTGAATGATTGAATATGCACATGTATTATGGTCCTGTAGAGAAACAAAACTGAGAGGATGTATATGCAGACAGAGATTTATTACAAGGAATTGGCTCGCCTGATTACGGAGCCTGGCATGGCCCAAGATCTGCGGGGCACATCAGCAAGCTGGAGACCCAGGAGATCAGATGGTGTCGTTCCGGTTGGAAGGCCAGCAGGCTCAAGACCCAGGAAGAAATGATGTTTCAGTTCAAGTCCAAAGGCAGGAATAATCCCCTCACTCAAGGCAGAGTCAGCCTTTCTGGAGCTATTCAGCCCTTCGACTGATTGGGTAAGGGCCCATCCACATTAAGGAGAGCAATTTGCTTTCCTCAGTCTACCAATTTACACATAAATCTCATCCCAAAACACCCTCACAGAAATGGCCAGAATGTTTGACCAAATATCTGGGCACCCTGTGATTTAGTCAAGTCAACATATAAAATTAACCATCACAACACATGACTGAGTAAATGAATGAATAAATGCACAAAATAACGAGCAAATGGTGCCACTGTTCTTCACTGGTTCCTGGCTGGCTGTGTGCCACTCCCTCTCCCCCACCCCCACCAAAGTCACTACCACTGGTCATCAGTGGGGAAAGCAAAATCTAGACTCAGTCCCTGAATAATAAAAATGGAAGGTTTGCTCTTATGGTTGTGTTCTGCTATGATGGCCACATTCTTTTTCATTGGCAAACACATTGATTCAAAGGTAGGGGCAATGTTCCACTCGCAGTCATAGCTGGGAATGGTAATCACTGTACCAGGTGGGCAACATCCATTCTGCTACACTTCCTCTTATTAAATAACAACAGGAAAGACTAGATAAGTAACACCACAGGATGGAGATACCTGTGTACACCCAGGAGAACACCCAGAATGATTTTGTCCCCACCATGAGAGCACCTTTACCTGCCTTCCTATGGCCTTCTGACCACAGTCACATTAACCAAGGGCCTTTATATCAGCAATCGAATATTTATTGTCTACTATACTTCAGACACTGTTCAAGGTGCAAGCAATAAAGCAATGATGAACACAGACAAAATTCAAGTCTTTATGGAATATAAAGGGAGGGCAAATGTCTAGATCTGGTTATTCTGATTAATCTTTTAAGAATCTATTTATATTATAACACAGAAATGCTTACTTTTTACCAAATAAACAAAGAACTTGCACTTGGTATAAAAAGTTGGCACAAGTTGCCTCCATTTATCCAGCATAGGCCTATCTTTTCATACTGCACATATTGGTGTGGCATATTGGTGTAATTATTAGAGTATCTCCTGCACTGTCCCTCTTACTTACTAAATTCCATACATATGAATGGAAACTTTTTTGTAGTAGTAGAGAGATATTTGTATTGATTTATTTGCCCTTTTTAGAACACTATAAAAGGGAGCACAGTTCTTCTCTCCTCCCTGTATTCATGTCCTCTCTAACTATGGCCTCACAGCCCTTCCCATTAAAAGGTGAAGTCAGCTGATCCTCCCCTAAAATCTGGGCAGAACTTGTGACATGTCTTGGCTCCTAGAATTGATCAGAAGTGTGTGTCAGTGGTGAACTCAGGCCTCAAGAGACCTTGAACCCTCCCACTCTCTCCCTGGAAACCTGTCCCACTGCCAGATAAACAAGCCTGTGCAGGTCAGCTAAAGAATGCAAGACTGGAGAGAACAAAGGGAGCCATCCCAGGTGGAGCCCTCTAGATCAGACAGACCGCAGCTGAGCTGTATGCAAACCGCAGAAACACGGGTGTCAGCGGCAGATACAGATGGGTGAGTCCCACTGCTGTCAGAAGAGCTGAGAAACCAAGCCCACCCCAAATCACTGATATGAAGACTTATGAGCAAAATAAATGGCTGTTGGTTTGAGCCTCAGAGTTCTAAGTAGTTTGTTACACAGCAAAAGCTAACTATTTAGTCCCGAGACACTATTTGTTCCCTTTTCTATGAGCAACAAATTGACCACTACATCCTTATAGATGTTAGGGTGGATACAATGAGGACACCATCTGCAAACAAGAACAAACAACTCCACAGAAAATATTGTTCTCATGACTTGACTTTAGAACAATCTGAACTGACAGATTTTGACAAAATCATGAACGATTCATATTTTTTTAAACTGGGAGGCAAATAGAATTTGGAAGACTGTTTCCATTTGAAGTTAAATTTCCCAAGCTTCTTGATAAAATTCAGACTTTATTTCATTTCCAAATCTTTTACTTTAACAGATTGTATATTTATTTTTATTTTTGATTTGAATTTTTTTGCCAGAGTAAGATAGGATATTTTTTAGATGTTCTGACCAAAACAAAATAGCTTATTCCTTGGGTTAAGTAGAACTTCAACTTCATTTTGTTATCTTGAGAGCCAGAACATTCTTTAGATAATCTCTGATAAGGTTCTCCTTAATTTTTGGCCAATTTAATATTCAATCTCAAAATAAAGATACAAAAGAATTCTTGAGCTTTTCTGGCTCTCTCTTTGTACCAACTGGATATTTTAATATGAGAAAATGGCGCTAGACCTATTTCATCACTAAGGCAATTGACTGGGGGTCCAAGATTAGATGTTTAGGAGATCCAAGCGCCAGAATGCTCCTATTCATAGAGTAAAATCAGTTCTACAACTCAGAGGTTTTCTGACATATCAAAGTCCTGAATGCTGAATCCTACTCCTTACTAACTCCCCAACTCTAGAGCACTGTAGTTTACTGCTCAGATAATTACCTGATTTGCTTGGAGGGATTGACCGAAAAAAGGAGCAAGGACTCATGGACAAGGACACCAGGGTGATGTAGGGGGGAGAGGAAGTATAAGGGGGATAAATAGTGATGGAAAAAATACAATAAAAAATTAAAAATAAATGAATTGCTCTCAAAGACAAGTACCATACCTTGTTCTCCCCAGGCCCTGTCTTTGATTCTGCCTCTGCAGTTTCCACTGGACACTAACATGAAGCTATCTTCTTTCTGAGGATGGTGGCCTGACCATCCCTGACCGCTGCTCCCTGCACTCCAGTGGGCTATGGCCTAAGCACACCCTTGTTTATGGGATGTCAGTGGACTGTCCTCAGCAGTGAAGTCTACAAATTCTGAAGTACAGAATGAGCCTAATCATCACACAATTTCTCTAAGTTATTTTATGACTGAGAAGAGATAACTTCAAGGAGGATGCCCTATTGGGACTCTTTATATCTGCTGGTTTCACAGAAAATGTTAAAAGTCCCTGTACTAGGCTTCCCAGAATATTTGGTGCCTAACCAAAAGACAAATGCCTAGAATTTCTGTTGTCTTCATTGCCTCTCTTTCATCTGCTTCTAAGTAAGCCAGATATTTTTGCAAGTGTAAAACATAAAAATATGAAATACAAATTGAGGTATACATATAATCTCCTTTATCAAGTAATGCATTTTGAAGTGTGGCAAGGGATATTGTAAACTACCTATTGAGTCAACAATGAAAAAAATCAGTGCATGGGTAAATTATATTAACAGAACTGACTTCCAATTTGCCAGCAGATTTGTTTTCTAGCCTTGAAGACACCGAGTCTTCTTGAGGAAGCCCTTTGTCCTGGAGCAGAGCTAGCAGCCAGCACTGCCCCCCTTTCCTTTCCTCCCTTTCTTCCTGTGTGAAACACAGGTGTGAAGTTTGGAGCTTTAGCAGCCATCTTGTAATCATGAAACAGAAATCATGAAGACAGAGGCCGACACTCTCAAGCTGGCAGAGTGAAAACACAGAGAAAACTTGATCATTGCTAGACCATTGCACACTAGCTGGGCCAAGGCCAGCAACTTGCCACCCGAGGGCTCCCTGTTTTGTGAGAGAAATGTGTCTCTATTTCTTGAATCCTCTATTAAATCTTCTGATGTTTGATGCTAAATATGGGGAAATTTTTACTTCTAGTAGTTACACAGTATCAGAAATCAGAGTTATAATTTGCACATTTTAAAAAATTAATGTTATCTTATTAGTCTCACTGTGACATAGACTGAGGTTCATTTTAGACATATTATAAATCAATAAGTACATACATACTTAGCCAGAACAATATCTTAATTATGTAGTTTGACTTCAAAATGCACAGCAACTAGTGAGTACATCTATTATAAATGACTTTCTTCTCTGCAGAAAACATTTTTCTCTATCAGTAAAACACTGTTAACATGAGCTAGTTGTTGAGACATGCAAAAAATGCCTCAGGAGATCAGATTGGATGTTGTAATTGTATTTGCTGAAACAGAATTTAACTTGTAAATATAATTATCCTTGGTAGTTAGAGTGATTACTTTTCATTTGGATTCTAGTCTGGTCTCTGGAATTTGAGAATGAGATGAGGAGTCAGGCAGTAGGCTTGGGCATCAGGAAAGACAAAAAGTGGAAAGGGCCAGGATTGGTAGTACAGCTAGTGGAAGAGTATGGAACGCTTAAAATTAGCCTTCAGAGCTAGTGAGGGATATTGCTCAGAAAATGAGAGCCAGCTGTTCCACATCTTTTATGAGGAAAACCCTAAAGCAAGTGGGATTATGCTTTTGCATCTGGGAATCAGAGTAGCCAAAAAGAATGCCCTCATGGAAGATGGATATTGAATATTCCTCCTGGAATTTTATTTATTTATTTATAAATGTTATTTATTGATTTTTGAGAGACACAGAAAAAGAGAAAGAGAGAGAGAGGGAGAGATCAATTTGCTGTTCCACTTATTTGTGCATTTATTGGTTGATTCTTGAATGTGCCCTAACTGGGGATTGAACCCACAACCTTGGCATATTGAGATGATGTTCTAACCAACTGATTTCTCTACCAGAACTGGAATTAAATATTTAAACAAGATTTGGATTTCACTCTCTAGAGATGGTGGCTTTCATTTAATTCTGGGTCTCAAAGTTTTTTTAAAGATTTTATTTATTAATTTTTAGAGAGAAGGGAAGGGAGGGAGAGAAACATCAATGTGTGGTTGCTTGTCATGTGTCCCCTACTGGGAACCTGGCCTGCAACCCAGGCATGTGCCCTAACTGAGAATCGAACTGGCAACCATTTGGTTCACAGGCCCACGCCCAATCCACTGAGCTATACCAGCCAGGGCTCAAAATTAAAAAAAAAAAAAAACCAAAAAATTAATTTCTGGATTAATTTGTTGATAAATAAATATTGTTAACAAATTTATTAGTAAACAAATAAACAGAGATGCACAGGACAGGGCCTCTTGTGATTTCCCCTCTCCCTGCACCTAATGCTGCTGGGCATTCTCTCTTTAGGAATACCCACGGCCTGTCCTGTAAGGGAGAAGGAGGGAGGTAAAAGCTGGCTGGGTGGAGGACAGGCCCTGGGGCCCTCTGGCTCTCTGCCAGCCCCCAGAGGACGTCCTGCCTCCCTTGGGTAGGAGGTGAAGCAGCTCTCAGTGAATGTACTGGTGTCTGGGAGTCATTAAACAAAAAAAAAAAAAGTGGAGCTTTTCTGGTTCTTTGTAGTCACTCTCATCTCTGAGATGGTAGTTAGTACCTGTGTGGTCCTGCCTGAGGCAGTGGTCAGGACTGACTGCTCCAGGTTGGTTCTATGATTTTATCAACCCGTATAATTTGTAAGCTCTGGGTTATTTTCCTCTTAGTAAATCTTTCCTAGTATGAGTAAACATGTTCCTGGGAAAGAAAAGGGGAATATTCTTGCTCTCATGAAAAATGTTCATGTGCCATGCAAGCCTTTAAAAGCATAACAAGAGTTGGTGCCTGGCTTTAAGAATGTCAGCGCTCCTTTTGACTAGAGTATTTAAAATAGCTAACTGGCGCCATCTGGAGGACAAGAGGAATCTAAATGATAAAACAAATTTCAAAAACCTAAAATTATAATGACATAAATCCAAACATTATAGAAAAAAAAATTAAATGGAATTTCCTACTTCTGTTTGCCTCCATTGTTTTCTGAATGCACCTGAGCTTATCACTAGGGCACTGGACTCAAGTTTACACAGCACCTCAGCTTTAGACTTGACATTTCTCTTCATGTTAGGCTGGGCACTCAGTTATAGGGCTTCATTACACAAGATGACACTCACATTACCAAATGGCACCATTTATTGTGCCACGTTAGTCATCTTTCAGCTAAGTCTTAGAATTATACTGTGTTTCGAAGCATCAGCCACTGATAATTTCTGTTAGAGTAATCTAGAGCATCTGATAGAACAGTAGATTTATAGGTTTCAGTTTAGGCTTTCTGCATATGAATTTTTCATACTTCATTAGGGCAACTCCTGGAAGTAAAATTTCTTATTTTATCAGATACATACACACAAGCATTACTTATTATGGGTCAGGAACCATTCTGAGCACTTAACAAATATTATTGTATTGATGCATCAGCTCTTCTCAACAACTGCAGGGACCTAAGAACTATTATTTCCCATCCTTGACTGATAAGGAACCAAAATTCAGGAATAAACATCCCCAAGGCCACATGGCCAGAGAGCACAGGGCAGATCCATCCAGGGATTTGGGTTTCAGAATTGGAACTCCTAAATACCATCCCATGCTGCCTTAATTGGGTTAAAAACTGGGAAATGTTCCCTATTGGAATTTTTGGCCTTCATGTATTTTTATTATATTGTTTGTTTACATCTAAAAATAGGAAATATAACTATAGCCAGGTAATAAAAATATTCTGATATGATAGGGAATGTTCTTATTGCCTTGAATATACTAAGAAGAAAAAGCAAATGGTCATAGTAATTAACATACAGTTAATATTTACTATGTTTTATGCTCCTTTATAAGTAATTTATCTTTTTAAAATTTTTGACAGCTCTAGAGATAGTTATTATTGTACCTTTTTAAATAGATTAAAAGTAATAGAATAGAAAAGATATACCATGTTAACATTAATCAAAAGGACACTGCAGTGGCTAAATGATTATCAGACAAAATAAGTTTTAAAGCCAAGATATTTCAAAATGATAAATGGGCCCATTCATCAAGAGGACACAATAATCCTAAATGTTTACAAACCTAATTATAAAGCTTCAAAAAAGCAAAAACTGATGGAACTGATGGGAGAAGTAGATAAACCCACAATTATAGCCAGAGAGTCCAACATACCTCTTTCAACAACTGATGAAGCAAGCAGAGAAAATCAGTGAAGACATAGAAAGGGGGAACAAAACAATCAACCAGCTTCACCTAACTGACATTTACAGAGCTAGCAATCAACACTAGCAGAATATGCATGTTGTCCCAGGGTCCACCCAACACTTTGACAAGACAGATCATACTATGAGCCATTAAACCAGTATCAATAAGTTTAAAAGGATTAGAATCATACACATGGAATTCAGCAGAAAATTAACAGCAGAAAGATCTCTGGAAAATCTCCAAATACTTGGAAAGTAAATAAAACATTTTTAATAATAAGGGATCAGAGAAGACTCAAAAAAGAAATGAAAGTATTTTTAAATGAAAATGAAAGTATAACACGTAAGATCAGTTGGAAGCTGCCAAAGCAGTACTTAGAGGGGAATGTACTAAAATTCCTATATTAGAAGTGAAGAAATTTCTCAAATCAATTACCTCAGTTTCCATCTTATCAAATTGAGGGAAAATAAGAGTAAATTAATCCCAAAGTAAGTGGAAAAGAGGAAATAATAAGTATTATAGTTGACATCTGTAAAATAAAAACAGGAAACAATAGAGAATATAAACCAAAAGCCAGTTCTTGGAAAAACAAATAAAATTGATAAACCTCCAGGCAGGATAATTGGTAAAAAGGAGAAAAGATATAAGTGGCATAACTAGAGATTTTATAGACATTAAAAGGATGATAAGAAAATATTATGAATTACATTATGCCCCCAAATTTGACTACTTTGATGAAATGGAAAAATCACATGAAAGATGCAAACTACCGAAGGTCACTCAAGAAGAAATGCATAACCCAAAGAGACATAAAGCCATCTAAAAAATTGACTTTGTAATTAAATCACACCCCATAAAAAACCCTCCAGGCTCAGTGGCTGGCCACGCTGATGAGTTCTGCCAAACATGGAAGGAAGAAATAATGCTGATTCCACAAAAAGTCTTCCAGAAAGTTAAAAAGAAGGAAATTCTTCCTGATTGACTTTATGAGCTAGCATTACTCTTATATCAAATCTAGATAAAGACACTTGAAGAAAACTGCAACCAATTTCCCTCGTAAACATAGATATAAAAATTCTAAACAAAGTAATAACAAATCATATTAACAACACATGAAAGGATAATATACCATGACCAAGTAGGGTTTATCTTAGGAATGGAAATTTGGTTTCATATATAAAGAAGAAATCAATGTGATTTACCACATTATTAAACTAAAAGAAGAAAAATCACATGCTTATTTCAATAGACATAGAAAAAGTATCTGACAACATCTAATTTCCATTTCAAATAAAAACTCTCAGCAAACTGGGAATAGCAGGAACCTTCCTTAACTGAATAAAGGGCATCTCTGAAAAAGCTACAGCTAATGTTACAGTTAGTGACAGATAGCCAACTGATTTCCTCCCCTATTCGAGAACGAGGCTGAGGGTATCCACCGATACCACTTCTTTTCCATATTGTACTGGAAGTCCAACCCAGTGCAGGAAGGCAAGAAAAGAAGTAAATGCATCTAGGATGAAAAGGAAGAAGCAAAGCTGTCCTTGTTTGAAGATGATTGTCTAAATAGAAAATCTGACAGAACTTACCAAAGAACTGTTGGAAGTAATGAATGAGATTAGCAACATAGCATAATGCAAGATCAATGTGTAAAAATCAATTGTGTTTCTATATAACTACCAAAGAACAATTGGAAATCTTAAAGTAATACTACAGCAGCTCCAAAATTATAAAACACTTTGAGAAAAATCTGACAAAAGATATTCAACACATGGATAGCTGAAAATTGCAAAGCACTGCTAAGAGATATTAGAGAAGACCCGAATAAATGGAGAATTCATGAGTGAGAAGACTCAATATAGTTAAGATGTCAATTATCTCCAAATTGACCCATAGATTCAATGCAATCCCAATAAAACCTCCACACGATTTTTTGTAGAAATTGATGGGCTTATTCTAAAATTCATATAGAAATGTGAAGGATGTTGAATAATCAAAACAATTTTAAAAAACTAACTAGAGGGTTAACATCTTATTTTAAAGCACAACAAAACTATAGTAAATAAGAAACTATTGTCTTGTAAAGATAGACAAACAAATCAGTGGAACAAAGAGTCAGAAATAGACCCATATATAATACGGATAACTGCTTTTTGATAAAGGTACTAAGGTTAATTCAATGGAGAAAGGATATTTTGATAAATTTTGATGTATGATATACCCATGTAATCAGCACTATTATAAAGATTAAGAACTTTGGGGGAATGGCAGAAATGTTCTGAATCTCAATAATAGTGATGATTACATGAGTTATCATATATAAAAACTTATCAAATTGTATATTTTAAATAGCTCAGTTTATTGCATGTCAAACACACCTCACTAAAAACACCTTCTTCCATAATCAACTCTCTCAAGGTATTCCTTATTAATAAAGCTTCCCCTTTTGCTACTTTCAAATTCACCAACTTGGTGCCTTTTCAAAGTTTATGTTTAAAAGCAGATTCTAAGACAGCAAAACAAGAACTTTCATTTAAGGTGAAGAAATTGTGGCAACTGTTGTTATGTGTGTCCTATATTATTAAATATATCTAAGTTGGTATCTGATTGGCTTACACTTTGAAAATTTAGTGGGAGAGTCAGATGGGCAAGCAGACAATTTCAATATAACTGCACATACACACACACTCTATTGAGAGAGAGACAGAGAGAGAGAGAGAGACAGAGAGTGTGAGAGAGAGTTCCACAGAGTGGAGCCAGGAGGAGGGTGTGCAGTATGCAAAGAAGACTCTGTGGAGATGATGCCTGAATTGAGTTTGTGGGTTAGAATTCAGCAAAGTAGCATGATACAAAATTAATATCCAGAAATCAGTTGCACTTTTATAGGCCAATAACAAACTAACAGAAAGGGAAATTAAGAAAACAATCCCATTCATAGTTGCTTCAAAAAAAATACCTAAGAATAAACCTGACAAAGGGTGTAAAAGTCCTGTATTTGGAAAATTATAAGACACTAAAGAAAGAAATTGAGGAAGATACAAATAAGTGGAAGAAGCACATACTGTGTCCATGGACAGGAAGAATTAACATCATTAAAATGTTCATACTACCCCAAACAATCTATAAATTCAATGCAACTCCATCAAGATTCCAATGACGTATTTCACAGAAGTAGAACGAATATTTCAAACATGTATATGAAACCACAAAAGGCCCCACATAGCAACAGTGATCCTGAGAAAGAAGGACAAAGTTGGAGGAATCACACTACCTAATGTCAAACTATACTATAAAGCCATAGTAATCAAAACAGCCTGGTACTGGCATAAAAACAGACACGTAGATCAAAGGACAGAATACAGTGCCCAGAAATAAACCCACACCTTTATAGTCAAGTAATATTTGACAGAGGAAGCAAACACATACAATGGGGTAAAGATAGTTTATTTAATACATGGTACGGGGAAAATTGGACAGATACGTGCAGAAAAATGAAACTAGACCACCTTTTTACACCATACACAAGAATAAATTCAAAAGGATCAAAGGCTTAAATGTTAGATCCCAAACCATAAAAATCCTAGAAAAAATATATAGGCAGCAAAATCTCTGACATTGCTCACAGCAATTTTTTATTGGATATATCTCCCCATGCAAAGAAAACAAAAGAAAAAATGGGACTATAACAAACTAAAAAGTCTTTGCACAGCAAAGGAAATCATCAACAAAATAAAAAGACAACCCACAGAATGGGAGAACATATTCACCAATACATCTAATAAGGGGCTAATAGCCAAAATGTATAAAGTACTTATAAAACTCAACACCAAAAATACTCCAACCCAATTAAAAAATGGGCAAAAGACCTGAATAGACACTTCTCCAAAGAGGATATACAGATGACCAATGGACATATGAAAAGATGCTCGCATCACTAATCATCAGAGAAATGCAATTTAAATGACAATCAGATACCATCTCACACCTGTCAGAATGGCTATCATCAATAAATCAACAAGCAACAAGTGCTGGCAAGGATGTGGAGAAAGGGGAACCCTTTTGCAGTGTGGATGGGAATGCAGACTGGTGGAGCTGCTGTGGAAAGCAGTAGGGAGATACCTCCAAAAATTAAAAATGAATCTTCCTGTTGACCAGCAATCCCACTTCTGGGAATAGATCCAAAGAAACCCAAAACACTAATTAGAAAGAACATAAGTACCCCCCCCCCCGCCCCAACATATGGAAGCAGCCTAAGTGTCCATCAGTAGATGAGTGGCTAAAACAACTATGGAATATTTATACAATGGAATACTATTCAGCAATAAAAAAGGAAAAAATTACCCCCTGAGACAGTATGGATGAACCTGGAGAACATTATGCTAAGTGAAATAAGCCAGTCAGAGAAAGACAACTACCATATGATTTCACACACATGTGAAATCTAATGAGCAAACTGAACTAACGTGCAAAACAGAGACAGACTCGTAGATGGAGAGCAGATGACAGCTAGTGGCGGGGGTGAGTTTAGTGGGTAGAGGGATTGAACAAAAAGGAAAAACATCGACAGCAGTGTGGTAACTGCTGGGGGGTAGGGAGGGGGTTGTAAGTGGACTAAAAGGTAATGGAAAAAATATAATGAAGATTAATTTTTTTAAAAAGTTGGAATAAGTGTCAGAAAACACCAAAAGCCACTAGACTTTTTCCTCTAGTGCCATGGGATTGTATATTAGTTGTACCAATCTTTGTGACTTAGGCATTTACTAGCTTTTTAAAGTGTGATGATAAGGTAGACTTCACTTTGATACATTACTGTTATTAACCTTCCATGTTTAATCCAATTCAGTTATAACTTACGAGATTGCTTTCTAGCATGAGGATATATATTCAATTGATATATGTAAAAACTAACAAAAGATAATGTAGAAGAAGCAGTCTTCTGCATGGTTCTTACCTGCATAAATTTTATTTAGCACATGTTAGTTACACAGTATCAGTTCCCTAATAACATAGTTCCAATAAAAATAAGGTATCTGTTGGATTTTGGCAATATAGAAGTATTCTGTGACCCTAGTGAATTTTAATCAAGTAGTATAAGCAGAAGACAGATTTCATTTGGAGTAGGTGCGAATGTAAAGTGAACTAAAGAAATAAAGAGAGCAAATAGTAGACTACTATTAATGAATCTGAGAAAATATGAATGATATAGTGTTGAGGGAAGTAGAAATGCAGGGTAATAGGTAGAGACATATTTTGTAATAGGAGTGACCCAAGCATATTTGTAGGTTGAGGCAACACAGCAAAAAGAAGGGGAAGAAATACAAGTATGAGCATATGAAGAGATGGCTGGTTGAGGAGAAAACAGAGCATGCATTCTGGGAGAAACAGAAGAGGAACATTGGTGGACAGGTAACATTTCATCCCATGACTATGAAGGAAACAAGACACTTAAGAAGATGGATGTAGATAAATGTATAGATCCCTCTGTTTGGGCTAATGTCCAGAGACGCTGGAGCTCCTGAGTGTCCTCCTATCCCAGCCTCTCCTGACCCATGTGCTGCCTACAGAAACTTGTATCCAGTTGCCTACCAACTGTGGGTAAATACCAGTGATTGGAATACCACAATGAACATCCCTGACTTGTCTAACTTAGTTTCAAAGAACAAAGTGGAGCTCAAAAAATTCAAAGCAACATGCTCATTGATTTTTACTTATATTTCTAATTTGTGCTTGCAATGAGAAGAGACTAATTTGAAAAAAAATAGAATCTAAGTTCAGAGACCCTTTCAAAGTTGCTGTATGAAGCTGAGCTGTGGTTGAGACTATTTTTGAAATCCTGGAGCATTAGGCTTAATCTTCTAAAGTATCTGTATCAAGACTGTTGGTTCAGGTGACCAGATCTTCCACTTCTTTTTCCCAGGAATCACCGAGGTTACCATCATCACTCTTCCATCCTTCCTCTGTTTCATCAGTCTTTGTGACAACTTCTTTTGCCAGATTTGTGAATCTGGCAAAAATAGAACTACAATAAGAAATAACAAGAAACCCACAGAAATTTAAAAGATGGCAGGAAATTCAATAAAAAAAGGT
This sequence comes from Tonatia bakeri, assembly GCA_004024845.1. Lineage (NCBI taxonomy): Eukaryota > Metazoa > Chordata > Mammalia > Chiroptera > Phyllostomidae > Tonatia > Tonatia bakeri. The sequence goes on from PVIA01000269.1 coordinate 70,600, forward strand.
GTCCCCACATTTGTAGCATAATGCCTAAGATCATGTGAGTGAATGCAAGCGACATTTTTAAACTTTGTAAATTTTACATTTTGCAGTGATCTTTATTTGTTATTAGTCTTTCTTTCCATTTTGGTCAATCTCTGTATTCTCTGTTGGTTTATTCACTTAACATTCATTTCCTGAGTCCCTGCTAAGTGCCAATAGATGAGTAAGGAAAAAGCTGTGTCCAGGGGTGCTTCGGCGGCACCAGGTGGAGTCACTGTGTCTAAGTGAAAACAGACGTGGACTCTTTGAAAGAGGAGAAGCAATTTGCTAAAGAGAGAAGGGCAGGGAAGAGGGTAGGAGCACTTTAGACAGAGGACATAGCACATACAGAGACACAAAGGTGCATGAGGACCCGACAGGTTCAGAGATCATCAGAGATGACACTTCAGTATTTACACTGTGCCAAGTGCTGTACTAAGCAGGCTAAATGTATATTTTTTAACTTAGACACACCCCTGTGACAGGCAGGAACTATAATCCTTATTTGACAAATGAGTACATCGAGACTGAGTGACCTGCAGAAACATGCTCAAGGACATCCAGCCAGTAAGGTTTGATCCCAGGCCCACGGAACCCACCATCGCAGTGTCACAGTACATGGAGGATTCAGTGGAGCTGCCAATTTGGGCGGGAGTCAGATTAGGAAGGACTCACATATCAGCCAAAGGAGTTTCGTCTTTTTTGTACAGCTCTTGTGAACAGGAAAATAAACTGTTTACATTTTTAAGAAGAATTTAGATATAATGTCAGTGTTTCTAAATATTTTCACTCATCATGGGGAACTTGCTTTCCAGGGATGCACCTGGTTGGTTGGTGCTGTTCATGCTCTGCCCCCTCTACCACCCCATCACTTCGCCTCCCTTCGTGGTTGCCACCTAACCCACTGCCCCGTGTGGGTTCCAGGACAGAGTCTGTTGGCCTCCTACAGAATGTTCATTCCTTCAACTACGTAGCAAATGAACTCGTAATATTCATTGCCTTCTGGTTGTATTGTAGATAAAGGTTATGAGCCAATTTTTCTCTTGGGCTCTTTGGTTTATAGATAGGTTTGAAGAGAGATTTGAGTTTAGACAGCTGCCATTACCCTGGGAGAGCCCTGAGGTCTCCAAGGAACAAGTGTTTATGTTTGCATTGTACTGTTAGTCTCTAGCTTTCATTATTTCAAAACTAAATTCTATTTTACCCTTGAGAAAACCTTCTTCTTTATTTTCTATGAACATATCACTGATGGAACCAACTAGCTTTTTCTAACCATGTTTGGGCTTTTCTGAATTCACATGCTTTTGTTCCTAAGAAATACAGAGCCCAATGCAAACCAGTTTAAACATCAGGGAAATGTCTTATCTCCCAGGAGAGAGAAGTCGGACAGGGCAGGACTGAGTGACATGGTGCCCCAACAATGACATGAGGGCAAGTTAACTTTACTGCTCGGCTTGGCCATTTTTGGTGTTACCTTTTTTTCCGGAGTCACAGTAAGAGAGGTATGGTCATTCTAGCACTATTTGCTTCAGACATGGCAAAATCTAGAGGAAAAAAAGGGGGTCTTCTTTCAGGGCCTCATTTTCAAGAGTAGAAAAACACCCCTGAGGTCCCCAGCATGTTTCCTTTCAGGGAAGACTGTGTCATACCCCACCCCTGAATAGTCACTGACAAGGAAAATGGGATTAGCTGACACCAGTTGTTGGGGTGAAGTGAATGTTAGTTGTCAATCATTTTAACCATTTTCCCTTCTAGCTCCTGCCCTGTTAAAAAAAAAAAAAAAAAAAAAAAAACTCCCAGGAAACATAAAAAGAAATCCTGGTTAGATTAGCAGAGCTTAATGCAAAATAAATATAGAAATGATTCCTTATAACACAGAAAAAGTAAATATAATTTTGAACTTATTTCCTCCAGAAAAAAACGTAAGTATTATAAGTCCCTCTGAGAAACCTTGGATTTACTGGTGGGAATAAATAATTATGTTCTATGTTAAAATAAGTTATGGAAGCACAAATTATAAGTGCCTTATAGTTCATGTTTCTTGGGATGGATCCTAGAAACTTCATTTCTTATAATTTTTTATCTTAAAATAATTACTAAGTGAAGATATTAAAATTTGTCTGGATGGGTGGGCTCTGTTTATTGTCAAATGGTTTATTTCCATTCACTTCTGTATAAGCTGCATTCAGTTAGGAAAAGAGAACCACGATATAAGTAATACAGAAATAAGGGGGTTAATATTGGAAACTGGGCTCATACATGTGGGAGAAGACTTGGAAGAGTGAAGGTCTTGAAGGCTGTAGCTGGAGAACTGGGGGAACAATCACTACCTACTTTAGCCCGATGCACTGACATGGTGGGAAAACCAGAAGTTTGTGGGGAAGTACAAGTAGCTGCACATGTCCTGCCACCCAAAGTGTGACAAAAATGATGAGTTCATCAAATGATATATTTGTGAAGTCATCATATCTGTAAAGTGAGAGTTTGCAAGGAGTTACATGAAAGTGCTGTGTCTAAGGAGGCTGCTGTGTTTGATATACACAATTTCTCAGAAATAATGATCTCCCTAAATAGCAAAAGTAACCTTGAGAAAGAAGAACACAGTTGAAGGTGCCATACTACCTCATATCAAACTACACTACAAGGCTATAGTAACCAAAACAGTGTGGTACTGGCATAAAAGCCAACACAGAGGTCAATTGAAGGGAATAGAAACCCAGAAATAAACACACATCTATATGGTCAATTAATATAATACAAAGGAGGCAAGAATATACAATGGGGCAAAGACAGTTAATTTAACAACGGTACTGGAAAAGTTGGATAGATGTATGAAAAAGGATGAAACTAGACAATTTTTTATATTACATACAAAAATAAACTCAAAATGGATTAAGTCTTAAATGTCAGACTCAAAACCATAAAAATCCTAGAAAAAAAACATAGGCAGTAAATTTTCTGACATTGGTCTTAGCATTATTTTTCTAATATATCTCATCAAGCAAGGGAGAGAAACAAACAAACAAAAAACCTCAGAGACTACATCAAACTAAAAAGTTTTAACAACGGAAACTATAGACAAAACAAAAGACAATCTACTGGATCGGAGAATATATTCACCAATGACACATCCAATAAGAGGTTAATATTCAAAATTTATAAGAAACTCAGACAACTCAGTGCCCCAAAGAACAATCTACTTAAAAAATGGGCAGAGAACCTGAATAGACATTCTCCAAAGAGGACATGCAGATGGCCAATAGTCATATGAAAAGATGCTAATGTTAGTAATCGTCAGAAAAATGCAAATTAAAACCACAATGAAACATTACCTCACACCTGTCAAAATGACTATCATCAATAAAGCAACAAACAACAAGTGTTGGTGAAGATAAGAAGACAAGGGAACCCTTGGACCCTGTTGCTGGTAATGCAAATTGGTGCAGCCACTGTGGAAAACAGCTTGGAAGTCCCTCAAAAAGTTAAATACAGAACCACCTCATAATCCAGCAATTCTGCTTCTGGGTATATATCCAAAGAAATCTAAAACACTAATTTAATAAGATATATGCACCCTACATTCATTACAGCATTATTTACAATCGTGAAGATACAGAAGCAATCCAAGCGCTTGTCAATAGATGAGTAGATAAAGAAGAGGTAGTACATATAAATAGTGGAATACCACTCAGCCATAAAAGCAATAAAATCTTACCATTTGGGACAGCATGGATGGACCTAGAGAGTATTACGCTAAATAAAATAAGTCAGACAGAGAAAGACAAATACCATATGATTCCACTTACATGTTGACTCTCAAGAACAACATAAGTGAACACACATAACAGAAGCAGACTCACAGATACAGAGAACCAAACAAAACAGACACTGACTCATAGATGTAGAGAACAAACTAAGGGTTGCTAAACGGAAGGGGAGTTGGCAGGCTGTGTGAAAGAATTGAGAGGTACGACTTGGTAGTTACACAACAGACACGGGGATGTAAAGTACAGCACAGGGAACAGAGTCAGTGTTACTGCTACGTGGTGACAGGTGGGCGCTGGACTTACCGGGAAGATCACTTTGTAAATTATTTAAATGTCTAATCACTATGTTGTATATCAGAAAGTAATTTAATCACGAATGTCAACTGTAATTGAAAAACAAATTTTAAAAAGGAATAATGGTCTCTTCTTCTTCCCCACCTCCTAAATCTCAGGTGAATTTTTTCATTGGCAAACTTGGACATGCTAACTCTCCCTGCCAGAGAGGAGCACAAAGTTCATTCATTTTTCTGAGTCAGATGTCCCTTTGATATTCCGTGTAAGTTCACTGTTGCTACATAATACACAACCACAAAAATCTCAGTGACGTACGACAATGAGCATTTGTTTGGGTCACACATCTGTAGTGGAGCTGGGGGTTGGCTTTTTTGGTCTGGGCATGGCTGGAAGGCATGGCTGGGAAAGCTGAGCTCTGTGCTTCTTATCTTTCTCTGTGACCAGAGGGCTAGTCCAGGCACGTTCTTTGGATGATGGCAGGAATGAAAAAGAGCAAGCCAAACTGCACAAACCCTTCCTAAACCCTGAGCATGTCACACCTACTAATCCATTGATCAAAACAAGTCACATGGCAAACCTCAAAGGTCAAGGGAGTGTATTCTGCCCATGGAGGTGGATCCAGATCAGGAGTAAACATTTCTGAACAATATTCTAATTTACCATGACCTCTTAGGTATAGTCTCTTCTCTTAGCGGTAAGATTAAACACAAAGGATCGTCTACTTCATTTTCAAAGAAGACAAGGCTGAGTACCAAAGAGCTAATTAATTTCTGGACATTCCTTTAAATATTCTCTCTTCCAGCTCACATTCTTTAATATTTCTCACTTATCATGTACTTATTCCCCTTTTACTAAAAATGAGAGCTGTTAAAAGCACAACAACACTACTTCATTCTATCATTTACTTATTCATGTGTTCATGAGCATTGAATAACTATTATATGCCAAGCACTGTGCTGTGGCAGATGGAGGGGTAAGCAGCCCCCTCCCTCAAGAAGTCACTGTTTATTGAAGGGACTGGCAGTAAAGAGACTCACATAACACAGCATGTGCCAAGGACAAACTCTAAGGGGGCGTGCCATGATCCCCAAATTCTAGTGTTCATACCTTTATGTAATACCTTCCCTTTTAAGTGTGGGTGGGTGGGACCTGTGATTTTTCTTCTAGTCAATAAAATATGCTGAAGGTGAGGAATCCACTCCCATGATTATGTTACATTACATAATATTGCATCTTGCTATTAGGTTTTCTCTAAAGACTCTTCATTCTGGCTGGCTGAAGCAGGAGGCTATGTTGGGAAACCCCACATGGCAATGAACTACAGGCATCCTCTAGGAGCTGAGGCAGGTCTCCAGCATATAGCCAGCGAGAAGCTGGGGCCTCAGTTCTAAGGCCAGAAGGAAGTGGACTCCATCATCAACCTTAGAGAGCTTGGAAGCAGATCCTCTCCCATTCGAGCCTCCAGATCAGAATGCAGCCCCGCTGATACCTTGACTGAGCCTTATGAGATCCCAAGCAGAGGAGGCCGCTACACTGTGCCTGGCCTCTAGGCACATCAAAACTGTGAAATAATAAATATGTGTTGTTTTAAACCACCAAGTGTAGGGTAATTTGGTACACAGCAATAGAAAATCAATAGATCATGGTAAAAATTCTGTGAGAGGGCCCACAGGGGAAGTCTCCTGGAGGAGGTAGTGTCTGAGCTGAATCCCGAAGGATGAGTAGGTACTAGAAAAGAAAAGAAAGAAGGGAGGGGAGACTGTTTGGAGTGAGAGGATGAGAAAACATAGTGTACTTGTCAATGTTTTTTGAAATGAGGGAGGAAATAAACAATTATGACTGGAGGTCAGTGGGGTGTTTGGTGTGAATAGGAGAGTGGCAGGAGGTATCACTAAGAAGGTAGATAGATATTAGAGCATTGAAGACTTTGCCATGTCCAAGAATCTAAACATTATCTTGAATGAAATGGGAAACAAAGGATTTTGGACATGGCAAAACAAGCAAACTGGAATTGTAGGAAGTAGTCTGAAAAAGGTGGGCAGAATTTGCTGTATTCACCAATTTCTCCAAATGGTCTCTTCCATTGGTGAAGATGGTGGGCTGTTGAAGGATAATGATGGCAGAAAGGAGTGGGGAATTCATGGAGGAAGCAGAGAGTAAGGCTGAAAAAGGCGACATTTCTTACCAATCCTTGCAGGTGGCCTGACATCTGGAAGAAAGCTGAGCTGAATGGAGAAACTGAGGCTGGTGGTTTAGAGTAGGAAATCTGAGCGACATACCGAAATGAGGAGAAGGGAGAGAAGCAGAATGTGAGCCCAGGAAAAGAGTGTTAGGGTGCAGGAACCTTGCAGAATCAGTGAATGAAGGTTATTGCCTGTGCCTAGCATTTGTATGCTATTGTGTTTAAAGAACAGGTAGGTGCCAGAAAAACAATCCCTAGTGCTTACAGTGCTTTCCAGTACACAAAGAATTTGTATATATATAAGCAGTCATTTAGTCATAAGAATCTTGTGAGACAAATATTTATGAAACATTTTCTGTATACCCAGTACTAGCTGAGAATGAAAAAACTGAGGTTCAGAGGTTAAGTGACTTTCCCATAATTACGCAGACCTGTTACCTAAATCCAAGTTCTCTGCCCCCAAATGTCTTGCTTTCTCTTCTAGACTAGCTGATTTCTATTTTAAGTTTCTAGCTGTCTCTTCCTAAACAAGACCTGCCCTCAAACTATCACAAAAGTTTCTTTGAGAAATGTTATTTTCAAAAAGAGCATCAAAAACAACTCAACTAACACTATTCCTTTCTTTTCAACCATACTGCTCATATCTTTGAGTCTACAATGAGTTTTAGGGATCAGTTTATTTAGTGTTTTGCTTGTTTTGAATGCTTTTATACATTTTGAAATTTAGCCTTAGATTTTCAAATTGTATATTATAGTGTAGTGAGCTTGAAAGTATAAGTAATTCAAATTTTCTCAAAGCTTTAATTCTTATGTAAGTACTTTACTTTTCAAAAAATATTTGTTTGGTCAGAAAGAGTTAAATCAACCTCAAAAGAATAACACAAAATTAAGCTTCCTATATTTAAACTTAGTTAAACTAACAATTTTTTTTTAATTTATTATCAGGACTAATATTTTAGTTCTAAAAACAAAACAACAAAAAAACCAGGCTGAACTCAATTGACTTGGACTTGGGCAGGGCTGAATGATTTTGGTTTGATAATTGGATGTTGTGTAAGGCCTTTTATATTCTCTAGCATACTGGGCCATGGCAGAAGCAAACATAGAATAAGAAAAAGAAGAAATTGTATAATTTCCCAACTGAATTTTGGGAAGTTCACATTACTTTTGGAAAAAATAAAGCAAACAAATCAAATGGAACTGGTGAGCAGAGTAATGGGTTTTGAACACGGCGCCGCCCTGAGTGTTGACTGATGCAGTGGTAAACTGAAACTGTTCTAGTTTGTGTTTTCAACAGCAGTTAGAAAAACAAACAAATATGATTGAAGGTTAATACTGTAGATGTAATTTAAAAAGCATCATTTAGTATAGCAAGGTGTGTTAGTTTTCTGCGGCCTTCGTGAGAGATGACCACATACTTCGGGACTTAAAATCAGAAATTTATCCTCTCACAGTTCTGAAGACTGAAGTCAGGAATTATGTGTTGGCAGGGCCATTCTCCTTCTTCAGGTTCTTGGGGAGAATCCCCTCTCCTTGTCCTAACTTCTGCTGGTTTCCAGCAATCCTTCGTTCCTAGCATTGCAACTGCATCATTTCAATTTCTGCCTCTATCGAGATATGGCCTCTTCCCTGTATGAACCTATGTCCCTTCCTTTCCTTATAAGGACACCAGTCATGGAATTTAATGCCCAGCTTAAACCAGTACAGCCTCATCTTAACTAATTATATTGGTAAACATTGCCTTTTTTTAAATTTTATTTTAATCATTGTTCAAGTACAGTTTTCTCCCCTTTACTCCCAATCCAGCCCACCCACCACTCCCTCCCAACTTCCCTCCCATTACTACCCTCCCCCTAGTTTTTGTCCATGTGTCTTTTAACTTTGTTCCTGTAAACCCTTCCCATTTTCCCCTGAAACTCCCTCTTCTCTCTCCTCTGGTCACTTTCTGCCTGTCCTCTATTTCAGTGCTTGACTGTATTTTGCTTAAACATTGCCTTTCTGAAAGTTTGTGTACATTGGTATTACAGTTTTCTTGAATGTCTGCAAAAATTCTCCAGTGAAGCCATCTGGGCTTAGAGTTGTCTTTGTGTCCAGGTGTTTTAGCTATCAATTCAATTTCTTGATTACACTAGGATTATTCAGGTAATCCATTATATTTTAGTGAGCCTTGGTAGATGCTGTTTTCCAAGAAGTGTGTTCATTTCATCTATATGGTTGAATTTATTGCCTTGAAAAAGTCTTTTTCTTACCTTCATTTTAGAGAGATTTTCACTGGGTATAAAATTCTACATTAACAATTTCTGTCTTTCAAGCACTTTAAAATTGTCATTTATTATCTTTTGGCTTCCAAGATTTCTGATGTGAAGTTGCTGGTTTTCTTGTCTTTGTCCCATTGTATGTGATGTGTGTGTTCTTTTTATCCTTTGCTGCTTTGAGGATTTTTCACTTTACCACTGAATTCAGTGATTTTATTACGGCACATTATCATGTGCCTTGGCATGGTTTCTTTATATTTTTGTTTCTTGGGATTCATCAAACTTAGTGTCTGAGTTTATAGCTTTTAACAAATATTTTTTGGAAAATATTCAACCATAATTATTTCTTCACACTTTTTTGTGTGTCACTTCTTTGAGACACTAATTATGTATAACTTATACCACTTGATATTGTCACACAGCTCACTGAGGCTTTTTCCCCACAGTCTTTTTTCTCTCTGTGCTTATTTTCAAGAGTTCATATTGCTACATTTCAAGTTCATGGGTCACTTCTTCTACAGTGGCTAATTTGTTCTTTCCATACAGTGCAAACTTAAAACATTTGTTACTTATTTTCTTTCTAAATGGTCTTTTGTATATTTATTTCTCTTCATCATATTTATGGTTTTCTTTATATTCTTGAATATATATTGTATTATAAGATGTATAATAGCTGCTTTAAGATTCATATGTGCTAATTCCATTATTTCTAACATTTATGGATTTATTTATATGGTAGAGTTTTCTTTGGTTATGGTTATATTTTTCTGCTTATTTGCACGACTGGTCACTTGGATAGAATGTGGGATATTGTAAATTTTATTTTTGGAGGTGCTGAATTTTGTTATATTCCTTTAAACATGTTTGTACATTGTTTCAGTTTTTGTTCTGTTGAACAAGATGCAGCTAACATATTGCAAATCAGTTTGATATCTTCAAGGCTTGTGTCTGAGGTTTCTTATGGGTCTAGAACAGCTTTAATTTGGGCGATAGCACAACCCCATTACCAAGGCATGACCCTTCTGAAGTCTCTATCCAATGTGCCCTGAATTGAGAGGCCTTGCCACTCTTCCTAGCAGGAACATGAACTATTTCCAGCCCTCTGTGAGCCTTGTGTGTGAAAAAAAATCACTAGAATCTTATTTTCCTCAGGACAAACATGACTTTAGAAAATAACATTACTTGATTTATACCTTTTTATTGTTGTTCTATTACATTCATCCCAATGTCCTCCGTTACTCTCCCTTCCTGCCCAGCCCCCCCCCCCACAGTCCATCCCCACACTATTGTCCATGTCCATGGGTCATTTATGCTTATTCGTTAACTAGGCCCTTCCCCTTCTTTCCTCCCTTGCCCCACTCTCCCCTTTCCTCTGGTCTCTGTCAGTTCATTCCTTGTTTCAATGGCTCTGGTTCTATTTTGCTCATTTGTTTGTTTTATTCATTAGGTTCCTCTTATAGGTGAGATCATACTGTATTTGTCTTTCACCACCTGACTTATTTCACTGAGCATAATGCTCTCTAGTTCCATCCATGCTGTTGCAAAGGGTAGGGGTTCCTTCTTTCTTTCTGCCGCATAGTATTCCATTGTGTAAATGTGCCACAGTTTTTTAATCTACTCATTTACTGATGGGTACTGAGGCTGTTTCCAGCACTTGGCTATTACACATAGTGCTGCTGTGAACATTGGGGTACACAGGTTCTTTTGAATTGGTGTTTCAGGACTCTTAGGGTATAATCCCAACAGTGGGACTGCTGGGTCAAAAGGCAGTTCTATTTTCAGTTTTCTGAGGAAATTCCGTATTGTTTTCCAAAGTGGCTGGGCCAGTCTGCATTCCCAACAACGGTCCACTAGGGTTCCCTTTTCCTCACATCCTCACCAGCACTTGTTGTTTGTTGATTTATTAATGATGGCCATTCTGACCAGTGTAAAGTGGTATCTCATTGTGGTTTTAATTTTCATTCTCTGATGGCTAGTGATGCTGAGGATCCTTTCATATGTGCATGTGCCCTCTGTATGTTCTCCCTAGAGAAGTGTCTGTTTGGGTCCTTTGTCCATTTTTAAATTGGGTTGTTTGTCTTCCTGGTGTGGAATCATGTGAGTTCTTTATATATTTTGGAGATCAAACCCTTGTCTGAGGTATCACTGACGCATACATTTTCACATATGGTTGGTTCCCTTTTCATTTTGCTGATGTTTTCTTTAGCTGTGCAGAAGCTTTTTAATTTGATGTAGTACCATGTTATTTTTTCCTTTATTTCCCTTACCTTAGAGGATATAACAGCAAAAATATTGCTGTGTGGGATATCTGAAGTTTTACTTCCTATGTCTTCCTATAGGACTTTTATGGTGTCATGGCTTAAGTCTTTTATCCATTTTGAGTTTATTCTAGGGTATGGCATAAGTTGGTGGTCTAGTTTCCTTTTTTTTTTTTTGCATGTACTATTTCAGATCTCCCAGCACCATTTGTTGATGAGACTATTTTTACTTCATCCTATGTTCATGCCCTCTTTGTCAATTATTAATAGACCATACAGAGATGGGTTAATTTCTGGGCTCTGTATTCTGTTCCATTGACCTATGTGCCTGTTCTTGTACCAGTACCAGACTGTTTTGATTATAGTGGCCTTGTAATATAGTTTGATACCAGGAATTGTGATCCTTCCTACATTACTTGATTTATACCTTTTCTCTCCTACTGCTAAAGCTTTGTTTTCAAAAAAACTATAAGACTAATATTACCTTTTTTATTCGAACATTTGCCTTTACAACTAAAATCAAAAGTATTTTGTATTACTAAAGAAATGCAAATTAAATGCCTATAAAGATGCCATAATTATTAAGTTAAAAAGTAAAACACCCTAATGCTTGTTCATTTCAAATTCTCAGTAATTTTGGTAGCAATGCAAATTGCTACATCTTGAAATAGCTTGCTATGTTCATTAGAAAGGTCATAAAACTTATTGTATCTCTATATCTAGTAATCTGATTTTTGGTAACACGTTCTAATGGGACTTATTGGCTTTCTCATGGTTCCTCCTTTCAGGTACAACACAGTCCAATATGCCTCTGGGGCACCAGAGCCCTCCTCACTCTCACCTTGCTCAGACCCAGGCCTAAGCCGATCCAGGTATCGAATTTCTGTGTCCACGGTGGGCCACAGGGGGGCGGTGATGATGGGGTGGGCTGTTGAGATTAAAAGTAGGGGGGAGAGCAAGAGGAAGAGACAGAGAGACCCTTCAAAAGAGTGTTCTATGTGAGAGCTGTATCAAAGGAGCAATTTTCTTAAAAAGAAAAAAAGCCCAATATGTGTTTTTGAAGAGAGATGAAGGGGAGGGCAACCTTGAGCTGTGGTGTTTATGACATAGGAGGCTCCGCCAGATTCCGTGCTACCACCAGAAATCTATGGTCAAGTTTTGGCACTACATTCGGAGAGCAAAGTTGATGAAATGAATTACATCCATAGAGGGGAACAATAAAAATACAGAATTCATTTTAAAAAGCAGTTGAAAGAACTGGGTGTGTGTGATATTGTGACTTGTAATAAGAAATAATATATTTGGTCTGCGTCCCTGTTTCTGGCACAGAGCTCCCACCCCCTCCCCGGAATTACCTAAGTGATGACAGCAACAATGGTGTCTCTTGTTCTGAGGTTAATGAGGTGACTATTGGACCCCACCCAAGGGTGGGGGCTGGTTACCAGTAAGAGCCAACTATGTGGTTTGAGGATTGGAACTTTCAGTCTCACCCCCTGACTTCTGAGGAGGGGAGAGGGGCTTGAGGTTGAATCAATCTTTAATGGCCAATGACTTAGTCAACCATGACTACAAAATGAAATCTCCATAAAAACCCAAATAAGGAAATAAAGACAGCTCATACGTTCTGTTTTTTTTCTTTTTTTCCAGAGATCTTCCACACTAGGGAACTACCATGCTTCCATGTGCCACTAGGCTGGGCCCCGAGCTCCATGAGGACAGAAGCTCCTTCTTTCAGGACCTCGCCCGATGCATCTCTTCATTTGGCTATTGATTCATATCATTTAATATCCTTTGTAATAAATCCACAATCTAGTGAGTAAAAATGTTTTCTTAAGCTCTGGGTTTTGTTCTAGCAAAACCTGAGGATGGGTTCATGGGAACGTCTAAATTATAGCCAGTCAGTCAAGTCAGAAGTGCAAGTCACACCTGGATTTGGAAGTGGCGTTTGAGGAATTTGCTGGCATCTGATAATTGCTCGTTGGTATGGGAAGCCTCCACACACGCGCTGTAATTGAGTCCGAGAACCCTTCCTAAGTGTGTTTATTCAGAAAAAGAGAATACTTGAGGGGAGGTGGGCGAAAGACATGACAGCTATTTTCTGAGACTTAAAGAGCAATTCCACGAAACAGAAGAGCCTCATTTGTGTCGTTCCCACAGACAAGGGTACTTTCTTTTCTGCCACAACAGTGTCTCTTGAATCATGTCTTCTACCTGAATCCAAAAACATCCCTGGGTTTTCAGGGTCTGAGCTGATGCTTGATCCAATAGAAAAATGCACGGGTTGTAGCTGCTGGCAGGCCTGGATTTTAATTTCAGCTCGGTCACTTGGTACACAGCCTTAGGGAATTAAAAACAGAACAAAACAAAAACCTTTTTCTGCACTCTTCCTTTTAAAAATGGAGACAGTTTCATATTTTCTGGATGCTTTTGCTGATAAATGTAAGAGTACATAGGTGTGCACAAAAATCTGTTATGTATATATGAAAGAAATGTGGGTGGTTAGTATCATCAGGTGTTATATTTAAGCTAAAAATAAAGAGGACTTGAGCTATTTGAATGCCTCTTAAAGTACTGAACTCCTTTTCTCCACATCCAAATGGAGACTAAGCATTTTCTTGGAAGAAATTATTTTTAAAAATAGATTTTTCCCCTTTGTCTCTACGTATATTTTAAAGGGATCAGTTCCAATGCTCATTCTATTGCCAATTCTCTTTTTAACCACAAGATGGCATTCAAGGTTTAAGCTTTGGGGAATAAAAATATATGTATTAAATGTACAATTATGCAAACCTATAAAAACAATGCTCAACTTCAATAACTCTGAAATAATAGCATAAATGTACATTAAATTAATGTACTCAGCATAAATGTTTTCTACATAACTAGAAAAAATCAAACATAGTTATGTTAAAGGGAGATCACATATTTTTGTGAGTTAAAGCACATACAGAATTAGATACTGCAGGAACTTAGAAACAACATACGTTAAATCCTTAATTTAAAAAAATAAAACTAAGTCTGGAATATGTTTTATAAACATGAAGTTTTATGTTGGTATTTGTTATAACACGTTAATTTTTCATATAGAGAGAACGGAAGTAACATTGTTTAAAAATAAAAGTTGAAATTTACTAAAACCAAAACAAACAAAAGTAGAAGGTGGACTTGATTTGTGCTTATAATTGAGTAGGTAATATTATTTTAACACTTACCTGAGAATTTTAAGCTTGTAAATTAGCACATATTGACAGGCAAATAAGAAATAATTTAGTTTTAGTTTTCAAATATAGTGTGTGCTAATCGATAACTCCAGACAAGCTGGTTAGTCTCTCTGTGCATCTTGTTTCCCTGATTAGTAAACTGTAGGTAACAGCTGTCTCTACTTTTCCTGAACTTCTGCAGAGAAGACGTAGGGGTGACAGTTTAGTTGGGTAGGGAGGCTAAGAACCTTACCTTGAAGCTGTGTAATGAGGAAAGAACTTTGACCTGGAGCATACATAGGTTGATTTGTGACTTTGAAGGTGGATATGATCGGTCGTTACACTTGGAGACGCATGCGCACACTCGGAGGTATAACTGCTCCGCAGCGTGGGCAGTATTGCATTAGGAAATGAAGGGAGTGTGCCCGGCACACAGTAGGTACTTCCCTGTGATTCCTGTTCCCGCTGTACCTGCAATGGATAGGCAAGAGTAACACTGCTTTCTCAAGCTAAACAGAATGTAAAACTTCTCCAGAACTGACAACATTTATTTAGATAACTTTCTGGCTGACAAAGCTTAGATTATTGGTATAGATCTTCCTATGACCACATAAGTAATCCTTAGCTATAAAGTAGAACATAAAATAGTTTTATATGTGCACAAGTAAGAAAATTTTTAAAAGAAATCCCAGCTTGCATTGCTTTTTGATTTTGTATCTTTCCACTATTTCTCCATGGAAAATAAATATGAACAACTGATTAGATTCTAGATTCATATTCTGCAGCATTTGCATGAACAGCCAAAGACAGGCAAGGTAACAGGAAACAAAAAAAGCTATGAAAATACACACCAAACCACATGATCGATTCATGAATATTTACTAGCTGCTTATAATGACAATGGATTCCTAGTAGTACTAACTACAATCAAGTGTGGAACTTAAGAATTTTCATAAAATATTCATGACAGTCATTTATATTTCCAGTTTTCAATCATTGTTCTATGACTACATCCTTAGAATTCTCCAAATAGAACCGTAATCTCTATATTAGAATGGGCCTTGATAGAAGTTAGCACCTACATTTTATTTTTCTGAAAATGGACTGCTTTCACATTCAACCCTATTAAGTGTGGAAACAGGGTAAGAGTGCATCATTCTGCAAACACTAACTGAGTGCCGGCTAGTGGGCTGGGTCACTGTGCTGAGTTTGGAGAATACATAGCCACAAGAATGACCCTGCCCTGGTCACTGCTCATGAGGAGAAGTCCTGCACCACAGGGGCTGAGAAAGCTAGGGACAGAGCGCTGTGGAAGCAGAGGACGTCAGGGACGCTTTCACTCAGAGGTGCTGAGCTGGATCCTCATGCCACCCTTGTGGAGTACTTTGCAAGGCAGAAGAGATGGTAAGGGTGAGGTAGGGGAGGGAGGGGGGAGAACGAGCACACAAATGGACTAAACAAATGTGGTCATGATAGGTATTCTTCCCTAACTTGAAACAATTCTACAATTTTTACATGTTTCTGATAGGCTATTTTTATTTGAAAAGTTGGTGGGCATGGGCTTTTATCTCCACCCCCCCCACCTCAGGAACTAATATTTATTGAATGTCCATATGTCAACACTATATAATTTTATATGTGATCTTGTTCAAGAGATCAAATGCAAACAACTTTGCAAAATAGGTAATGTTATCCACGTGTAACCAGCTCACTGTGGATAAGAATTTCTCCAAGGCCTGTTGTTTGCGAAAGCCCATGCTCTTTCCCCATGCTACCTCCAAGGAAAGATGCTTCCATCGGGAACTGGAACCGGAGCCACAGCGGGAAGAGCACGAAGGACAGAGAACCTGACGAGTACTCACTATGTTCCAGACACAACTGGGAGCATTTTGGATGGATTAATTTGTTTAATCCTCATAACCTTCGTGGGAGGTAGGTATGTAACCACCGCCATATAAGAAAGAAGGAAACTGAGGCACAAGAAATTCAGATAAATTGCCCAAGGTCACAAAGTGGGTGACTGGGAGAGCCACGACCCAACCCAAGCAGTCTGGCTCCAATGCGACTCCCTGCATTTTTGAAGCGATTCTACCTTTTACCCAGACTGAATCCTGACTCTAGAACACCAGCAGAGACCCTGCTGGGCAAGATATCCCAGGAAGAAGAACAGAGTGGTGAAAAGATTTTATGTCCTCAAATAATGGAAAAGATAATTCAGTGTGGCTTAAGAATTGGGTCGTGGTTGACGAAGGGATGGGATGACAGTTGGAGGAGGCAAGTGAAGAAGGAAAGACAGGTTTCTCTTTTTCCTGAACACTATACAGATGAAAGATTCTCGATTTGCAGTTGTTTGTTTCTAATTAGAACACTTCAGTGTCAGGAAACCATTTCCAAACATAAGAACAGAAAGATACATAATGGTATGATACTGTGTACACATATAGAGCAATTACTCACTTCCAGAGATTCCCAAACTCTTTGTACTTAAGTCTCTATGAACTGACACCTTTATTATACCTCATGTATTTTGATGAATATGAGACATTAAATTGTGAGAAAAGAAATTGATTGCACCATACTTAAGAGTTTTGCATATTCAAAAGTTTATGCCACATAAAATTATACAGATAAAAAAATTATAAATGTAATATCTTTTAAAAACTTTATTTAATATTTTCTTACTAATCAATTCCAAAATTTAAAAGCAGCAAATATTATCTGAGCTACATGTTTTCTCATCAACCACCAGATGGCATAAGGTGTGAGTTTTATTCTGACAGGGTCGCCACGCACATGACAATGTGACCTGTAACTTTGAGATAATGTATTTGGAAAAATGTTCTGGCACTCAAATAGCTCACAATTACTTCAGCCATATGTAGAACTGGATGGATAAGTTGAAAATGACGTGATCCTACTTTTTCTAAATTTGGGGGTTCTGTGGGATGCTGGCATTACATAATGAAGCAATGATCAAACAAATAAAACGAAGCAGTTCTCTTCAAGGAAATAAAAACGGAAGTCATGTCAAAGCAAAATTAACCTCAAGTTCTAAGTAAGTTTCTGTAACTCTAAATGAAACTTGAAACATGCCTTCAAGGAAAAAAATCATCCGTGTATTTCAAATTCTGCTTAATAAAAACTTTCCTACTGCCTATAATTTATTCTGAAAGGAGAAAAGTATCTAATGCAAAAGACTTTCTCCACTTTGGCTTAAAGGAAAGTCGTTGCAGGAGTCAACTGGAAAAAGAATATCCAACCAAAAAACCTAATCTGAACTTGGATGTAAAAGGGTAGGAAAGAATATTTAAAAAACCTGGGTTCCTACACAAATCCAAAATATACTACATTATGTTTACTAACCCTGTATTTCCATCTAGAAAAGAGCTAACAAGTCAAAGAGATTTAAAAAAGAGGTCAATAAGGTAAATGCAAAATATGGGTCCCCTAGCCTTGTGGTAGCACCTCACTGAGGACTTTGAAATAAGCCCACTGGAATAAATGACTCCTTTAACCTACCAACACCTCAGAGCTGAGGTGAAATCTCTGGGCATCATGGAGCAGATAAACTGGCTTTGGAAGGCAAGAGCCCAAGATGAGCTTGAGATGCTTTCCTTAATGTGGTCTAAAAATCAAGTCTATGATTTCTGAAGATGCTATGATAATTTATACTTGTATTTCACTATCTATTTCCTCACTAGAGGTAGTTTATTTGGTTCCTGAGTAGAGAAATCTGTGGAGGAGAAAAAGAAACTATGTGAAGGATGAAAAACTATTTGATGATATATGAGCAGGATGAGTTGTTTGTGGGTTTTTTCCCGTTTCTAAGTCATGTTGATAAAGGGAATGGAGATGAGAATTGATGGGGAGGGTTTTCTGAGATTCCTGCACCATGGCTCATGTCCTATATCGATTTTTGGCAGCTAATAGGTAGCAAAGATGTTTCCCACCTGGATTCATATGAAAGGAAAAAATAATACTGCTTATTTTTGTTATGTTTAGAAAAAAGCATAAGTTCCTTCCAAAGGGTTTCTTCTGATGGTTCAGTTAGATAGTAGAAAGTGGAATAGTAGACATTTCAAGTTAATAGGATAATATATTCCAGACACTTAAAATTACTTACTTTACGTTCCATTCTTTATGATGTTTTAACTTCTCTTTCTTCCATTTATAATACTTTCTAATGAAATTTGGACCTTCAAGCACTGAAATTAGAATATAGAGAAGATCTATGCATGTATTCTTTAATAATAGTTCAAAGTTTAAAGTAATCCACTTATTAAGTTGATATGTGGAAAGGGTGTACACTATATGCTGCAAGTCATATTATAATGCTCAGATACTTTCCAAATTTATTTGAACTTGGTATTATTGGATATTGTTTGAAGTAAGTAGATTGTAACTTCAAAACTTTCATTATAGTGACATTTATTTATGTATCATTTATAGCAATGCAGAAGGCGTTAAAATGATTCATTACAGAACTGGCTCAAGATCTCGGTTTCTCTTGAATAGCAAAGATGAAATGAGTTACTACCTCCCTTGGTCTGTGTGCCACACGTCTATCAATTCAGCTATGATCTGCATTAGTATTTTCTGGAAATCATATTGTACCACTGGCTCATATGTTTGTGGTTAATTATAAAACTTACGCCTTTATTCACATAAAATTTATTGACATCTATGATGCTTAAGCCACTGGTAGTTATTACATGAAATATGATTAAGACAGATCAAATACACATATATCCCTTATTTGCTATCTATCTATCTATCAACTCCCTGTTTCTTTTAATTGTCCTTAGGATTGTGGTCTTGAACTTTTAACCAACTAGCTGTCTCCACCCCTCTTGCCAGTATCTGGAATTTCCTTCTTAATATTAATTAATCCTTTCTTGCTTGATGAAATTTCTCATTGATAGAAAAAAATATTTAAACTGAATAGTTCTTTTCTATCAACATTACATGATTTTCATTAGCATTGTTCCTATTCTTTAATTTTTTTAAGTACATTTTATTGATTATACTATTACAGTTGTCCCATTTTTTCTTCCCTCTATCCCCCCCGACCTGGTGCCCCCATTCCCTCTAGCATTCTCCCCCTCAGTAGTTTATGTCCATGGGTCATACATATAAGTTCTATTATGGCTTCTCCATTTCCCATACTATTCTTAACCTACCCCTGTCTATTTTGTAACTGCTATTTATGCTTCTTATTCCCTGTACTTTTTCTCCCATTTCCCCCCTCCCCCCATCACTGATAACCCTCCATGTGATCTCCATTTCTGTGATTCTGTTCCTGTTCCAGTTGTTTGCTTAGTTTGTTTTTGTTTATTTGGCTTTTTTAGGTTCAGTTGTTGATAATTGTGACTTTGTTGTCATATTACTGTTCATAGTTTTGATATTTTTCTTTTTCTTAGATAAATCCCTTTAACATTTCATATAGTAAGGGCTTGGTGATAATGAACTCCTTTAACTTGACCTTATCTGGGAAGCATTTTATCTGCCCTTCTATTCTAAATGATATCTTTGCTGGATAGAGAAATCTTGGATGTAGGTCCTTGGCTTTTGTGACTTCGAATACTTCATTCTAACCCTTTCTTGCCTGCAAGGTTTCTTTTGAGAATTAAGCTGATAGTCTTATGGGAACTCTTTTCTATATAACTCTCTACTTTCCTCTGGCTGCTTTTGAGATTCTCTCCTTATCTTTAATCTTGGGTAATATAATTATGATCTGCCTTGCTGTGTGCTTCCTAGGGTCCAACTTCTTTGGAACTCTCTGAGCTTCCTGGACTTCTTGGAAGTCTATTTCCTTTGGCAGATTGGGGAAGTTCTCCTTCATTATGTTTTCAAATAAGTTTTCAATTTCTTGCTCTTCCTTTTCTCCTTCTGGCACCCCTATGATTTGGATGTTGGAATGTTTAAAGTTGTCCCAGAGGTTCCTAAGTCTCTCCTCTATTTTTGAACTCTTGTTTTTTTAATTCTGATCTGGTTGAATGTTTATTTTTTCCTTCTGCTCCAAACCAGTGACTTGAGTCCCAGTTCCCTTACATTTTGGTTCCATGTACATTTTCCCTTATTTGACTTTGCATGGCCTTCACTTCTTCCTGTACTTTGCGACCACACTCAACCATGTCTGTGAGCATCCTGATAACCTGTGTTTTTAATTCTGTATCTGATAGGTTGACTATCTCCTCATCACTTAGTTCTTTTTCTGGAGCTTTGATCTATTCTTTCATTTGGGCTATTTTTTGTTTGTTTGTTTCAGCACGCCTGTTATATAGTAAGGGGTGGAGCCTTAGGTATTCACAAGGGCAGGGCAACCCACTTCACTGCACTGTGGCACTGTATGTGGGGGAGGGGTCAGAGAGGGAACAATGCTGCTTGCTTGGCCCTCGCCCAGCTTTCAAGAGACTGGCAGTTTTTCCTGTTGCCACACCCCCACGTGTTTACAGGCAGAGGTTCTGAGGCTTTATTTTCCCTGGGGTGGAACCCTAGGTTATGTGGTCTGTCTTGCTGCCTAGCTGTTCTTCCTGGTTTATCCGAATGCGAATGTGGGACTGCCTGGTCCATCAGCCACAGCCTAGTCTGCCAACCACTGCCTTGCTGCCTGTCCTCTCTGCCCTGCCTGCCCGTCTCCACCCCTCCTGTCAGTCTGGATGAATGTTTCTTCTTTAACTCCTTGGTTGTTAGACTTCCATACAGTTTGGTTTTCTGGCAGTTCTGGTTTTTTGTTTTTAACTTGGTTGTTTCCTTCTTTTTGTTGTGTGAGGAGGCAAAGAGTACCTACCTACCTATACCTCCCTCTTGCCTGGATCTCCTACTCTTTCATTTCTTTTCTGGCTTCAAACATGCACATACACATACATTTTCTTATAGGTTTTATTAATACTGGTTTTATTGGTATATGGATATGTACCCCTCATAGAGGGATATCTGATCTCCCAGGAGTTCTTACTGAGGTCTCATTATTTCCTTTAGATGATTATAATAACTAATATTAATGCAGTTCTTACTAAACACTGAGCACTTACAAAGTATGAATACAGTGATTACCATTATAATAACCACTTTACAGATTAACAAACAGAAAGGTTGAGTAATATCTTCTCATTGTGACTATATTACTTAGACAAAAGTTAAAATTTGAGGTTTTTAATCAAGGATAATTTATATCTTCCCTTAATTTTTTGAAACTGCCTTTCCTATGTTTTCTATTTGAATATGTATGGCAGTCTCTTTCTTATATATTATGAAAACCCAAATGGCTTGGTCATCTTTCTTGATTATTCCCATTAATTTAATATCATTCTCTTATTTTCTTCATTGCCTTCTCTACTACTGAGAGATTTTTAAAACAGTATTTGTACAAACTTTTAATACTTCCTATTTTATCCCTATATTTTTTCACTTATCTGTCTCTGACCACCTGACTGTGAACTCCTCAAAAAGCTTATCACAATATTTATCTTATTGTCTCTAACACATAGCCCATTGTCTAGAGATAGAAAATGCTAAATAAATAATATTGATTGGAGGGAAACAATGGAAGAATGAGGACAGAAAAAAGGAGCGAGCATGGGAGCACAAGTGAGTGAGCAAAAAGAAAGGATCAGTAAAATTCTGTCATAAGTTCTTTTTCTTTTTTAATCCTCACCTAAGGATGTGCTCACTGAGTTTAGAGGGAGAGAGAGAAACATCAATGTGAGAAAGAAACATCAATTGGTTGCCTCTTGTAGATGCCCTAGCCATGGATCAAACCCACAATCTAGGTATGTGACCTGACCGGGAATCAAAACTGCAAACTTTTGGTTTCTGGTACAACATTCTAACCAGGTAAGCCACCTAGCCGGGACTATTAGAAGTTCTCGAGGCTGAACTCCCCCATCCCATCACTACCGTATCTTGTCTTTGTGGCAGTTTTGCATTCTGTGGTAGAAAATCATCCTCTATTGCCTCCATAATATAGTTCTCCTTCCTTCCCTTCTGAGGATTACCGGGCATTGCTTTTACTGTGTTTTTGTGATGACAAGCCTCCTCCCATCCAACATCTGTATAGATTGATCTTAAAAATGTTTTTTCCATTGCTGGGACTGCCATGTATAAAGGAATATAATAATACCAACTTTCCTTAGCAGGTTTTATTTTCACACATACTATTTCATACTAATTGTAGAGCAACTTAAAATAAGAGTGGGACATTCTTGTCAATGAATAGAAATGAAAAATGAGGTACAAAGTGTTAAATAACTAAGGTAAATTCACTTCACTGTACGTGGCAAACTAGTACAGGGCTGAGGAGTCTCTAACTTCTGACATCATAGTCCTCCTGCTAGAGCCTTTCCAAACTTGGTTGCACATTGTAATCACCTGGGGAGCTTTCAAAGCTACTGCTGCCTAGTCCTGCTCCCAGAGATCTTCATGTAATTGGTCTGGGGGTGTGCCCTCTAAATGAGAATTTTTACAAGCTCCTCTGGTGGTTCCAATGAACAGTCAAGACTTAGAACCATGCATGGAAATTAGATGGCACTGCCTCTTGCATCTAAATGTAGTTTGGAGACACTTGCCCTTATTTCTGGCTCAAAGACTCAAAGAATGAAAGTCTCCTAGAGTGAAAGCAAGCATCCCCAGGATGCTTCAGGCTGTTTGGTCTGTCTTGATGACAGCAAACATCAGGAAGCCTCCGCTCAATATTACAGGGTACACTGGTCTGAAGGAATTCTTTTCCTCTAACATAAACATTTCCTTATGGGGATTATACTCTGTCGTTAAGGTGCTGTTGCCCACAACCAGATGTAGTGGTTTGTTCTCTGCCAAACTTTTAATTTGCCTTTCTATGGTGATGGCCAGAGAACAGGGGATCATCCATTTGTTTTCCCACATGACTGCCTATGATTATGAACTAATAATTAAAGTTATTAAAAAATGAACTGCATATTCTTCAGAGTTTGAATTTAAGTTTCAGGCTATAAAGAAATAAATATTTTATATCATATTATAAAAGCAGTACAGAATGATAGGAAACAACTAACATGGAGTCAGAGGATCTGGTTCAAGTCCTTGGGCCACAGTCCATCTGCACTAATTAATAATAACCATGCTTATTGAACACTCAGTATGTGCTAGGTACCATTATCAATGCTATGAGGTATGTGCTGCAATTATTCTTTTTTATACACAAAGGAACTGGGACCCAGAGAAGTTAGAAAATTTACCAAAGGTCACACAGTTAGTAAATGGCAGAGTCAGGATTAAACTTCAGCAATCTGGCTCCAGGATTTATACTCTTTACCAACACATAATATTCCCTCTTACATGTGTGACCTTAGGTAAAATTACTTGGCTTCCTTTGGTCTTGGTTTTCTCATTTGTAAAACCAAGTAATAACAATAATGCCTAGCTCATAAGGTTGATACATCACTGGGCATGACATGTATTAGATGTTGATAAGTAAACTAGAAAATAACATTAGGGTGATTAGAAAACAACATAGAGCACACTCTGTAAACAGTGTTACACAAGATTGAACTTACTGTTATTGTGGCACACATGACTGTGGGTAGATATGTGGCACAAAGATACGGAAGGAGTTATTACCCACAATCAAATATAACCACTCATCACTGTTCATAAAATAAAAATCTTTTAAAAATATACATGAGAGCTTAATAATGTTTCCAGTGATAAGAGTGTAACTGCAGAAAATGAAGTTATTAGAAGTTTCCCTTTTATTTCTGAGTAGTTGAAGAAGCATTCTACAATATAATCTAAAAGCTTCATCTTTATTACTGCTAGAAAATTAGGTCATTAAAAAAATAGTACTGGATCTCATCCAGCTGAATTATCCAAAGACAAAACGGCCAGCAGCAGATGTAAGGTTTACATTTATTTTTTAAATTGTGCTGGTTATTATTGAAGGAAAGGTTTTGAAATATTCTTATAACAAATCCCTGGGGGAAGAAAAGGCAAGGTGATTGTGAAATATTGCACCAAGGGCTAGAATCAAAGTCTCAGAAATTCTTCTGGGCCAGAGGTAACCATTACCAGCTATTGCCTTCACAAAAAGGGATAAATTACATACTAGGTTAGTGACAGACACAGAAACAAGAACCAAATTAAACATTTTGATAATCAAACTCTTTTGAAGAAGAAACTGCAGTCAGCAGTGATTCATTATCCTTCCATATTTAAATTGTTCTTTATTGCAAAAAAATCATTTCCAAATTTTGCTAAGTTTTGGCATGTGCTTCAATTACTTTTTTCCTAGCAGTTGGAGTCTCCAAATGTCTTTTTATATATTCTTGTTATTCCATAAAGTGCCATCCTATACCTATCAGTTTGGTTTTTGGTTGAAGGTTTTGGGTGCTGAGTCATTCCCTAGCTATGTCAATTGCCTCTTGATACCTGTTTGTTAAGGGTTATTCCCTCCAGGAATGCATATAAGCTCCTCAGTGCCTCACACACAGCAGGCACTGAAGGTGTTTGCTGAATTGACTGAGCAGCACCCAACCACTAATGTCTGAAGTGAAGTAAACATTCATGTACTTTGCTATCAAAAATAATAAAGTTCTGTCTGGCCAAGATGAAGGCATAGGCAGATAAACTTTGCCTTCTTGCACAACCTAAAGAAGGACAACAATACATTTAAGATTAAAAAAATAACCAGAACTCCCAGAAAATTAAACTGTATGGAAGTCTGACAACAAAGGAGTTAGAGAAGAATATTCATCCAGACCCATAGGAAGGGTGGAGATGGGTAGCCAGAGTGGAGAGAACGTGTGACAGTGGCAGCTGGAGTACTGGACGAGGTGACAACTGGCTGAGCAGGCGGTCACATATTTGCATGAGGATAAACCAGGAAGAACAACTGGGGAGCAAGACAGACCACACAACCCAGGGTTCCAACTTGGGGAAATAAAGACTGAAAACTTCTGACTAAAAAAACCTGTGGGGGTTGAGGCAGCAGGAGAAACTCCCAGACTCACAGGAAAGTTCATTGGAGAATCCTGGAAGGTACACAAAAGCATCCACCTAGGAATGAGCACCAAAAGGACCCAATTTGCTTGTGAGTAGTGAGGGAAGTGACTGAAAGCCAGTTGAGAGCTAAGCAAGTGGCATTGTTCCCTCTCAGACCCCCTCCCACACATACAGCATCACAACGCAGCAAAGTGTGTTGCCCACCCTGGCTAAAACCTAAGGCTCTGCCTCTTACTATGTAACAGGAGTGCTGAGATAAAGAAATATGGCCCAAATGAAAGAACAGATCAAAGCTACAAAAAAAAAATACAACTAAACAACAAAGAGATAGCCAACCTATTAGATGCAGAGCTCAAAACACTGGTAATCAGGATGCTCACAGAAATGATTGAGTGTGGTTGCAAAATAGAGAAAAAAGTGAGGGCTATGAAAAATGAAATAAATGAAAATGCACAGAGAATCAACAGTGAAGATAAGGAAACCAGGACTCAAATCGATGATTTGGAGCAAAAGGAAGAAATAAACATTCAACTGGCATGAAGCAGCAAGAATTCAAAAAAATGAGGAGAGACTTAGGGACCTCTGGAACAACTTTAGACATTCCAACAACCAAATCATAGGGGTGCCAGAAGGAGAAGAGGAAGAGCAAGAAATTGAAAACTTACTTGAAAACATAATGAAGGAGAACTTCCCCAATCTGCCAAAGGAAATAGACTTTCAGGAGGTCCAGGAAGCTCAGAGAGTCCCAAAGAAGTTGGACCCTAGGAAGCACACAGCAAGGCAGATCATAATTATATTACCCAAGATTAAAGATAAGGAGAGAATCTCAAAAGCAGCCAAAGAAAAGGAGACAGTTACCTACAAAGGAGTTCCCATAAGACTATCAGCTTAATTCTCAAAAGAAACCTTGCAGGCAAGAAGGGGCTAGAAAGAAGTATTCGAAGTCATGAAAGGCAAGGACCTACATCCAAGATTTCTCTATCCAGCAAAGATATCATTTAGAATGGAAGGGCAGATAAGTGCTTCCCAAATAATGTCACGATAAAGGAGTTCATCGTCACCCAGCCTTATTACATGAAATGTTAAAGGGACTTACCTAATAAATAGAAGAAGATAAAAACTATGAACAGTAAAATGACAACAGACTCACAACTATCAACAACTGAATCTGAAAAAACAAAAACAAAAATGAACTAAGCAAACTAGAACAGGAACAGATTCATAGAAATAGAGATCACATGGAGGGTTATCAGTGGGGAGGGGGAAGGAGGAGAATGGAGGAAAAGATACAGGGAATAAGAAGCATAAATGGTAGTTACAAAATAGGGGTAGGTTAAGAATTGTATGGAAAATGGAGAGGCCAAAGAACTTACATGTATGAACATGGACATGAGCTAAGGTGAGGGAATGATGGTGGGAGACAGGGTACAGGGAGCAGGAGAATAAAGGGGAGAAAAAAATGGGACAACTGTAATACATAATCAATAAAGTATATTTAAAAAAACAAAATAAATTTTTTTTTGCTGACAGAGCTACTAAAGTCTGTTTTTCTTAAAACACCTTAAATTATTTTCTTAACTACTAATCCATGAGTGAGTGAGGAAGGTAATATTTAGCCACAAAATAAATAACCAATATCCCCAAAGAATGTGTACTTTCTTAGAAGTTATTGATCTAACTTAAGTTTTTAATATTTGTTAAGCTTAGTAGTACTTCTTGGTATACTTTGTGCCTTAAAAAGGGAAGCTTTTGTGTGTGTGATATTTTGTTTTATTGAGACCAGTTACAACACCATCACAATGATAAGAAGAAATTTGATGAGACCACAAATTAAGGCAGTGGTGTGGGGTAGGGTGAGGTGGAGGGAAAACATTCATGATGCAGGAGATAAAATCAACAAGGCTTAATGAGGGAGATGAAGAGGTCTAGGAAACTTCTGTGATTCTGGTTCAGGCAAGTAAATGCAATGATAGTGATCTACACTTACCAGAAGAGGTAATAAAGGATAAGTTTTAGGGAAAAATAATGAATTCACTTTGGGACCTCTTAAGTACGAGATGCCTGAACACATATAGGTGAGAGGTACAAAAATTAAATGCACAGATTTAAGTATGCATGCAGAATTCATGAGAAGGCCTGGCTAGTGAGGAGGCTTTAGTACTTACTGGAAGGTAGGCCAATGAAAACCAAGGTGGTGGAGGAGGTCTTTTGGTAGAGTGAACTGAAATGAGTTTTTTCTAAGGGAAGAGGCAGAGGAGCACTAAGTAAGGTAGGAGGAAAACTGTGGATGTACATGGTGTCATCTAACACAAGGACAGCATAGCTGATGAGAGTGCAAGATAAAGAGTAAAAAATAATCACTGAATCTGGGAATTGGGAATCATTGTAACTTCAGAATGCACCATTCAACAGAACAGGCAAAGCAAAATCATTTCCCAGTAAATGTGTGTAGAACGGATAACCTACTGTGATCCAAATAATGAAATAGTACTCTAAATATTTGATTAAATGAAACTAGGAAGTTGTCCAGCTCTCCCATTTCTGTCTTTCTAATTCCTAAGGCATTATGGTAACAGATTTTACCTTAGGTTGATGTAACCGAAAACCCTAGGTTTCATATGTTTGGATTTTTTTCGCTGTATTTCTACTTAATACTTTCTCTGACTTTGAGGATAATAGTGTTTAGAATCAAAAAGATTCCTCCTGCCCCGGCTGGTGTAGCTCAGTGGATTGAGCGCGGGCTGCAAACCAAAGCATTGCAGGTTCGATTCCCAGTCAGGGCACATGCCTGGGTTGCAGGCCACAGCCCCCAGCAACCACACATTGATGTTTCTCTCTCTTTCTCCCTCCCTTCCTTCTCTAAAAATAAATAAATAAATCTTTAAAAATAAAAAAGATTCCTCCTGCTATGAAAGCTTCTTTCTGGGGAGAAGGGAGTGAAGTAAACCTCGTAAAACTGAGAACGTCATCATTTATTCCTCCAATTGACTGTATTTTTTTCTAGATTTTAATCAGACTTCAGTCCAAGGCACTATACCAAAGAGGAACTAAATTAAGTTAATGACTAGTATATAGAGCAAACAGAGAAGTTTATCACCTTCAAATTTCAAATATATGTCAATGAGTCTTAAAAAGCAAGACAAACTGAGGATAATTAAGAGATTAATATATATACAAAAGGACACAGGAAAAGACTAGATCACCTCACATGGAGTTCTGTAACATTCTGCAGCTTTTGATGGAGCTATTTCAGGGCATGTCTTGTAATAACCATCAAAGGAAATTTTAATTGATCTGAAAATATAAATTAAAATCAGACAATAAGTAGTTTGCAAGTTTGTTTATAAAAATTATTTTATCAGTGAACTGTTTCAGACAATTTTTGTCACAAGACATTAAACTGATGTGTAGTTAACAAATCTAACACACTAATTCCTCCACTAATATACAGAAATCACAAATCAGAAAACCTGTCCAAGTGATTTTTCAATAATACATATATGCACCAATATGTATATTATAAAAAGAAAAATATAGAGTCAGGTTATTTGCCTTTCATGGCCAACTACCTGTACACACTTGTACATTTTCTTTCTATGATAAACAACTTTCTTAAATTTCTATGCCAAATTTTAAAAAATTATTTGTTTGTGTTTAGAGAGAGGGGAAGGGAAGGAGAAAGATAGGGAGAAACATCGATGTGAGAGAGAAACATCAATCGGTTGCCCCTCTCAGGCATCCACGTCAGGACTGAACTCGTAACCTAGGCACGTACCCTGACCGGGAATCAAACCCGTGACCTTTCACTTTGCGGGATGACATCCAACCAACTGAGCCTCACTGGTCAGGGCTCTATGCCAAATTTTAGTAAAATCACCTTTATTTCTTTTTACTATGAGCAGAAATGAAACACTAGAATTGAGATTAGTTTAAATTTGACACTGAATCTGGCCATTTTTTAAAGAGGAAACAACTCTTTTGTATGGTTCCTACCTGAATTTTTCCTTCCCTGTGCTAAAACTACTATGTCCTAATGGGAAAACAAAGATTGTTATAAAGCATTAAACAGGAATTGTGAAATACACTCTTAAATAACTGCCTTTCCAATTTATTTTTCTACAAACTTTCCCAGTGCAGACATTTTCAGCATTCTACAAACAAAACATTACTTGGGGCTATTTTTCAGACATGGGAAATCACCAATTGACTGGCTTAGATGTTTAAACATCAAATGTAAAAGACCTTATGTCTGTGTTCCATATTAAGTTCCTAGCTCTTTAGAGGAAGAAGCAACTTTTAGTTAGAATATGTCTACTAGCACTAATTTTTATAAGTGGCTTAAAGATAATATTTGACTAAATTTTGACATGAATGGGTCAATATCTAAACGTGTTAATGCATTTGTCTATTTAAATGGTAATTACAGACACCTAATTTTAAGACTAATATTTTAAAATGTGTTATTGCTTTCACAATCACATGTAAGTAGAAACCTGAAACTTGGTGAAGATAAATTAATCACTACTATTATTGCTTCCAGAGCTACATGCAGTGCTCTCCACTACTAAATGATATACTAAACTAACATTAATTTCCCAAAGAACTGTTTCGGCGTTTGGCAATGGAGGTAACAAAATGAAAGGCTGCATTATATTTCCTGCATGAAAAAGCTTGTGATCAATTTGCTGTCACAGATCATTTAGCAGACAACAATGACCCAAGAGGAAGGAAACTGTCAACACACTGTCTCGTGAAAAAAAATACACGATCTTCAGGCACAATCGTCTCCATTGTTTTTTGTCTGTTTGACGATGACCCCTGACCCTCTCCCTTCCCAACAGTGTCCTGTTCAATTTCAAACTGTTAGCCTTCAGGGGCTTTCTTTTCTTTCCCCAGAATAATTAAAAATATTACCTTAGAAGGTATAAGTTCAGTGTAGTTTGAATATACAAAGCAGAATGCCTTAAACACTTGGGAATATTTGCATTTTCAATTCTGTAAAGGAAACAACCCTTTAAAATAAGAGAACAGTAACTATTTTACTACTATTCAGATAAACTTCTAAGTTTATAGGCATATACACAGTATAAGAAATACATGCGTTTATAGTTTCAAGCAGTAGCAGAACTTCATTGAGCATTATCATTGGCATACTGAATATGAAAAAGTAGAAGACATTATTTTTATGGGAAAATAAGATGTATACCTGGACTAGTAAATAGAATAGCTTTACATATTAACATCATCAAGTGTTACATCATTTAACAAAGCCATTTGGAGACTATGATGGCCATGGCAGTAAGCAGAAAATGTTGGAAGAGGGAGATATAGCTTTGCTTTGGAGACATTAGGCAAAGTGCCACTTGGACTATGCACCTGAAACCAAGGAAAGAGGCATTTTAGACCAGGGGAACATTATTAGCAGTAAATAGCTCATATGGGGAGAAGCATCATGTGTACATATGTACATACAGAAGATGTTGGGGAAAGAGATGATAGTAACAAGATAATTGACTAGAGTGGAGAGTTCCAATTCCAGAGGCCTTGGAATTTGATGAAAGAAGTGAAACTGGGCAATGTAGGGTCTTTTAGTTTGGCTTAGGCAGAGAATGGATTAGAGTTGATTCTGTAATCTTGATATATTAGGTGATGGAGAACAATCAGAAGTTCTTGAATAAGGCAAGCAAATTATGAAATCAATGTGTAAGGGTTTTTTTTTTTCTGGCATTAGTATGCAGGGTGGATTATATGGGAGATTAAACGCTGGAGGACAAGTTAAGAAACAAATGTGATAATTCAGGCAAGAGATACGGAGAGCTAATACAGGGTGGGAGCAAAGATTACAAAGGGGAGAAGATGAATCAATGGCAAAGAATTGACTGGACTGGTTGCCTGATAGGGTGTGAAAGGTGAAGGAATTTGAGGGTCACATATTCTCCTAAAGCCCAGAAGACTGGTTAGTTTTGCTATTAATAGAAAGTGTCTAGAGAAACTGAAGTAAAATATGAGTTTAATTTTAAACACAGGTTTTAGGTGATGACCTTTAGGAGTGTGATTGAGAAATTGAGACTGGAAATAAGAGATTTGGGTCAAATCAACATAAAGGTTGATAGATGACGCCATTAGGGAAAACAAACTCTAAAAGAGTAATTAAGTGTTTAGAAAAGAAAGAGCAGAAACCAATTCATAGTTAAGAGGAGACAGCGAAGAAAACAAAAGGATAATTAAGAGGAAAAGAGAACTGTGGTAGTGATATTTCAGGGAAGCAGCATCTCGGCCATAACAAAGTCTAATGATTAAATCCCTACATGTCTCTGGATATTCAGTCATGTAGTATCAGGAATACAGGCTGTGGAATCACCTGGCCTGATTGCAAACACTCTGGCACTGACTTATTAGCTGTGTGGCTTGGGGCAAACTCCCTATCCCCTCACTCTTATTTCCTCAACTACAAAATTAAGAGATAGAATTTCTCCAGTGTTTCTTGTGAGCATTCAGTGAAGTCATCCATAGAAAGAGCCATGTAGGGGACTTAGCACCCCTCAGTCCTCAATGTCAGCTGCTCTCCTGAACTGACTCAGATAAGTACCTCATCATTTCTCTCCCACAAACTCTAAACAGCTTCCTAATTGTTTTCTATTTCGGTATCTCCCTACTCCAGGTCATCATGCCTCTGTTTGAAAACCACAGTTTGGTTATCTAATTCTACAGGATAAAATCTAAACACTCAAATATAACTCCAGGTTCTTCATCATCAAACCATTTCCAAGCTTTACTTCCACCATCCATCTGCACATCCAGAGGCGTTATCACATGGCACTTCCTGATGACCCTGTGTATGCCATAATATTACATTTCTGTGTCTGTGCAAGCAGTTCTAGCTAGAGACTCCTTTGCTCTCTGTGCTGTCAAACTCTCACTTATCAAGCTGCTGATCCAATAAAATCATCATGTATGTGAAAGTTGTCACAGTGGACATTGTGGTTGCCCCCCAAATAACTAGTTTGTTCTTCTCCCATTTAGTATGTGCCATTCAGTCTGATGGAACTGACCTCATATCTGGCTCCAAGTCAGGGCCTGATGAATTTAGGGCTGTCTGACAATGGTAACTAGTTTAGGAATAGGAACCTAAAAAGATCCAGTCAGAGAAAAATTGATTCTAACATTCTAGTACATCTTGATATCTAGGAGTGTCAATCCTTTGTTCTTCAAGGCTGCCTTGCTATTCTAAATATTTTGTATTTCTAAATACATTTTAGAATCACCTTGTTACTTTGCAGAAAAAAAACTGATGAGGTTTTGAGATTGAATTTGATCTATTCATTAATTTGGGAAGAATTGGCATTATAATAATGTTGACTCATTCCCAGTCACGAACGCTGTATATCTCTATTTCTTTAGGTCCTTAAAAATTTCCCCCAGATTTATTTTGCAGTTTTTATTACAGTTGTCTTAGTCATCTTTGTTAAATTTTGTTGTTGTAATGGCATTTTTTAATTTTCACTTTCTATGTATTGACAGATAAGTATATAAAAACTTAGTTGACTTGTTAATGGTCATCTTGTATCCAGGGCTGTTGTTGAATTTATTTATTCATTTTTAAGCTTTGTATATTCATTTGGATTTTCCTATGTAAATAATCCTGTTTTCTGTGAATGAAGATAATTTACTTCCTTCTTTCCAAACTTTATAACTTATTCTTTTTCTTGCTTCATTGTACTGGCTAGTACAGTGTTAAGTAAAAGTGGGCATGATGGGCATACTTGTCTTGTCTAAACTCAGGGGAAAAAGCATTCAACATTTCACATTTAAGTATGAGGTTGGCTATTGGATTTTTGTAGATTCCTGTTATTGGAATAAAGGAATTCTCTTCCGTTCCTGGCTTGCTGATAATTCTTTTTATCATGAATTGGTGTTAAATTTTAGCAAATGTATTTTCTGGATTTACTGAGATCATTTTATGGTTTTTTTTTCTCCTTTATTTGGTTAACTGGTGAGTTACATTGAATTTACAAATATAACCAACCTGGCTTTCCTGAAATCAAGCCCACTTAGTCATGATGTATTATCACTTTTTATGTATCAGTGGATTCAATTTGCTAAGATTTTGGATAGATTTATGTGTCTGTGTTTACAAGAGATATTGGTCTATAATTTTTTTGCTTGTAATAATTTCATATTTCAAAATCAGAGTTTGGAAGTTTAGAAGTATACCCATTTTCTCTATTCTCTGAAAAAAGTTTTAATACCTTTTTAAAAATTTGTTTTACTTTGTAATAAGTTTAGATTTATAAAAGAATTGTAAAGATAGTTGACTGGTTTTTTAAAATTAACTTAAAGCATAATTTGCCTTCAGTAAAATGCAGATTTTAAGCATACAGATTAATGACTTTTGACAAAAGACCACATCTGTACAACCACAAGCCCAAACAAGATATAGAATATTTTCATTACTCTAGAAAGTTGCCTACTCCCCTTCACAGCCAATCTCCCTTGACACTCTGTGCAATCACTGATCTCATTTCTATCACTATAGATTTGTTTTGCCTGTCTTAAAACTTCATATAAATTGAATCATATAGTATGTGCTCCCTTAATTACTCTGGATTCTTTTATCTACTTAATATAACATCTGCTTTACCATTCCATGTTCTTGCATTTATCAACAGTTCATTCATTTGTATTGCTAATAGTATTCCATTTATGAATATAACACAATATATTTATATAGTCAATTGTTGATGGACATTTTAGCTTTTTCCAGTTTAGGATATTATGAATAAAGTTCCTGTGAACATTTGTGTGCAAGTCTTTTTGTAATATGTATTTTAATTTCTCTTAGGTAAATATTAGGAGTAAAATCACTGGATCACTGGATAGGTGAATGTTCAATGTTATAAGAAAATGCTAAATTGTTTTTCAGGCTGGCTTTGGGCTTGTCAAATGATGCAATGTTTACAGAGATATAGGGGAGCCCCAGTGACTCTGCGTCCTCGCCGGCAACTGGGATAGTTGGTTTTATGCAGTGGTATGCTCTCCCAATCTCCCTCATCCCAGTAAATGACAGCAATACCCATCCAGTTCAAACCAAAATCTAATAATAATTCTTGATTCCATTTTTCTCTGATTCCCTCCATCCAATCAAACCAAGCCTTAAATTTATCCACTTTTCTCCCTCTCTATGTCTATGCCCTCAACCCTAGCCCAAACCACCATCATCTCTCCCCTGGTTTACTCAAATAACCTAATAATTCTCCTTGCTTCCACCTTAGATTCTTTGCAATCTGTTCCCCCCACAGCTGTTAAAACAGTCCATTTAAGATGTAAATTTTATTGCATCTTTCCCTTCTTTAAAGCTGTCCAACTGTGTCCCAATTCCTATGGCTAATCTAATCAAATTGAAATTCCTTACCTAGTTTACAAAGGCCTAAATGATATGGCCCTACTGACTTCTCTTACCTCATTGCCTACCCCTCTCTTCTTTTCCCCTTGCTGTGTTTCAGCTATAGTGGCTTTCTTTCTGGTCCACTAATACCATGCTCATGTGCAATTTAGGGTCTGGGAGGGGGAGGGAGGGTGAAATGGAGAGAGGAAAGGAAAGGAAGGAGGGGAAGGGGTGGAGAGAGAGAGATTTGTTGTTCCACTTTTTTATGTATTCATTGATTGATTCCTGTACTTGCCCTGACCAGGGATGGAACCCACAACCTTGGCATTTTGGGATGATGCTCTGACCAACTGAGTTACCTGGCTAGGGCTTGAGTCAGTTCTGATTAAAGCTATATTTAGATCATTCTCCCAGACCCCAAATTTTGTACTCTTGTCATCAGAACTGTCTCCTCTTCAGAGGAGAGTTTCCAATTTTAGCTTATAAATCTGTGAGGTCGGAGATCATGTATTATTCAGTTGTGCAATCCCGATGCTGTAACACAGCACCTGGCACAGAACATATGCTCAGTGAATGCATTTTAAATAAGTGAAAAAATAGCTGCTCTCCAAGAGGTTGCCCCTTAGTGTATCAAATGATATCCTACAGCCCATGGGAAAACCTCCCAGATGACCAGCACAAGCTTAAATCACCTTCAATTACTGAATATCAGCTGGATTCCCCTGACTATACTCTTTCTACCCTGTTGACCAGACTTCACCTAAGTTTTGTTATGCCCTTCAAAAATAGGGTTTCAATCACCTCGCTATGCCTCTGGAATAATTTCTACAACCAGGTCAGTTCTCCCAGCTCATTATAAAATTCTAGCCTGAGGTGCTAGTATAACAATACAAAGAGAGCTTCTCTCTTGGAATTTCTACAAGACCTCATTGTGAACACTCTTATTGTAAAAACTAAAGGTTAGACAGAATTGAGCCTTATCCTGTATATACCAGGGTAAATATCAGAATTCACAGCTACATAACAAATTGTAGCCTGATATGTCCTGGGAGTTTAGGCATCATGGAAATCCAGATCGTATTTCATCAATTGTGTTCTGGAGATTGCTCTAGAGATTTCAGGCGAGCACTAGGTGAACACCACAAATCAGGCCTGATTCTGGCTTCATTTATCCTTGGCTTGGTTCAGAGGACCTTCTGAAGCTGGGACCAGAGAAGTCTTTATGTTCTGTTCTTACTGCCTTATTAGTAAATGCTGGCACTGTACCTTCATGTACTATAAATAATTAAACCCCAAATTCAAAGAACTTTGTGATACTCTAGGGATGTTCATATTTTACAGGGATGTTCATGCATTCAATACCTGTTTATCATGGGTCTATTCTGTGCCAGGATGGTCACCTGCTTCTCTCCATATTGACAAGTTTAAGGGCAGCAGTGTCATCTACTGAGTCCGAAGCTAGTGTCCAACTCACTAGACCATGTTTATCTTCCTGCAATTTCTCCAACACTTTTACAAACAGAAGCCACGTGGGTTACTTAATTTTACTCATCTTCAGGGCCATTTGAGGAAATCTCAGCTGAAGTAAACATTATTTCAACATCAGTTAACTGATGGTTTTCTACACCTGATTAACCGTCAGATTAAGGCTGAAGGAAGTGCCCAAGGAACTGATGACGAGAGCACTGACCTCACCCCTGTGTCCGCGGCTGATCTGACACAATATTGTCGGGTTGTCTCCTAACAGTGGCTTCGGCCCTAGCTCTCACCACTCTCCTCTATCTTATCTTCTGAAGTGCTTGGATTTTTGCTCTCTAGAATGGTTTGTGCTCATTGTGTTCACAACATGCTTTCTCTCTTCAATAATAAAAAATAAAAATTAAAAGGATAGGCAAGTTCATATAGTAACATTTGATATTAATTCAATGGTCTAGAAAGAGTTGAACAACTTCCCACATTCATCCTAAGACATTTTAAACACGTATTGTGAAAGATGTCTATTTTCTTTGCTGAGTAAAAATATTCAGTTATGAAAGACAGTGTAAATAGTTTAAGAAAATAGTCCTTTTAATAAATAAATTGACATAGAATTGTATGAAGGAAAACTTACCTGATACATTTATCTGAGTCTTTAGATAACTCAGAGCTATCATCTTTCCCTGTAAAAAAAGAGAGAGAAAAGATATAGTTTACTTGGAAGATTAAATACATGGCTTTAATGTGCACTCTTTCTGAAGCCTCAATAAAATGGTAATAAAGACATAAAAATAAGGTATAAAACCTCAAGGAGAGCAAAAGAAAGATGGCAAGAAAATTTTTCAAGATGGAAAGCAGATGTCAGTGGTAACTGTCTTAGCAGGCCATAGAAATTTGAAACCCAACCACACGATGAGGGGAGGTCAAGGAAAAGCAAGCAGATTTACACTCCAGAACCTGAGAAGCGATTCAGAAATTGCAGGTACCAGATACTTGTGAAAGGTGAGAGAGATAGCATAGTCACCCAAGATGTATACCCTCTTCTCATGCAACCAGATGATCGCCACTGCCTGGGTAGGAGGAAGGATGTTTAATCTCTGGGAAAACTGAGCCAGAGAGATCAAGACTGGAGAAGACTAGGCACAAAGCAGAACAAGAGTATAGTAAGGGACTGAAAGTAGGGAAAAAATCATATTGAGTGTATAAGATGCCTCCTCTCTCCTCCTGTCCAGCTCCCAGAGTATAAGCAGCTAGCATCTCCAGGAACAAAATGGAGGGTTTATCTCAGAGGAAATAGTCAAGCCTACTACGACAACTAATGATATCATCCTCCACTGAACAACCAACATGAAACAAAACTGACAAGTACAGTCAGTACTTACATACTTCCAATTGCTTTCCATGCATCATATGTCCATCATTCACAAAGAGATGGATAATAGAGGAGAAAATAGATTTTTTTTTTAATTAGAGGATCAGCTCAGTACATCCCACATCCAAATATCTGGATATTTAAGAAAAAGAACAGAAAATAAAGGGAAAGTAAATTATAAAAAGAATTACATCAGAAAAATTTCCAGAACTAAAGGATTAGAGTTTTTAGAATAAGATTTAGCCCTGGCTGGTGTGGCTCAGTGGATTAAGCACTGGACTGCAGAACAAAAGATTGATAGTTCAATTCCCAGTCAAGGCACATACCTGGGTTACAGGCCCAGTCCCCAGTAGGGGGTGCATGAGAGGCAACCATACATTGATCTTTCCTTCTCTTTCTCCATCCCTTCCCCTTTCTATATAAATAAATAAAATATTTTTAAAAATAAAATGAGACCTAAACAGTGTATCAAATGCCCTATGTATGAACAAGAAGGGGAACCCCCAAGAAAAAACTACACTAAGAAACATTATCATGAAATTTCAGATCACTGGAAATAAGGAGAAGATTTCAAAAGCTTCCAGAAAGAAAACATATCACATGTGAAGAAATGGACATCTGAGTGAAATCAGGCTTCTCAAGAGCAACACTAGAAACAAGAAGGTAACAGGGTCTTCTCAATTCTGAAACAAAATTATTTCCAAATTAAAATTTTACCAAACTGTGACCATATGAGACTGAAATGAATACAGTTTTAGGCATGCAAAATCAGAAGAGATTTGGCTCTCATGACTGGGAAGCTCCTAGATGTGCTCCAACAAGATGAAGCGACAAACCCTCCATGAGGAACACAAGGGATCAAGTAGGAGCTCCTTCCACAGGGCAGGCAGAGGGGTCACCGCAGGATGCCTGTGAGAGAGCTGCCAGGTCAGAACTGGAGGCAGAGGAGGGTCACAGGAACGAAGGCTCCAAGGGAGATGCACCTGGCTGAATGTCTGGGAGTTGTTTGACAGCTTTGTCAGAAAGTTTAGGGGAAGAACAGGTGACAGAGATGTGAAAACAAACATGGGAGTAAAAAATCAAGCCATTTGTACAAGAAAAGAAAAACAATAATTCATGACTCCTCTGTGCAAGTGTTTACTAAGTCATATTAATGTAACCAAACTCTATTAGGAGAATAGGGAACAGACAATGTAGGAGGAAATGGCAGTATAAAAGCTGAATCTTTACAGTTCAGGACACACCCATAAGTAATACCTAAAACTGAAAACCCCAAGAATGTTCGCATAGAATAAACTTAGAAATATAGTGGCAAATTCTGGAAGAAGCAGCTAAGTGTGTTGAAAGCTATTGGTACTTGTGGGGATGAGGGAGGTACTCAGCAATGAAAGGTGTGGGCTGCCAAGGTCAGCTATGTTTTATTAAAAATTGATTTTTATTATTTGCTCTTTAAAGCTATAAACATATATTTCTTTGATAGAAAAGAAATACTTAACATTTTTAGTTAAAACAAACAATTTAGAGGCTTTGCTCAAATTTTGGCTATCTGGTACAACGAAATACAAAGAGGAAAACAGAGGTCTGTAATTCCAGCAAATAAAACCACACACACAATCCTGTTCAACTAGGGTTTTCCGTATCTCCTGACATCTGTAAGTGATGGGACAGCTGTAATGATACTGTAATAATCATCAGCAACAAAATGGGGCTGAATGATGGCACTAAAGCTTGTGTTCTTCAACTAAATTTCTACTGGACAGAATTTCTTTTTTCTCTGACATCCAGAAAGTATTTTCCCCCAGTGAAAGGGGTATTACACAGTAACAATGGCAAGAAGTACTCCCTCTAAAAAGAAAAGAAAACAATACCTGAAACCCCATGAGACTTTACCTGCTTCAATTATGGAAATAATTTTCTTTAAAGGTGTTCTATTGTTAGGAGAATTAAAAAAAAAAGTCTGAATTGAAGAAGAATCAAATGCTTATTGCATCTTCCTAACTACATGAAGAATGAGATGTATTTGCCACAATTATCAGGTTTTTAAAAGTATATAATGTTAATTAGTATTATAATCTTCCTAATATTTCTATAACCCTTCTATTATGACTCTATTATAATATCTGTTAGTTATTATATTGTAGTTTATTTAGATAAGTATCTAAAACTTATTAGCATGACCTTTATTTACTTAACAAAAGCTACAGGAATATATCTGGCTAAGAGAAAAATTAGTACCTTAGGTTTGACTACTGTTAGTATTTTTATATTCTTATTTTCTCTTTCAGCCAAAGATTTTTTAAATCATGTAAATCTTATATTTTAATATATCAAAACAAATGTGATAAACAGGAGATAAATATTATTTGACCATATTACCACATAGAAATAAAAATTTGCTGACAGACTGGAAAAAAAGGGGGGATTTATGAGATTAATGTAAAATCTGTTCATAACAAGTTAGAAAATAAGTAGCAATACTCAGAATCTGGGTGGCAAAATAGTTGTTTTATATCATCTCTTTCCAGACCTTTCTTCTCCCTCCCCGAAGTTTCATAAACAAACTAAGGTGGGGATTGGAAGATGCTTGAAAAATCCCCTTGTCCAACACTGGACATTGAGCAAGTAGCTCTTTAACATCCCTGAAAAATGGTCTTTAAACTTTACTAAATGAACTCTGGTTATAGAAGCACACAAAAAGCTCTCTCTGGAAAAAGTCTAGTCATTGTTAATGTAACAAGAATGGTTTGCATGACATTGATGTAACCTGGTAGCCAAGAAGAGTGGACTGGAATGCATATGCATAAACAATGAGGACTTCACTGTACTAGTCAGTGGGGGCAGTAGATGCCATTCTGTGTACTGTGTGGCTGTCACATTCAAAATTACTGAGCAAATAGAGCAATGAATCTGCATCCAGTTTTGTGTTAAGCTTGAATATTCCTCTGTGGAAACTATTTGGATGAACTATTCAGAAGGCTGCAGCTATGGGCAACTGGGGATTCGCAGCTTCATCATGACAACATACCTACTCATGTATCCCATCTTGTGCAGACTTTTTTGGTGAAACATCAAATCGTCCAGGTGACTCATTCCCCCTACAGCCCAGATTTGGTGCCCTGTGACTTCTGGCTTTTCCCAAAGCTAAAATCAACTTTGAAAGGGAAGCAATTTCAGACTGTCAAAGAGATTCAGGGAAATACGATGGAGCAGGTGATGGTGATTGAGAGAACTATGTGAGTCCCAAGGTGCCTCCTTTGAAGGGGACTGAGGTGTCAATATCCTATGTACAATGTTTTTTGTATCTTGCATCTTCTTCAATGAGTGTCTGTTTTTCATAGAACATGGCTGGATACCTTCTGGACAGACCTCATACCTTTAGTGAAAGGGAGTTTTAGTACTTGGAAATGTGGCCTTAACCACTCTTAGGCAACTTGGATTGTTAGAAAATTCCTCCTCATGTCTGGCCAGCTGGGACCTGGAGCAGTAAGCTATGGTGGCATTTGCTTTGAGAAAAGACCAGTTAGGCACTCAGGTGACTATATAATTTATTGTCCAAACTGGAACACAGAATGAAAGGAGATACTAGAAATAATTGTACCAGGACTGTCCCAGGCAGTTTGGTGTATTTGTGTACCCTACCTTCAAGTAAGGGAGACCAGCTCCAGGCCCCAGAAGAGGCTGTCAGGATACTGGAAGGTCATGGGGACCTCCACCATTTAATCTGGTTTGAGCTCAGGCCTTGGTGTATTCTTGTCAATATACCGAGGCAAAGAACTAGCTGGTCAGGCGAGGCAGACAACATGTTAGGGAAAGTTGGGGGGATAAGAGGCATTTGCATATCTGGCTTAGGCTCCAAAATTAATTTTATACCTCTGATTATTAGGAAAGAGTCCTCAGTACAGTCAAGGTGTGCTCTGGGACAGGGCAGGCCCAACTGCATATTCCAGTCTTCCGTGGCTACTCTCCAGAAGGTCTCGGGAAGTTATGACTGATTCATAACTTTGACATTAAGTCTTTAGTTTTCTGGAACATCAGAGATTTCCCTTTTCTATAAGAAATCCCTCCAAATATTTGAAAACAGCTTTTGTAATGCCTTTATCTGTTCTTTTATTAGCTAAACACAGTTTTCTTGGTCATGGAAAATGTGATGCTCCAAATGGAGCACAATGGAATTGCAGATGAGGGCCCACCAGAGTGGAGTGGGGCAAAACGATCCCCTAAAACATGCTTAGTGGAAGCACACGCCCTATTGGCTCATATTAAGCTTGTGCTTAAAAAGCTGCCCAATAATCTTTTCATAGAAGAGAGTTCTCCTATCAAGTTGGTTCTCTTCCATTCTGTACTTGGAAGTTTTAATTCTTT
Source organism: Tonatia bakeri (assembly GCA_004024845.1). Classification (NCBI taxonomy): domain Eukaryota; kingdom Metazoa; phylum Chordata; class Mammalia; order Chiroptera; family Phyllostomidae; genus Tonatia; species Tonatia bakeri. The sequence goes on from PVIA01000269.1 coordinate 112,143, forward strand.
GGTCTTAAACGAATGCCTTTATGCTCATCCCATTAAAGTTGGAGGAGCAGGGCACATGGGCAGGCCCAGCCTGGAGCCGTGGCCCTGGGCCCCATCGTTGATCCTCAGCTTCCTCCCTGAGGGAGGAGCTGAAGGGCAGATGAGTGAACGTGTGTGAAAGCATTTTGCAACTACAAAGTAAAACCAGAATCTAAGTTTATGCACATTTTTTCATTTTCTCATTCTACAAATTTTTATTTAATACCTACAACCAGACACTGCATTGGGTACTCAGGATGTACCTCTAGCCTACAATTGATGCCTACAGAGATGATACAGTTAGCTGCCTCTTAAGTTTCTTATTTATGCAATTAACTATCAGTTTCAGTTTTGAGTATCTAAAAATATAATTATTTCTGTGCATTTTCTAGATCTATTTCTTAATATATTATGTATGAGAGATGATTCTTGCAGCACTATAGTAGAGACCTTTTTTCAAGTTGTTGCAAGTAATTAGTTCTCACTGGATGCAGTCTTTCACAGAAATCCACATAGTGCTCTACTACCATCTAATTTAGAGTGAATGAGTTTTCTTCATGTATTCATTTCCCGCCCATAGCAGCTGTCTCTGCTGTACCACAGCACTCTCTCCCTATGAAGCTGCAGAAAGTCCTCTTTGTGATACCGTCGGCTAGCACACCTAGCCTACCTGGGATGGCAAGTGAGCTGATAACTACATACTGTCTTGGATTTCCACATGTTTCACCAATGTAACTAAAGAATGTAGCAAAACTCTGCCAAAGTAGTATCTGTTTTGTTGCTCATCTGCTGGGTGATTCAGCCGTTTGGTTAGCTTTTCTGTGTGGTTTGATGGCAAAGTTGCAAAAGTGAAAGGAGTGAAGGCTGACATCTACTGAACAGGAGAAGAGGGAGGGGCAATTTTTCTTGAGTTATCTTCTCATTCTTTCTCTCTGCAGGAAAAACATAAAACCTATTGCACAGAATCATCTTCTGTAGAAAATTCTTTAAAACCAGCTTTTAAATTTCCATTTATCAGAATGTGGGCATAGCTTTGTTATAGAACCTTTCTTTATAATGATAGTCCTGTAGGGCTCAGTGAAAGATTAAGTGAAATTATCTATCATTCATTCATTCCACAAATAACTACTGAGTGCGGAAGAGACAAGCAGGGGATGCTACAGAATTCCGGTAGGTTACAAACGTGGTCAGAGCGAAGCAACATGACTCCTCTGTGTACAAACCAGCCTTAAAACTGTCAGGGGACGGTTGAGGAAACCCACAGCAATCATGACATGTTTGAAGACACTGAAAAAGATGACTGATCAATACTGCTTGATTTGCATCACACTCAGAAGCCCTGTGGAGAAGCACTTGAACTTGGTTCCCATTGTAGAACTCTAGCCAATGGACTAGTCGGTTCTAAACAGGGAATGGAAAAAAAGAGGTGAACATCTGAGAGGGAAAGCACATGGGAGATCAGTTTGAACAGCAAAGTGAATTTGAACAGCAAGGCCTGCTGACTGAAGAGGTAATCATAATACCAGCTACTTACTGTTCAGGCTTCTGTGTACTGTGGCAAGAGGAGAGGCAGGATAGAAGGGAAATAACTAGGTTGCTAGAGGCCCCACCCTCACTTGTGACACCCCCTTCTGGCATAAGGAGCCCACAACATTGTTCTGCTCACTGCAGAGAGGGACAAGAACAAAGAAGGCGGTGGAGTTAAGAGTCACAGAGAGGTCCCTGGCAGCATGAGAGTGAGCAAACTAAGGTATCAGAAACACCTGCCAACACAGAGAAAGCCTGAAGAGTCTCAGATGTCATTTCCACTTGGACACTTAGAAGGAATACCTGGGGGAGGAGGGAGACTCTACAGGAAAAAAATGCTGATCATTTTGATAATCAAGAGGAAAGGAGCCCCAGATCATTAAGATCTGGGGTATGGCAGGTGAAATCTGGGAAATATCCATTATAGATCAAAGAGTTAAAATTAGATGTCATATCTTTATAATGAATAGAATAGTTTCAATTGCACCATCCATCTGTAGGGCCCTAACATTTAAATATATTAAGCTTAATGATCTTTAATAATCTTTAAAGAAGATCACAGTAATTGTCTTGACAAAGAGATATAGTAGGAGAGATCTTAGTACAACTTCTTTACTGAAAAAGGGTACAGAAAATATTCCCTTATATATAGTTATTTGCTGGATCACTTATTTGCTATAATATATCATTAATAACTGGCAAATAACAATAAGTAGGTATTTCTTACTTTGTAATGGTTTATGGAAAAGTCTTTGAACTATTACTCTGTACACAGATTCATCCCTAGTCAGTGTTTGGGCTGCTTCCAAATTCACTGGATTTTCTAGCACTGTATTAGAAAGCATAACCTTTAAGAAGAAATACAGAGCATAGTTTTTTTAAGTAAACTTTTTTCTTAAAGCAAAAAGATAAACCAAAACATACAACATCCAAAATGCATTTATTAAATGCCTATGACATATCTACCTGGAAATAGATACAGACACAAATGAGACAGAGTCCCTACTCTTAAACTCTTAATCTTGGTTTTTGATTAATTTTATTTTTAAACTACAGTTGACATTCTACATTTTATGTTAGTTTCAGGTGTATAGCATAGTGGTCAATAATACAACTTATAAATTGATCTCCTCATATTTCAAGGCACCATGCATAGTTATTACAATATTGTTGACCATATTCTTTATGCTTTTCCTTACCTTCCCCCAACTACTCTGTAACCACCAACTTGTACTTTTAATCCCTTCAGCTTTTCACCCAGTCCTCCAACCCTCCTCCCCTCTGGCTTCCATTAGCTTGTTCTCTATGCCTGTGAGATTGTTTGTTTTGTTTGTTCACTTATTTTGTTTCTTACACTCAGCATATGGCATTTGTCTTTTTCTGGCTGATTTTACTTAGCATAATACCCTCTAGCCCATAAATGCTGTGGCAAATAGTAAGATTTCATTCTTTTCTATGGCTGAGAAATATTCTATTGTACCACCTCTTCTTTATCCAGTTGTCTGTCAGTTGATGAATACTTGGGTCACTTCCATATCTTGGCTATTGTAAATAATGCTGCCATGAAAATAGGGGTACATATATTTTTTCAAATTAGTGTTTGGGTTTCTTCAAACATATACTCAGAAGTGAAATACCTGGGTCATAAGGCAGTTCCATTTTTAATTTTTTGAGGAAACTCCATACTGCTTTCCACAGCAGCTGCACCAGTCTGCAATCCCACCAACAGTACATAACGGTTCCTTTTTCTCCACATCCTGGTCAGTACTTCTAGTTTGTGGATTTATTGATGATGGTCATTCTTGACAGGTGTGAGGTGATAGCTCATTGTGGTTTTTAATTTGCATTTCTCTGATGATTAGTAACATTGAGTATCTTTTCTTGTCTATTGAACATCTGTATGTCCTCTTTGGAAAAGTGTCTATTCAGATCCTCTACCCACTTTTTAAGTAGATTGTTTGGGTTTTTTTGTGTTGAGTTTTATAAGTTCTTTCTAAATTTGGGATATCAACCCCTTGCTTATTGGCTGTATCATTGTCAAATATGTTCTCTCATTCTGCGGATCATCTTTTCACTTGTTGATGATTTCCTTGGCAAAACTTTTTAATTTGTTGTAGTCCCATTTATTTTCTTTTGTTTCCCTTGCCTGAGGACATATAGCAGAAAAAATAATGCTAAGAGAAATGTCAGAGAGTTTACTGCCTATGTTTCCTTCTAGGAGTTTTATGGTTTTGAGTTTTACATTTTAGTCTTTAATCCATTTGAGTTTACTTTTTACATACATCTTTCCAATTTTCTGAGCACCTTTTATTGAATTTGATCTTGGTTTTACACTGTACATTCATGAGCCAAACATTAGGATCAAAGCAAGTTACAAGTTCCTTTCTATAACTTCTTTCTATCACGTAAATTAAATTTATATTTAAAGGAAACTAAACATTAGGAAACATTGAAATATTTTAATTAAAAAATAAAACCTTAGATTTAAACATGAGATTATATTTAGATCACAGATAAAACACAGTCCTGTATTAAGGCTTGTATATACTTCATTATCCCTCTAGATCATCAAATGATTAATTTGGGGCCTGTAGTAGTTTGAGCTACATTTCCAAGAATATTATAGTTGCTGCTGTAACAAATTAGCATAAATGTAGTAGCTTAAAACAACACGAATTTATTATCTTACATGTTTTCAGGTGGAAAATCTGAGAGGATGGGGCTGGTTTCCCTTTTCCAGACATGATAAGACTGAAATCAAGGTGATGGCTGACTGAGCTCTTATCAGAGGTTCTGGAAGACTCTGCTTCCATGTTCACCCAGGTTGTTTGTTAGCTAAATTTGGTTCCTTGCATTTGTAGGACTGAGGTCCCTCTTTCTTTGCTGGCTGTTAGTGGGGAGTCGCCCTTAGCTCCAAGAGGTCTCATGCACATCCTTACTTGGACCCTTATATCTCGAGACAGTAAAGGTGTAAAAAAAATCCTTCTAATGCTTGGAGTCTCTATGATGCCCCCTCTTGTTGCATCCCTTCTCCTTCTTCCACTGTATTTCTCTGAGTGACTCTTCTGCCTTCCTCTTCCTTTGTTAAAAGTTCATGTGATTACTTTGGGCCCCTCTGCATAATTCAGGATAATCTTCCAGTGTTAAGGTCAGTTGATTGGTAATCTAAAACCCATCGGCAAAGTCCTTTCACAGCACTACCTGGATTAGCATTTGATTGCATTATCGGAGGCTAGGAGACTGAGGGGACATCCTCCAAGTTCTGCCTACCATAACGTATGTGCATCTGGACAAAATAGGGGACCAGCAGTAACCAAAACTTAACAGTTCTTCTAGACCATGATCTCGTTTATCTGACACCTCAAAATTGACATTAGCCCAAATTGCAAATGTTTATTTAAGAGTTCAGTATTTTGAATATTATATTATAACATGGAGACTATGTAGTAAAATATAGCCAAAATAATAATGGAATACTAAGTGTAGATGCAGGTCAAGGTGGATTCTTGCATTTAACAGTCATGGAAACGATGGCAATCTTTCACTAATGAAAGCAATAACCTGATGTCTGATATTTCAAAAGTAACAAGAATTTTTTGCTATTGATATCTGAGTTTTTGTAGTTGTAAAACACATTTGAGCTACATTTCCAAGAATATTATAATTGCTTAAATAAGGATTCAATGTGGATTGTACTATACCTTTCAAAGTGGGTGGGAAGCAGATGAAACTTATCTTCTAGAACAAGCTTTTAGTCTTTAGCTGGAAAGATAATTTTACTCAGAGAGGAACATCTGGTAAAGTTTATTCAATAGTCCTCACATTGACATTGTGCCTAAGACCTTTTCGTATAATGTGTACACATGCTACTAAGTCTATTTAATGATTTTTAAGAACTGGGATATAAGGAATATATTAAAATGTATAAATCAGAAGCCCTGTTAAACTAGTAAAAAAATAAAAGGCCAACTTTTAAATTGGCCATCTGATAGTATAAAATAGCACAGGAAACTCTGCAGAGGATACACACAAAAATTTGAAGCATCACGAAACAACTGCGCCAGTACACATACTTTATAATATCCAATTAATCAGAGTGCAGAGATTAATTCTGTGGGTGGGTGTTGATATTTACCTTTGCATTGTATAAAGAAGCATTCAAAAATTAAGATGATTAAGATTACAAAAATTTAGATGGTCACTCTCTTTGGATATTAAAATATTTTAAGCACTATTTCAAATGTCACTTCCTTGAATAACAATGTGTTAGTTATAAATGTGTCTTATCTGTTATTCAAAAAGAAGTGATGAGAAATTATGGCCTATACTTATACTATCCTTTACAGTATTCTAGCCATTTATGATGATTTAAATTTAAATGGCTTAAAATAAAATGAAAAGCTTAGTTACACCAGCCACATTTCAAATGCTCGGTAGATGTGTGTGACTAGTGGTGACTATACTGGACAGCACTGACAATGGACATTTCTGTCAGTGCAGGAAGTTCTATTGGGCCACACTGGCCTTGAAAAAAACTATTAAATAGCCATTACAATATTAACTGTAGCAATATATAAATTACTAGAGATAAAATGTTAAGTGAAAAGAAACAGGCAATATAATTTATACGTATATGTCATAATTGCACAAACATAAAAATTCAGGTTCATTCCATCATTCATGCTACTTAGTACTGACTAAATGTCAACACTGTCGGGGGTGGGGAGAGGTTCAAAGGTGAATCAGACCTGCTCCCTGACCTTGAGGAGCCTGAATAAGGAAACAGTACTACAGAGCTCTAATAGCAATTTACTTAGGATGCTGCTCAATAAGGAGCAAAGGAAGCCCCTCAAAAAACAAAGCCACAATCCTGCCTAGGAGAGGAAATCGAGAAAGGGATTCCAGAAGAGCACTTATTTGATCCAACTTTATGATGTGAGCGTTGCTTGCCAGACTGGCTGAGGAAGAGGAGAGGAGAAAATGGGTTGCCAGTGAGAAAACCGGCCTTCAGCACTTTTTAAGGGCCAAGCCTTGCTTGACTTTGTAACTTTAGAGGTTAGAACTCCACAAATGCTTTTAAATCTGAACTGAACCAAGCAGTGTGAGTGAAGAAAAGCATGAAGATATAATAGGAGTGGGACTGCATGGTATGTTAAAGCCCAGGTGTGAGGAGAAGTAAATCATTTGTCAGGCAACAGAACTGGGCTTAACCCCGTAGTGACTGAAACTGCAAGATTTTAAACAGAAAATAGGAGAAAAGATCAGAAGAAAGGGCTAATAACAATAGGATTAGGGCTTTCCTTTACAATTATAAATGATTTTCCTTTCTACTGTCCTGTAATATGGGCATATTTTATTTAAAAATCTGTTTGAAAAATAAAAAGACAAATGATTTTGTCATCTACTGGCTTCCATGATGTGTTTCCATGACAACACTCTGTTGTTATTTTGCATCACTGCCTAAAAGTAAGAACAATCATAATACTAACTAGCTTTTATTGAGTTATTTTCTTAGACCACATATTTTCCAAGTATTTTACGTGTATTAATTCATATAATCCTCACAAAGCTATGAGGTAGCTACTAAAGATCCATTTTACTGATGAAGAAATAGAGGTATTCAGAGGTGAAGAAACTTCGCCAATGGTATAAAGGTGTGAAGTGGTACAAGCAGAATGTGAAGCCAAGCAATCTAAGCTCAAAGCCTCAAATCCACCTTTTATTAAATTACTCTGCAAGTCAAAAATTCCACCATTTCATTCTGGTTTGTCCTCGCTCATTACATTTTGGGACCATTCAACTTTCTTGTTTTTTCTTTTTTACATTTTTTTATTGTTGTTCAAGTACAGTTTTCTGCCTTTTCCCCCCACCCTTCCACACCTCCTTCTCCTATTTCCAACCCCCCACCCCCTGCTTGTTATTAACTTTCTTTTCTTAAGACAGATCCTCATTTAGGTGGAAAAGTTAGGTAGGAACAATTCACTTTGAAGAAATCCAAAAAAATCAACCCTAGTTATCTGCATATCATGCTCTGCTTACTTCCTTAAGTTTTTACTCAAATGTCACTCCCAGAATATGGCCTGGCGCAGGTAGGTGCTCAAAACGTATTTGTAGAATGAATGAATGAATGAATCATTGAATCTTTAAAGAGATTAAACTTTACTCAGTGTGCTGAGATAACTAGACAGAAAACTATTACTTTATTTAAAAATAAGAAATGGGAGAAATGAAATCTATATTATAGTTCTGCTAAAAAAAATCAATTAAGCCATAATACTTGATTCTCTAAGTATTCCAGGTAATCAAAATGTAATAGCTTACCTCTGGATGTTAATAATGAATAAGTCCATGCAGAATACCACTGAACTGGATGTAAATGGTCAAAGCAAAAGACACTGAACTCACCTATTTGGCGTGGATGTGAAAGGGAGCTCACTGAGGGTCAAGAATAGCAACGCTGAGGCCTGTTTCTGAAGACCATGGGTCTGAGAAGTAAAGGGTGCATTCTAGAAACAGGCATCTATCCGAAGGGAGAAGACAATTTCTGATTTAATTGTTCCCTAATTTGATCTGAAAGTGTGTGAAAGAGCAAGCAGCCAACACTGCCAGAAACAAAGGTTAAAGCTGAACTACCACTTGTAAGTGGTAATAGCTTGACTTATTTCTGTGAAGGAAAAGTTCATGAATGAAGAACACTCTAAAAGGCCTGTTCAATGATATAAAATGAAGTAGGGAACAAAAAGAAAAATTAAGATTCTATTTCTAAAATTAAAACCATCCAAGTAGTTCTTTTTCTTCTTTCATAAAATATGTATTCTTTGGCGGTGAAGGGCCTTAATGAATAATTTCACTTTAAAATAATAGTCTTTATAATTCAAGTTCCATTTTTAATAGTTTTGATATAGAAATGTTACTGATTTAAAGAAGCTTATGTCAGTCTTTCAAAATTTAAATATACATTATATATTTTATTTTTTATATTTTGAATGACTGAGCAATTGAGAGTATTAAAGAGGGCCTTTATATTGATCTCTTCTCACCTGGCGGGAAAGTAAGATGCTGCTCAGCGCACAGCTTGTGTTCCCCTTCCGAGGGCTGTCCAAAAATCTGTAAGTGTTGACCAGGATGTTGGTCTACTGTGTTAAAATAATATACTAATAGTGATAAATATAATAAAATTATCATTTAGAGCTCATGAACATCAAAATATGATAGGTGAAGTTAGAAAGCAAATGGCAAAGCAGGAAAATCATTTGCAAGGAATGGGACAGTTAACACAGCGCAGTTGCTAAGAGCAGGCACTTTTGTGTTAGACATGCAGATTTGGACACGGACTGTATGTGGTGTTGAGCAGTTTACCTTGCTAATTCCACTTTCCCAGTGCGTAAGATATGGCTGAGATTAAAGTGCCCACCTTCACTGTAAAGAATAAATGAAATAAAGTACTCAGTAGAGTACTTGGTATATAGTGAGTTCTCAAAAAATAATAGCTACCATTATTAATACTTTTATTAATGTGTAAATAATTTTTATAAATGAACAAGATAAACATTTATACTCCAATAGAAAAATCTTATTATAAAAAGGTAAAAACTGAGAAGAAAATTTTGAAAAGGTAATGAGGGACCTTTAATATATTACATTGCGTTCGTTGTAAAACCACAATAATTATAACAGTGCAGTGGGGTGTGAGATTAGATAGAACAATGTAATAAGAGAGTTTAGAAACAAATTCTAGCATATAGTAAAACTGTTTTATGTTAAAAGTGAAATTATGTTCAGTGGTGAAAGAAAAGATGATCCAAAATGCTATAAAATATGTTGCTGCGAAACACTCCTTGTCCTTCAATGTCTGCTCTTCCTTTCTTCCATTTCTTCTCTCTGTGATGAGACTACATCTGTCCCCAGCTCCCACCACCCTATGCTGTTCAGGTGAACACAGGGTTGCTCAGGCTATTTTCCCAAGCCTCTCTAGCAAGAAGCCATGTGACTAAGTTTTAATCATGGGATATCAGCAGAAGCAAAGTATACAACTTCTGGATATTTTCTTAAGGAAGTTGTTTTGCCCTCTTTTTCATTCCCTCTTCTCACTGCCTGAAAATGATGACAAACAGTAAATGCCTCAGATCCAGAAACAGAAACCATATGTTGAGAATGGCAGCCCCCCCACCCCCCACCAGTTTTGTTCTATTGTATATAGTTTGGAAAGACACAGAGAAGCTCGGCTGTATTTTTTTTTTTTTTAAGAATAGAGTTAAATATGAAAAAATAAAATATAGAACAAATAGAAGAAAGTTAAAATAATTTGGTTGTGTTTTGAAGAAAAATGACCTAAACTTAAAGATAATTATAAAAATCTCAAAGAACAAGACTAATAAATATGACTATATAAAAATTTTTAAATTCCAGATGTAAGGAAAATCAACAAAACTTAAAAATTAATGACAAATAAAAATATTTGCAACATCTAGGACAATGTGATAACATTATTAATAACACTACTTCACAAAAAAAGCACAAGCAAGAGATACGAAAAATGATGTTGGACTCACAAGTGTTCAAAAAAAGTACATATTAAAATAACAGAAAGAGTCTGCCTTGGCTGGTGTGGCTCAGTGGATTGAGCGCTGGCCTGCGAATTAAAGGGTCACTGGTTCAATTCCCAGTCTAGGACACATGCCTGGGTTGGGGGCCAGGTCCCCAGGGGGGGACGTGTGAGAGGCAAGCACACATTAATGTTTCTCTCCCTCTCTTTCTCCCTCCCTTCCCCTCTCTAAAAAATAAATAAAATCTTTAAAAATTTTAAAATAACAGAAAGATTCTTACTAAGTTGGTGAAAATGATTTCTTCAAAGTTTTAATGCCCAGAATTGGAGAGCAGTAAATGAGAACTTTATGTACACTTCCTGGTGGGATTGCAAATACCATCACTGAAAGGCAATTAGGTTTTATGTTTCTAAAATAAAGACTTAGAACTATACAGAGCCAGTTTTTGGTTTGTGGTGTTTAACAAATAACACCCCTCTCTCCAAGGTTTGTGTATAATAAAACAGACCAGAGTATCGGAAGATGCAAGTAAAAATATCGACTTTGTGAAAGACTGAAATAGAGAATGCTGATCAATGCTTTAATCAAGCTGTACAAAAGCCCTCCTGATTTGAACCTACTCCCTCAGCTGGAGGACTGCCTTGGTTTCCTGTCTGATGAAACAGAGACTGCACCCATTCTAAGGGCAGGCTTATTGGGGAAAAAATTCTGAGGAAGTGCAGAGCCACATGTGCTCACTTCATTCTCATATTCTCCTAGTTAGATAAGGGAGAGAAAAAACAGCAATCACAAGTTTTCCCGTATATCCTCCTCCTCCTCATTAATGCATAAAAATGCAACAGATTTTTGTGTATTGATTTTATATTCTGCAACTTTACCAAACTTGTTTATTAGTTCCAGCACTTTCTGAGGGGAGCCTTTACTACGCTTTTCTGTAAACAATATGTCATTGGTAAATGACAGTTACACTTCTTCCTTCCCAATTTGGATGTCTTTTGTTTCTTTTTCTTACCTAACTGCTTTGCATAGAACTTTCAATACTATGTTGAATAAAAGTGCTGACAGTGGGCATCCTTGTCTTGTTGCTGATTTTACTTTAAGTACTTTTATGTAATTTTACTCAAGTACCTTATTATGTTTGTAATTAAGACCTATTTTTAAAGAATAAAATAAAGTTTATGTTACAAAATTAGTTGTATATATTTGCCATTATTTGCTTAAAATAAACACTTAAATCCAGGGAATTACTGGATTAAATACAGTAAAAAAAAAATAGGGAAAGGTATACTTATCACCTGTCCTCCTTCACTCCTTGCATTTCCAGAGAGTAAATCTTTCTTGTTCTGTTTAAGAGCAATATATGTAAAGCTATAGAATATTTCACTTAAAATTTTCTATATTAATGGATATTGGAATTAGTTCCATTTATCTGTTGTTATTGGGATCAAATACTTTTTAAAATATACTCTTAGGAGTAATTTATAAACATGGTATTATAGGGATTTAGGGCTATTTGCATTTTATATCTGATTAGAAACTCTCAGATTGCTTCCCCAAAAGGTCCTTCCCACTAAGGACATCATGCTAGAGTACCCATATTTTCCTACTTCTAATAAAAATGTTATTTTAATATTCTATAAACATAAATGATGAATCACAATTTTTATGCACTTTATATACAGTTTTAATATGCATTATCTTCTTGCTAATGAGGTTGAATATATTTTTATAATGTTTCCTCTATCAACTTTTTGTTTATAGTCTTTGTCTATTTTTCTATTGCTTTATGTTATTTTTCTTGTTGATTCAGAAGTACTCTTTATACGTCATAGATATTCAGTTTTATGTGTTGCAGGTATTTTCTCTGTTTGCAAATCAATGTATTTTGCCTCTTTTTATATCCTTGGTTGTAGAGAAGTTTTGAAAAGTTTATGTATTTTAATGTGTTATGCTTTTTCCATGCTTTTTAGGTTTTATCATGGTTAGAAAGGCCTTCTACACCAAACCTATAAAAAGTTCTATTAAATTTTCCTTTTTTTAGCATTTAAAATTTTTATTTTTTATAAATCAAAAATACATTCTGTGTATAACTTAAAGTAGCAATCTAACCTATTTTTATCTAAAATGTTAATTTATCAGTATATCATATTTTATAACATTAGAAATTAGTCCAACTAAAACACTGAACAATACAGGAATGGTTAAGTTTATCATTCAGTAATTAAAAGTGATCTTTTAAAGAATGTTTAATAATGCAGCAATAAGCTTATATAATATTAAGTAAAACTTATATCTAATACTCCAACTATGTAGAAACAATACATAGAAAAAAGGAAATAAATTTATTTAAATGTTGAGAGTAGTATCTCCTTGAATTAGGATTCCAGTGATACTTTTTTTATTTTTTCCAATAAGCATGCTTACTTTTATAATCATAACAAAGTTGTTAACAAGAAACATCATTAAACACTGATACAGAACAAGGATAATAGGGCTCCTGATGATAAAGTCTCATCTGATCCTTACCATTAGGATGAAAAGGAATGGTTCTAAATGTCACAACTGGAGGGACAAAATTATATTCCAATATAAAGTTTATTGTCAGTTGGAAGAATAGTCCTATGAAATAAGAATAAACATTTTTACTAAAGTGTCACATTGTACTGGTTAACTGTAACCTGATTAACACTAAGGTTTCTTCCCTACAGTTTAGCCTCCCAAGGGCCCTAGAGTTTTATTCTTAAGTAAATTGATCATAGGGTGCACAGACCCCCCTTGTTAGTATCATACACTCCTCACAATCTAATCCTCCTATTTTATCAGCCTGTTTCTCGTCCACTAACTCTGTCCCCTCACACCTTCCCCATTCACTGTGTATCTCGTACTGACTGAATTCACCGTTCCAGAAGTCAGTGCATCCTCTCTTTGCCAAGCTGTTGATTCTTCCTGAATTTCCTTCCCTTCTTTCCAAACCTGGCAAATGCTTATGCATTCTTTAGGACTCAACTCAAATGTCACTTCCTTACAGGGCTATTCTTGATACTCCAAGGCAAAATTCACTAATCACTTCCTCCTTGGCATTTTGTTCATAATGTTAATAGCATGTAACATATTTTATTGTAATTATCCACTTTACATGTTCTCCCCTACCTCACTCAGCATATCTAGCTTATTAATCCACTAATGAACAGAGTGCGTGATTACTAAGTTTTATAGTTGTCCAGTCTTCTTGAAAATTTGATTTATGGCAATTTTGGGAAAAATCATGGAGAATAAAAATGAGAGATAATTGTGAAAAAATTTCTTTAATTTTTATTTTTAAGTATATTGTATTGATTATGCTATTACAGTTGTCCCAAGTTTTTCTCCCCTTTCTCACCCATCCATGCTGTACCCTCCGGAATCCACCTCCTCACCTTAGTTCAAATCCATGGGTTGTACGCACAAGTCCTTTGGTTTCTCTGTTTCCTATACCATTCTTAACCTCTCCCTATTTTATGCCTACAAATTATTCTTCTTATTCTTTCTACCTTTCCCCCCATTCTTCCCCTCTCCCTCCCCACTGATAACCCTCCATGTGATCTCCATTTCTCTGGTTCTGTTCCTGTTATAGTTGTTTGCTTTGTTTTTGTTTTTTCAGATTTGGTTGTTGATAGTTGTGCGTTTGTTGTCATTTTACTGTTCATAGTTTTGATCTTTTTCCTTGTCTTAGATAAATCCCTTTAACATTTCATGTTATAAGGGCTGGGTGATGATGAACTCCTTTATCTTGACCTTATCTGGGAGGTATTTTATCTGCCCTTCCATTCTAAATGATAGGTTTGCTGGATAGAGTAATTTTGGATGTAGATTCTTGCCTTTCATGACTTCAAATACTTCTTTCTAACCTCTTCTGGCCAATAAGGTTTCTTTGGAGAAATCAGCTAATAGCCTTATGAGAACTCCTTTGTAGGTAACTGTCTTCTTTCCTCTTGCTGCTTTTAAGATTTTTTCTTTATCTTTAGTCTTGGGTAACTTAATGATGATGTGTCTTGGTGTGTTCCTCCTTGGGTCCAATTCCTTTGGGACTCTTTGAGTTTCCTGGATTTCCTGGAAGCCTATTTTCTTCACCAGATTGGGGGAGTTTTCCTTCATTATTTGTTCAAATAAGTTTTCAATTTCTTGTTCATGTTCTTCTCCTTCTGGCACCCCTATAATTCAGATATTGCAATGTTTAAAGTTGTCCCCGAGGTTCCTCAGCCTCTCTTCATTTTTTTGAATTCTTGTTTCTTCATTCTGTTCTGATTGGATGTTTATTTCTTCCTTTTGTTCCAAATTGTTGATTTGAGTCCTGGTTGCCTTCCCTTCACTGTTGGTTCCCTGTATAGTTTGCTTTATCTCATCTTGAGTAGCCTTCATTGCTTCCTTCACTTTGCAGCTCTGCTCAATCAGTTCTGTGAGCATCCTGATTACCAGTGTTTCGAATTCTGCATCAGATAGGTTGTCTATCTCCTTGTCGCTTAGCTCTTTCTCTGGAGTTTTGATTTGATCTTTCATTTGGGCTATATTTCTTCGTCTCAGAGCACCTATTATGTTGTAAGGGAGCATGGCCTTAGGTATTCATCAGGGCGGGGCAACCCTCTTTGCTGTATTATGGTGCTGTCTGTGAGGGAGGGGCCAGAAAGGGAACAATGCTGCTCAACTGCTCAGCTCTAGCCCTACTTTCCAACAAACTCTCCTGTGAGACTGGGAGTTTCTCCCATTATGTCAACCCCCTCAGTATTTTACAGCTATCTTTGAATCTTACTTTCCCATTCAGTCAGCCCTGCCTCGCCTGTGTGGTCTGTGGCATTGCTGCTTGTGCTCTCCCTTTGGCTGCCAATCTCCCATCTCTGCCGCTCCTACTGGCCTGGGTGAATGTTTCTTTAACTCCTTCCTTGTCGAAGTTCCATGCAGTTTGATTATCTGGCACTTCTGGTTGTTTATTGTTTTTAAATTGGTTATCTTTTTTTTGGTAAAAAAAAGATAAGCGAGGAAGTGAAACTTTTCCACTTACTCCTCCATCTAGGCCAGAACTCCCTAATTGTGAAATTTTGATGCCAAAAGGAATTTTGATAGCTGTTCTCTGATTTCATGGAAGAATGTTAGGAGATATTCTCATCCATTAATGCTTTATTGTGCCTGCTACTTAATGTAATAGCATTAAGATTTGGCATAAAGAAAAACTCAAATTTAAAATTTCCATTTTTGTTGGCAAATGGCAAAAATTAAGCCATACAATGAAAAAGTAACATGTAAATACTTTCAGAATTCTAGAATATTTATATAATGGAACCTTATTTTGCACATAAAGAAGATGGGCTAAAAATGGCATAAAGGCTTTTTAAAAAGTAGATTGATTTTGAACACACATACCCTGCCAAATTGTGTTGTGTAGACCTTCAACATCAGCTTCCCATTCCATCATATCTTCACTTACAGGAAAGGCAGTAATACCCTTTAATTAAGAAAACAATTCGAGCCAATAAAAAGATTAAATATTTACTGCAGTTTTGAAAATTAGATACCAGGTTGCAATGAATTCCAAAAACACTGCATTTTCTTTTCCTGATGAATTTATTCATTTGCTGATTTGGGGAAGTACTGCATTGCACGTTATCACACAGTTGTTAAGGTAGATTCCAGGAAGCATACACAAGAGTAAGTTAAAAATAAAGCATAAGTGTGGAAATCCCAAGTGGGAGTAGAAGATCAAGACTGCAATGTGTGGCTTATTTAAGTCAATAGCCAACCTAAGGCTCAAATTAGAAGAGAAGGAAATAATTGATAAGCATGAGTTTCTTCAGAGCTTTTTTAAACTATTGGGCTGGCCAAAAAGTTTGTTATGTTTTTTCCAGAAAATAAGAGACATTTTTCATTTCACCAGTAACTTGATTGATTGGGATAGTTTGAGTATGTTAGCTATCTCCTGCTATTGGCTCCTGGTGGGTAGAGGCCAAGGGTGATGACAAAAACATCTTCTAATGCATAAGACAGCCCCACAGCAAAGAATTTTTTTGCCAAAATGTCAATAGTGTCAAGAAACTTCACCAACCACTTTGGACACATCTGATCAGTCACAGCACCTTCGCCATATAAAGCAACAAATCATTTTTTGCAATTCAATTGTATTTTTACCTTTCTTGAAATCATAAAGCATAATATGTCAAAAATGTTGTGTATTTTCTTCCATCTTCAATATTAAAATGACTGCACAAAAATTCACCAATTCTGATGTTTTTTCAAGTGCATGCTGATATGACAGCTGTCACAATACAATTTAACAAAACTGTTCGCCGTTAAAGACAACTAAGTGCTACTAGAGCCATCATATCGAAGAAATGTAATGGGCTGTTTAGCCAATCCAATATATGGATGTTATATGGAAGGCATGAGGTGAGAACATTTTCATTAAGAAAAACACAACTCCAAGATTATGCTTGTATATAAAAATAAACTTCCCTACAATTGAGATATTGTTGCAATAGAGGGACAGGAATGTATAGGGTTGGGCATAAGTAGGTTTACAGTTGTTTGTATGGAAAATAATACAATAATTAATATATATAAATAGAAGAATAAACTCTGTTTTGTGTACTCACAACTATAAACCTATTTTGTTATTCTTTTTCTATTCTTTCTCTGAAGTGTTCCATTTTCCTCCATTTCTTCTTTTTTTATTTTAATGATTGTTCAAGTACAGTTTTCTCCCCTTTACTCCCAATCAAGCCCACCCACCCCCTCCATTTCTTATTTTTTTTTTTAAAAAATGTCCATACTGTATGTGATATATTAGCCTAAGGAACCCACCAACATGGGGAACTTTATTGGTGGCACTTGAAGTAAAGCCTTCCTCTGGTTTAAAATTATAAGGGAAAGGCACCTATGTATTGTGATAATGATGGGGGACTCAACTGTTGGAAAATTTTCGGCAGTAGCTAATAAGCTTAGTAATCAATGTGTGTAAAAGCTGTTGTTCCAGGAACTGAAGGTGTGACCCACCCTGACTCCAGGAGACCACAAGCAGTTCCACCTTTGTGCTCAGGAGGACTGCAAGCAATCAAGATGGTATCTGAGCCCTTGTGCTCCAGGGTGAGATTCCCGCTGCCCAGGACACAGATGAAAGAACGCTGCAGCTTTTATTTGATTAATTCCCCCCTCCCCGAATTCTAAACCCCTTACCCACACTTTTCTTCTCTGTATAGAAAGGGTCAGTTGAAATACAATGTACGATGGTCTGTTAGGGTACAAACTCCCTGTCTCATCAGATCACCAGCCATCAGAATAAAGCACCCATAAATGTTCAATCCCTGTCTCTGCTTATTGGGTCTGTAGATGACAGGTGGTGTGAACACCGACTTTTCCTATTTCAATAGCCATTGGCAAACAGTGCACTATACAGTAATTAGTAGAACAGAAGACTTAGGAGCAAGGGGTTTGGGAGTCAAAACACTCAATGATAGAATCCTGAGGCTAAATATTACTGAACCTTCCTGAGGCTTAGGTTTCTGGTAGGTAAAGCAAAACACTACTTATAGTATTGCAATTAATGAGAGCAGCCTTGCACCTGTAGTCACTTACCATCTGATTGACCCTAATATTCAGGGCTGAAATCCATATAAATTACTCAGCACAATGTGCTCAATGTTGTTAACTATTATTATTACAAAGTAATTATTATTATGAATGGGTTGTTACAATAAAGTAGATTTGTTAAATAACAGTACTGTAGTGGTAAATTAGGTTTAACTAAATTATGCCTTACAGCATAAACACAGATCAAACTGCTTTTTTAAAAGTTTTGTCCCAGTGAATCCCATCACTGAGTTCTCCATACTCACCTCATAGCTGTTCTCTTTAAACCCTTGGAAGTCTCTTTGCAGCAGGAAGTAAGCTCTGCAGGACATGATAAGGCAGCAAAGGGTTTGGCACTTGTCTTCACCCTCCTAGGGTTTACTCTGAGGCAGGTGTGTTAGGTTACAAGTCACCCTCCACACCTGGTTAACTAAGTTTCTTGCTTTCTAGCGTCGCAGAACGCTGTGTACTCCCAAGATAAATGGCTTTTAAATTGGGCACAGGGACTTTCTTTTCTCCTCTGACTCCTCCAAACTAAGTGTTCCAGAGGGAAAAATTGGGCACGTTGTTGACTGCGCCGTGTCACTCCAGGGGTAGCCCACAGCCCAGTCTCAAGGCAAACAAGGACCAGCACCTGGGACAACGCCTGCGTTGTTGGTGCACGAAGTGAATGTAAGAGGTATAAGCTGTTCGATAGCTGCGAGCTTTGTTCCTCTTCACAGGTGTAACTTGGTGTCGGTGAAGCAGGAGGACGCAAATCGGTTGCCAAGCAACAGGCTCCTCCCAGAAAGTAATGAGAAGGAGGTGGGAGGTTGGCCGTCTCTTATCCAATCAGCGACAGGGGGCAGACCTCTAGAAACCTGTGCAACCAATTGTTCAATGCTCTTCCACTTTGAAAGACCAATGAGATTCGTTGTCAAGTCCTCTCCTCTTAAGTCCACCAATGTGGACTCAACCTAATTAGAGTACAGGGACGGGGTGAAGTCCTGGGGTCCAGCAAGTAAGTCACAGAAGCCCTCACTCAAGTCTATCTCCAAAATGATCCTTTCTTTTTCTTAGAGTATCAGAAATTATCAGGTAATAAAGTGACCAGTAGGTACAGGTGTGTGCATATTAATAACAATATCTTAACTTATGGCAAGCTACCATTCAAAATACGTTCAGACATATTATTGTGTCGTGGAATCCTTCAGTTACTCTGAGAGAATGCTCCAGGAACAGAGAACTATAATTTCTCAGATTCCCATCTTTTGCAGGAGTTTTGGACAGTATCCCAGCAGACCTATGTTTTAGTAGCCTACATAGCCTTGAAGACGTTACTTAGCCTCACTGTGCTTAAATTTTCTCAAGTACTGGCTCTCAAATGTGCAGCCAATAATAATAATACCTACCTCACTGGATTATTATGAGATTTTTAAAAAATTCCTGACAAGCCCTCACTCACTGACTACAGCACAGGTGGCAAACACAAGGCCTGAGGCTCGAATTCGGCCCTCCACCTTGTTTTATCCGCTCTCACCTTGTTTCTACCCGGCGGCAGTGCCGAGCTCCTTGCCCCTAGTTAAGGAGTAGTTACATTTATACAGTCCTAAAATTACATTGGGCCCTCTGAAGGCAACTGCAAAGCTGATGTGGCCCCCGGTGAAAATGAGTTTGACCCCCTGGCCTAGAGTAAGTGACAGTCAACACCTGCACTTACCATGTGCTGGGAACACTATTTTAAATGTTTTGCAGAGATTAACTTTATCCTCTAAAACAACTCTACGAGGTAGGTGCTCTTATGATTCTAATTTTTACAGTAAGGGAAACCGAGGCACACAGATGCCAGGTACTTTGCCTTAGGTCACACAGCTGGAACGCAGCGCAGCCAGGATGCAGACTCCAGGATATCTAGCTCCAGAGTTCGTGCCTTTAACCCCCAGGCAACCCTGCCTCACGAAGGTCTCCTGTGGTCCCACGAGAGCTGTCTAGCCCTCTAATAAAGTAGTGCTA
This sequence comes from Tonatia bakeri, assembly GCA_004024845.1. Classification (NCBI taxonomy): domain Eukaryota; kingdom Metazoa; phylum Chordata; class Mammalia; order Chiroptera; family Phyllostomidae; genus Tonatia; species Tonatia bakeri. The sequence continues at coordinate 131,819 of PVIA01000269.1, forward strand.
CTCTCAGTAGCTTTCATCGTGCATATGTTGTTTTTCTGTTTATTGTATTTGGTGTTTATTTTTGGCTGCATTTCTACCTGTTGGCCAAAATATGAACCTAAGAAAACTGGACCACTGCTGTATAAAATAGTGCCTGGCACATAATAAAGGCCCAACATATATCTGTAAATATTTGTTTTGTCTTTTAAATTTATTAAGAAATCTGTCTGACTCCTGTAACCTATGAATGTATTTGTGGTACCCTGAATGTAGCTCAAAATACCAATTACTAAATATTTTTATATTAACTTTTAGTGCTTGTGTAATTTCAAATGAAGTAAATTTAATTAAGTTCTACTATATGCTTTTTGGGCTTTTTCTCATAGTCTTTCCCTCTGAAATTAGGCCTAGGGAATTGAAAAGAGAAATGTTGCATTGTATTTTTATGTTAGGCAGAATTCTGAGAAGAGCTTAAAGATCTCTAGGCCCTGCATTGTTTTTGGAACTTGTGTATGAATGGATTTCACTTTGATTAAGTTAAGTTATATGGCACAGTTAACTTTAAGAGACAGAATGTGGGGTGAGCCTGACCTAATCAGGTGAGTCTTAACTGAGACTGCGCTCTTCCTAAAGTCAGTAGTTCAAAGTGGGAAAAGGATTCCATGTGAGGAAGATTCTCTATTGCTACCTTTGAAAATGAAAGGGGCCATATGACAAGGGATGTGGGCAGTTTCTTGGAGGTGAGAGTGGCTGCTGGCTGACAGCAAGAGAACGGGGCCTCAGCCCTGTAAACAAGTGACTGAATTCTGCCATAACCACAAGAGCTTGGAACACGACCTGAACACCAGACAGAACACAACCTAGCCACCACCTACTGAGACCCTGAGCAGAAATTTCAGTTACATTGTGCCCATATTGTTTTATGATAGTAGGTTTGTGGTAGTCTGTTACACAGCAATAACTGACTAATACAATTCTTACCTAGCGTGTTCAGCTACTGACCAAGACAAAGTATGTGACAAGAGGACAATCACTCACAAATTTAGTGTGAAAAGCACTTGATGCCAATTAGTAGGCATTAACATATGGCATTACATGGGGTTAGGGGATAAGATGGGTATGGCATCCTGAAGAACAAAGACTGAACTAGGACTCATGTACAGATTTTCATCATCTTAAGTGAGCAAGGCAACTGAAAGTGTAATTAACGCTGGTAAAGTTACCGAGGCCATCTTCAGCTTTGACACCAAGCGCCCCCTCCACCTCATTTTAGAAAACAATTCTTTCCCTCAGGACTTGAGCAGATGTTTTCATTTTACTTAAACTATAAGACTGTTTTCCTTGTCCACCTGGAATATCTACCAGTACACAGTGTTAACCTCGTTTGGATTTGAACCCCCCTCCTTGAGAGCAAAGGAAGGCTGAGGATTGCCAAATGTCAGCTCAGCTGTGAGACGTGTTTTAAATCATATTTTGACGTATGCTATGCTGTTAACTAGAAAATGAAGTGCAGCACACATGCTTCTAGCAACTCTGGTTTCCAATCGTATGATCCCTCCTTTGTCTTGAAGACCTTTTGATGTACGTTCCCATACGGAGTTTCTCTGCTTTTAATAATCTGATATTCCTTTCTCAATATAAATGTCATGAAAAATACTGAATGCTAATCTTCAAAGATCAAACAGGAAGAAAGAGGTGGGCAGCCTACTTCAGTGACTTGAATTTCTGAAATTTCTCATTTAAAAATTTTGTTTTTCTTTTATAAAAATCTGGGCTCCAAGAAATGCTTGGTTCCTGTTTGCAAAGTTGAAATGTAAGCTCCCTCCAATTTCAGACTTGTGTTAATTACAATGTAATTCAGTCGTTCCCTGTAAGGCACCTGAGATACAGGGACCAGTCAGTGATCACTACCTATGTTTATATTTGTGTCTACCTATCAGAGAGGAACTCAGAATCAATCCATGCTGGCTTTTATTTCATGTTCTTGGCATTAGCTAGGGTGACCAAGAGTCCACGTTTGCTTGGGAACTGGGGGCTTCGAGCACTAAAATGGGGATAGTCCCTGGCAAACTGGCACAGTTACTCTAGTGTGGGCATCTAGGGTGTTTTCAGGGTGGGAATTGTGTAGACAGCTTGGTAAAAGCTTGTTGTTGTTGCTGTTTTTGGACCTTGGTGCTTAAAGGAACATATTTTATTTTCTATAGCAGGCTGATGCCGAAACCCTATAATCAAAGTTCTAAAAAGTAATGCTCAGAATTCCTTTAGGAGAGGATCTTAGGGGGGTTTATGACAAAGGAATGTAATGCCTGCCTGGGAACTTTACATGTTTTAGGAGAATCAGGTCTCTTTTTATTTTATTCCTCACAGAGGAACGCCAGTCATTGAGAGATATTGTACTTACAAGAATAACATCTAAGCACAGTTGTGATGGTTAAAAGCATGAGGGGTGTGGGAGGGGGAAAGGCTTAAAAGGTGTGATTATTTTCTGCTTCCTTCACATATATTGGTTTAGTTACCCTTTTCATACTTACTTGCCCTAAGGATAATTCCAGAATTTCAGCACAGCAGTTTTGAAGTGGCAACTGGTTCTGAGCAGGTGTGATGGATGACCTTTGGTTTAGGGACGGCTTAGGGCAGTGATTTTCAATAGGTGTGCCGTAAGAATTTTTAGAACATGTGATACCTGACTATTTACAGGGGCACCAACCTCTTTTCTCTTAGATTGTCAAATGAAAAATGACAACAGCCCACACAATAGCCAGCCAGTGTGAATGAATCAAAATTATACCTATTTTTTTTGGCAGATTAGCAAAAAGGACATTTCTTGTTGTGCTGCAAAATTTCAGTAATTATTATAGTTCATGGGTGCCCCCAGATGAAAAAGGTTGAAAATTGCTGGCATAGGGATGTATCTTGAAGCCGTCTTTACTCAGCATATGTTTATTAGGGGTAGTTTGAAGGGCGGTGATGGAAACTATTGAGGGGCTAAGCCCGGCCCCACCTCGCGGGCATTAGTACTGGGTGTTCTGCATTATGGTATACACATAAAAATAGAATATTCTGTGCTTTAAACTTTATACCATGATAAAGAATAATGTATTCCTGTTTAAAAAATTGTTTAAAACACATTGAATAGTAGCAATGTTACCACGTTCTGAGCATTTGCTATGTGCCAGATACTTCTCATGTATTTACATATATTCTCTTTAACTGTGAAAGACAAGTATTATGGAAAAATTTTAAAATTGCAGGCTGTTTTTAGAGAACTTTTGTCAGGCGCTATTCTCTGCAGCTTACATGAATTAGCTCATTTATGTTACTTCAATTCTAAGGAAGATACTTTTTTTCAGATGATAAAACTGCAGTTCAGCAATTTGTCTAAATTTATGTGGTTATCAAAGGGTGAAGGGGAGATTTAAGCTCAGGCAATCTGACATCAGAACCTTTACTCTTAACCTCTATATGACATCTATATTATTTTATGGGTAAAGAAGCAGAGATTGCCTTACTTCCTCAGGGTCAGCGGCTCCTGTCCTGGAGCTGTTGGAAATTACATGCTGGGTGCTGATTCCTTCATCTGGGCCCCATGCAGGAGGGAAGCCTAGACAGAGTGTTGTATGCTAAGGGATCTGTGGGGTTTTAAGGTGTCTTCTCTGGTCCTTTCTGGGATAGTTCTGAGAAGTTACGAGCATGAGAAATCTTCCCAAATGATTGTGATGATCACCTGGTTTGACATCCCTGCTCTAGTGCAGGGATGGCTGAGAAACTGAAATCCGGTGCTATTTCTGGATGATTAGGAGGTTATTCAGGTCAGTATGTTGACAATTTTAAGGCTACCATGGAACTCAGCTGGGAAAAGCAACACTTGGTGGGGTCTGCCACGGATGCAACAGGGGCTGGTGTGTGCATGGGTTTGCTATAATAAGTCTGCCCACTTGGGGCTTCTTCCAGACTGGGGACTGTGTTTTGCCTCTTGCCCTTTCTCAAATCATGAAAACAGCTTGCCTTCAGAGACCTGGGTGCAGGCACAGCAGCAAACCCACCTCTGCTGACATGAACTAGAAAAATAAATGTTTGCTCTTACAAGGCTGAGATTTTGGAACTACTACTGCAGCCAAACTAACCAATACAAGAAACACACAGTATTTCCAGAGTGAACTCTGAAAGTACAATTAAGTCCTAAACTGTCATTTTGCCTAAATATTAGTCTTGGTCTTTTCAGGTTGACTCTCAGTAAATACCTAGATTATGCCATTGGGGAGTCTCAGCTTGTTTCCAGTGATTTTAATGTATATAGACTCAAAAGAGAGCTTTTAGGGAATTGTATGATCTGGGGCCCAAAGGACAACTGGAGCTATTAGTCCAAGGCCCGAGAGCACCTGCTGTGGGATGGGGCCTGATCTCCATCTATTTCTCAAGCAAGTTCCAACTGCCTCCGTCTGCGTAGAGACTGAGCATTAATCTGTGGCTTTGTGCAGCTGGTCTGTGAATGTCTTTCAATTTACAGCCAAGGACTCAGGTCCACAAAGATAAACATTTTGATCCACTTTTCTCCAAGCTGAATATTCCTTGGATTATCTTTATTTCACCACAAATTATACCTTTTAAAAGTATAAGTAATGCCCCATCTAATTTTAAAGCAGGTTTTTTTCTCCTAATGTAACCACTCCTGAATAAAAATATTTACTAACCTGGTCACTTTGCTAAGGAAAATCATCGTGTTGGGACCAGTCAGCAAATGTTATATTCTTGTTTGTGAATAAGCAATTCGTAGGTGCTTAGGATTCAACTAGTCCTAAAAATGTCAGCAGACCTTCTCCCTGCACTTCACATTTTTAAATCTTCTCAGCCTAGTTTCCCGGAAGACTGCATTGGCCTTGCGCACTCTGACGGTTTGCCAGTCTCTGCTTCTGAAAAGCGCCCTAGTTCTCCCGGCATCTATGGCAGCCAGCCTCAGGTGCGCTCATATTTTGGCTGCAGACTTCTCCCTCACATGTGTGCTCTTTTTCTCCTGTGCCTCTTACATAGCATTTCCTCCTGAGCATCTGAACTACTGGTTGAGAAACAATGCATAAACTAAGAAGAGTCTGAGCTCACCTCTGCCACCTCCCCTAAATCCCCCTTGCTGTCCTTCCTCAGAGCTTTCAGCCCTAAAGGCACTGAGGAGCCGCACTGAGCAGAGGAGCACTCAGGGCCAGCCAGCGGGACTGATGGCCTGCCGCTGGCAAAGGAACACGTGGAACAAACCACAGGTGACTGCATCCGGCCAACTGGGTCAGGTTGTCACAGGAAGCTCAGGGGAGTGGGGGTCCTCTGCAGCTGCTTCTGCTGGATTCTCACCAGGGGCTGGGTCTTCCCTCCTCCCAAGAAAGACCAACCTATCCTTGACCTTAATTTTGACAAGCTGCAACAAAAAGGAGAGTTCTCTTAGTTGTGTTAGTTATCAGAGCAAAAAAAAGGTGCACTAAGAGACCAACACTTTTCAGCTTGTCCCTATGAAGGAAAGAGATTTGGGTGAGTCTTCAAGAATGTGGGTCCTGAGTGAACTAGACAAGGATATATTGTTGATGAAAGTTAGGTGCTGTTAGTTTTCTCCCCAAGTGAACAACTGCAAAAAATACAACCAATTGTCAAATGGTTAACACAAACTTTTTAGTGCTGAATTTGATTAAAACTTGATTTCCTTTGACTAAAGGAGCTAAAACATTATAAATACTTGTATAAACACATTAGTAAGGATGTAATAACCATCTTCCCACGCTTTACCCTTTTAAATGAGGGTGGTTCTGTGATTCTCAAACTGTATAATACCAGAGGGCTTACTAAAGCACAAAATTCTGGGTCCTACCCACAGAACTTCTGATTCATTACTTCTAAGTGGAGCCTGAGAATCTGCATTTCTAACAAGTTCCAAGGTCTGCCAGTCTGAGGACCGCACTTTGAGAACCACTGGGATAGTTCACTGTCTTCAAAGGTGTGGATAGTAGAGTTAATCTTCAGTCAGTATTTAAGGATTTGGAGGAGGCCTTGTCTGAGCTGGAGCTGCAAGTTTGCAGACAGGGGAAAGCCCAAAGCAGAGAGTTTAAGGGGATGGGGATGGTGGGTGGGAAGAGCCTGGAGAGGCATAGGAGGAAATAGAGTGAAAGGAAGATTGAGGGACTCAGAGAGGCAGAAACGCAACCTGACACGGATCTCATCGCCATGTGATGTGATTGCTTCGCTGGGTTTGATCCCGAGGTGGTGACAAGAACTGTACCTGAAGCAGATGGATGAGGCCCTGAAGGTTTTCTTGTAGTCCCTTCTGTATTAAAGAGCAGAAACGGCCAAATTCCTTGAACTTTCATAATGATACTCATTTGTTTGGACTGTGTATTAGTCACCAGATGGGGAACTCCTTCTTTTGGGCAAATAAGGTCAGAAAGGTAAGCTGTGACAATTAAATGGCCACGTTTCTTTTATTTTATCGATATGGCTGGAATCTAAGTTGAACAGATGTACACAGCTTTTTTTTTTCATAATTCTAAGACATGATTTTTGATGTGTAAGTTCACATTGAAACATCAAAGCAGAAAAGGATGCAACTTTTAAACCCAATTTTTACATTCCATTTGATTGTAATTATTTCATATATTAATTTGATTTTAAAAATTAAAATCTTGCCATATATAGGTGGATTATATATGCTCATGAAATCACTGGGATTCTCCCTGAAACCTATGGTCACTAGCAAAAGAATGCCAAGGTCTATTTTTTAAAAGCCTATTTAAAAAAATTATCTCAGTGAAATAGCAGTAAATAGGAATTATGATTTCTCTTTCTATGAAATGTCAATCATTAGGAGAAATAGTATTAAAATTCCCAAATACCTTCATGATAGTGATATTCAGGAAATAATATTTTATGGTAAACATTTTTAATAAACAGCAGCATAAAATAATCAGTGTTTAATATCATCTCTGGTGTGTGAAATACAAATGCGTATATCCTCCATATAAAATAGCCTTTTTGTCATTACAATTCCATGCTTGTCTATTTTAAATGCCCATAATAACAAATCAAACATTAAGTAATACAGTGATTAAATGCATGCAGTGAAAATAAGACAAGATATGGGAGGGTGAGATATCTGAATACTGCCATTATATATTTAAAGAAAATCTACATTGAGTTAAAAACAAAGAAACGAAGAAAACAAGGAAACAGGCCAGATATAAAAATGCAAAGATATATTTTCACTTCTGTGATACAAACCATAAACAATAGTTTTGTGCAAAAAAAAAAAAGAAAAGATTTGAAAATAAAGTCATCTTACAAAAAAACATTGTCAACAAAGCAAAAGATATTTTTCAGGTTGTGGAAAAAATACTATTTTAATACAAAAGGGACTGTGTTATGTAGTATCACAGTGCTATTATAAAATACATTATTACAAGTGGTTTTGAAATTTAGTTTGCTCACCTTAATGACTTCAGTAATTATAAAATGCTTAAAATAAATGTTATAGTTCTTTATAAAAAACTAACTTGAATTTATTTTTTTTAACCATAGCAATGTTTTTCCAGAGTAGGTATTTTACTGGCTCATGGAATGCTCATTTCCCTTTAAGGGACTCCTAGAAAACACTCAGACTCACTGAAATTGTGTTTACTTGAAATAAATATTCTTGGAAAATAATTGATTGTCGTATGATATACAAAATTGTGGTTTGAATCTTCATCACTAAACAGTTGCATAGCAACAAAAGGATACAAATATTCTCCTCTACCTAAAGTTAAGAAATGTAACTTCTGAATCAGCTTATTTATGCCAGAAAAAGATGCCTTAATTTATCTCTGAATGAATTTGGATATAGCCAATTCTTAAGTTCCCAGTACCCATGTGTCCGTGTTTGTTGTTTGAAGATTCAGCATTTGGGAAAATGGCAGCACATTTTCGTAAACATATTTCATGATTTCTTATCCTAATTAGATTTTTTAAAAAGCTGAAACATCAATGTGCTTCTAATTCTCTTACATTCTCCTCATGAAATATCATTTCCAGGAATTACTTTATATCTGGTAAGTCTCTTTATAAGTCTCTTTAGCTATAAAATAAAAAAGAGAGAGAGAGACTTGGAGACATTGTTCTTAGAATAAAGGAGCTATTTTTTAATAAGAGAAAAATCAACCATAACATTCCTTTCTATATAAAACTTGAAACCCATCCATAAGAACTCTAAACTTGGCAGAAGATGGCCAGCAGGTAAATGGCATGAGATGCCCATTGGTTACCTTCCTCTAACTAAGGCAAAAACCATCATGTTGCTTCTACCTATTAGCTAAAAAAAATCAGTTCATGTTAAGTTTTGAAGTGAGAACTCAGTACTTGTTTCTTAAAAATACTGTAATTATTTTACAAAATAGAATTCATAGTCTTTGGATTTCAACTAACCCTATGAATAAATTGTCATAACTCTTGGTACTGAAATGAAATCTGTGAACATTTCCAGATCAGGAAAAAAAAAAAAAGTGAGAGCAACTTTAAATTAACTAGATATTAGTGTCAGAGTTTCCTACTTCCCCAGAGTCACCGAACAACTCCGAGGCAGGACGTCGCAAGCACAGAGGTGCTAGTCTGCAGCCACGCCTCTATTCTTCAATGTTATCAGTCCAGGGAAGCTCCCGCAAGGCTGTCCCCGTGGGAACCCTTGTTCCTCTCCCACGGATGCTGATCTAGGCCGAGGGGCCATTTTCCTGACTCTGCTTCCTTTGGTGCCTCATTTCTAATACAACAAAATAAACTATCACTACCAACCAGTAATCAATTCCAATATCCACGTCTAGCTTTCTTATGGTCTGAAGCCCTGTATTTGTTTCAAGGGTTTGTGTAAACACACTGTGGATAAAGAAAATGTAGAAAAGGCCTTCATGATTGGCAGAGGAGATTCACAAAGAGCCACACTCTGCACCTTCCCAAAGAAGCCCCATGGTGTACAAGGCTTCAGGGGGACTTAACTCTCGTCTCATGGCTCATTTCCATGTGGGATTTCAAATTTGGCCTAAGGTTTCCTCATTGATTCCGGACATCACTTCCACACAAAGATGCATAGAGTCTAAACCGAATCAACATAATTCCTGAACATATGTCCTGAAGAAAAGACAGCAGGTAGACAAATGCTACGGTATATACATTTTGGGGAGAGACCAGTCATGGTGACTCAAAGTGAAATACACAAAGCACCATGTGACTTTCCTTTTTGGTTTGATGCATAACCACAAGGATCTTTTCCTCTTCGCTGGTTTGTAGGTCTCAGTACTGGAAACCAGCGGTGCCGACCCCAGTGCCGTGGCGTACACCCTGTGAGGCCTTAGTCCCACAGCGTTCCTTCTGGCTGGTGTCTGCCCTGCTTGGTAAGACACAATTAAACTTCACAGAAGATACCTGTTGCAGTATCTGCTAAATGAGAACCGTACTTTTATAAAAACTTTTGAATATAAATCTTTTCTACGGCTTTCTAGTTTTTTTTTTTCTGTGTACCGCATTTACAAAAGCTGTGCATTTTATAATTCTGCAGAAATCATAGATTCGGTGTGTCCATGAATATTGGAGTCTCCTAGCAAAGATGGTTGCTTTGAGTCTATTTTGTAGGGTTTTTGAGATTTGTTGCCAAAAACGGTGATACCCATTCCACCGGGATGGTTTGGAATTGACATGTGTGGTAGTAAAGGAATATTTGCTTCCTGATTGGATCCTGATGAGGGCAAGCTGGTCACATGGCCAGTGCTTGTCGACCCACTGGCACTGCTCGGGGACCGGCTCTTGGGAGGTGGGCAGTGCTGAATCACTCTGGGAGGACCTGGTGGCTGATAGTGGGCAGCTGGAAACGCTGCATAGCCAGGAGGTATTGGGTAGCCATTGATGGGGATGAATCTCTGGTTCTGAGGTATCGGCGGGCCAATGAATCCAGCAATCTGGCCCTGTGGTGTAATACCCTGGCTCGGGAACATATAATTGGGATATCTGGGGTTACTGAGATTGCTCACGGGGCTGGCACTGAGGGAGGTTGTCTGCGTGGTGGCATTCCCCCCCGAAGGAGTAGTAGAGCTGGTATGACTCGAGAGTCCCTCCCAGGACCGAAGCCGGACGTGAATATCTTTAAATCTCGGTCTCCTAGAAGGAATCTCATTCCAGCATTCTGTCATGAGGCTGTACATTCTGGGCGGGCAGTCTTCAGAGCAGGGTAACAGCTGTCGTTTTCTCACCATTTCGATCACTTCCTGGTTACTGAACCCATAATATGGCTGGAGTCCAAAACTGAAAATCTCCCACAAGACAACCCCAAAAGACCAGATATCTGAATCAGAGGAGAATTTGCCATACATGATGGCTTCAGGGGGCATCCAGCGAATGGGCAGCAAAGACTTGCTCTGCACCCTGTAGTAATCGGCGGAGTATATTTCTCTGGAAAGCCCAAGGTCTGAAATCTTTACATGAAGTTGCTCTCCAATTAAAATATTGCGAGCGGCAAGGTCCTTGTGGACAAAGAAATGACTGGACAGGTATTCCATGCCAGCTGCGATCTGAATTGCAATGTGCAGAAAATCTCCATGATCCAGGCTGGATTTTACAGTCCCATCTTCATCACTGCTACAGCCAACATCTGAATGTGGGGATCGCATGATGAGGAACTCGTGGAGGTCCCCCTGATTCATATACTCAAAGAGCATACACACAGGTTGTTCCTGAGTGACAGCACCTAGAAGGCAGACGATGTTGGGGTGGTGGAGTTCGGCCATCAGAGAGGCTTCCTGTTGAAATTCTGTCCATTGTTGGGGGTTGTTATAGTCTTTTAAGGTCTTTATAGCAACCAGCTGAGCATGGTCCATGCCTGGGAGATAGAGATGGCCTTTATAGATCTTTCCGAAGGCACATTCACCCAATTCTTCCATAAATCGTACAGCAGAAAGTGGCAGCTCCTTAGCCTTGCTCTGTAGGAAAGAAAGGAACATGTGGTTTAAGATGTTTCTTCAGGCACTTACTTGTCCATCTGGAAGGAGGAGGTGGAAAATAGAAAGTTTCTATAAATTAAATTAAGATATTGTAGGTCTATATGGTTTAAATAGTTGGCTGCAACTTAGGGGAGGTGCCATAGGCAACCTTCTGTTTTCTACGGCCCATCCCCTCACACCCTTGCTCTAACAGGGGTTCCCTGCTGTTGCCTAGCGCCCTGCTACTCCAGGTGTGGTCTTGGGACCAGGAACACCAGCATCACTGGCAGCTCACTACGAATGAGGACGCATGGCCCTCAGACCTAATAAATCGGAATGTGCATTTAATAAACCCCAGGTGAGCCTGGTGAACGTCAGAGTGTGAAAAGCACTGCTACAGATGACACCGCCTTGATTCCTAGCCTGGCACTGTGCATGTCTGTGACTTGGTCCTCACCGGCCTACCCTGGCTACTCCTCTGTGTGATGGCATCACCCCAGGCCAGTGGGTCTCCTCACTGCCCACCCCCAAACACTGTGCGAATTCATGCCCAATACTTTTGTTCCTGCATGGATCACCTATTTTTAGGATATCTATTGTACAAAAAGCCAGAGGAACCAAAATGAAAAACTGTGCTCCTGAGGCAGACAGTAGAGGCGGGGCAGTTCGGAACGTGCCCCTCTCTACGCATCTGACCCTTGTGTCCTCCAAAGCTCTCCCTGACCGCTTTGCTCTGTGCCTCCTCTGGAGTCCTTGTGACTTTGTATTTTGAATGCCAGTACAGGCAAGCGGCAGGGCGGCAGCTGGAGACACACATGACCAGGCAGTCAGATTTTGAATCCTGCATTCTCCACTCACCAGCTGTATGACCTTGGGTACAGTATTTAACCACCTCATGCCTCAGTTCCTTGGTCTATAAAATGGGATGCTAATACTTGATGTAACTGTACTTAGCTTGCAGGATTCTTGTCAACTTCTAATACGCTAGCATTTGTAAAGTACTCAGCATGATGACTGGCACATGGTGAATGCTATTTAGCTTTCCCTGTTATTACCTTGCTGTTGCTATCTTTTGATGAACATATTTTGTCTTAATCAGATTTCAACTTCTTGCATTTCCCTTCATACCAACTGATATTCCTACAGCTTTGCAAGTGGGGTGCTTACTGATTGACCTTAAAGAACACAGAGGAAAGCGTGTACCTCACAAGAAAAATAAGTATTAAATTGTGACATTTGATCTTGGCAGTAAATGTTGTGTTATGTGTTTTGCTATTTTTTGAAATTCGCCTCGAATCTACCCTGACATTGAGTCTAATTTGTTAGGGAAAAAGTCATAAAAGCAATGCATTTGTACATAAACTGATTTTTAGAATACTCCCTGCACTTTAAATCCTCATTTGTAGAAAAAGAATCCTTCTCTGAGGGTCTCCATTGAAGCTGACGCTGCTGCAAATCCATATGGAATGCAGAGCTCTCCACACGGAGTTTAAAACAACAGTTTAGAAAATTAAGCAAAGAAAAACTTCTCTAATCCAAATTCAACTAATTTAGAATTCATGATGATCAGCTCTGCTCTAGGCTGATATTTTCCAGGGCAAAAATGCCCACTAACTTAATTATAACTGTAAATAAACTTGCAGCAAAATACCCAGTTAAAAGGACAAAATGGAATTGAGGATTTCGAAACATTAATTCTTCTCTGCAAGTAACATTATTATAAATAGGTCTTATGTATTCATTCAAGCAGAGATTATGGAGTTTGTATTTGAAAATGTCTTAAAGGAAAGTTACTTCTACTGAAAGTAATGCTAATACATTGCCTGAAACATTCAGTAAATTAAAGCTGGTTGATCTATTTGATTCATTGTAGTATTGCTTGTAATGGCAAAAGATCAGACATAACTTAAACGTTTACCCAAACGAGACATCAGATTAATTATGGTGCAACTAGTGAATACAATAGTATGTATGTATAAGAACAAGCGAGTACTCTTTTTCCATGTCCTGGTATGGAAAGATCTCCAAAATCCTATTGCTAGGTTAAAAAAAAAATCAGTTGATGTTGTATTCTGCCTTTGTGTGAAAGAGGAGAAGAAAAAGAATATACTCATATTTCTCTGCACGTGCATAAAAGAAACTCTGAAAGGTGCTCAGGAAACAGCAGTGGTTATTGGGAGGGGACAGAGGTGACAAGTGGGAGGGGTGGACAGCAGGGGGGGATTTTTCACCTCATGCCTTTTTATTCTTTCAAAATTTTGAACCAGGCAAATATATTACCAATTCAAAAAAGTAAATAACTGAAAAACATATAACCAATCTTTCCACCTATTGAATTAGGAAATTTCCTCTGCAGTCACAGGTCCCTGTGCTATTTTCCGTTTTGCTCCTGGAGGCTGGACTCTTGTGGGTGCCATGGAGTTCCTTTGGGGGAACAGCATGCAGGTAACCAGAAAGTCACCCCTGGAACCATCCCTACGTTTTTCTTTTGCAGCGCTCAGGTAATTTTGCTTTTGTGGCAAGAACAAGCCAAGGTGAATTCTTCCTGCATGACATTAAGATTGGAATTTCCATCAGAACTTTCCCTAATGATGTAAATAACCCTAATTTATACAAAGGTCCCTTGAAAGGCATTACTTTTTGATCTAAATAGGGTCCCTTGGCTTTTAGGGAGAGAGAAGGGCAAAGGACTGAATAATACACTTCTTTTGAGGGAAAATGGGAATTAGGAACTAAACCCAAGGACTATTAGACTGATACAATGGGGAATTATCACTCCCCTTCTCCTGCCCCTGCTGAAACCACTGGCAGCAAGGTGTAATTCAAACCAAGTGAGTTTAGACTCATACAAATCTGACTTTGCATATTGGAACTGTTGCTTTCTATTAATAGTTAATACTTATACAGCATATACTATGTGTGAAACATTGTTCTGAGCACTGAGCAAATACTAGCTCATTTAATACAGCAACCCTGTGGGATAGGTCCTGTACACGAGCTGGCTGATCTTGGGAGAACATCTGAACTTTTCTGAGCCTCTATTCCATAGCTCTGACATAATCTCTAGCTTCCATAGTTACAGCAGGGGTTAGATGCAGCAATGTGTGAAAGCAATTTCTCCCTTTTAAATACTCTTTAATAAATCTTATTTTCCTTATTAGGAAAGTAATCTAGGAAGTGGAGTAAATGCAAATGGTTTAGATACATTTATAGCCTAAGAAGTTCTAGACAGTCTTCTATAATTCCCTGTATGTTTTTTAAAAAATATGCTAAGTTTCCTCTTGTTAATCTTTCTCTGGTCTCCTATAGTTGTTGGCTTTTTAAAAAAAAATTCTTGAAAATATGACGGAGACTTATTTTGGAGACGAAGGGTGGGTGATGAGGGTGGAGGAGTGGACGGAGGCAGATGGGTGAGGAAGCAGGCAGGCCAGACTTTGGGGACCAGGAAAGGAGGGGGCTGGAGAGGACCATGGCGCCAGCCTGACACATGGCCCCTTGGCCTTCACGACTAAGAAGCCCGGCTGCATTCTCTTGCACCAAGGCAAGCAAATTGGTTCTTTTGTATTTGCCTTTGGAAGGAGAACTTTTACTCTTGCCATTTTACAGATGGAGAGAGAAGTTTTAAAAAGCATCAAGCATTTGCCCTGTCAGTGTGGCTCAGTGGAGCATTGTCTTATATACCAAAATGCTGCAGGTTCAATCCCCAGGTTGGGGCATGTATGGGAAGCAACCAATGGCTACTTTTCTCTCACATCAATGCTTCTCTCTCTCTCAAAAAAAATCAATAAACCAATTTTAAAAATTAAAAAGGAAAAAGTATCAAGAGTTTTCAGGAGAGCCCAAAGAGCTGCCCGTGCATTGGCGAGGCCCACTGCGCTGCACTAGGCCATCTCTGTCTGAGAGAAGCCCCCTGGCCAGTCACCCCGGTTTGACCCGCAGGCCTCCGGAGGCTCGGCCTGGGGCCCGACACCACGCAGGGCTGTGAGGTCAGTCTTCGGCATGTGGCCACTTAGTGGAATTATAATTGTTCTTCCTCCCTGTCCAGACACATGAAAGAGTGGTGAGTGCGTTTAGACCCAAAGTGTGTCTTACACAGCTCACCAACACTACCCGGTGCGCCATCTCGCAGGGAGTCTCAAGTCTTCTCCAGCCTATAAAAAAAGGAGGAGGAGTTGGCCAGACCTAGTCATAGCCAAATTTGGGGGTTTGCTTCAGAAAGAAGCCTGAAAAGCAACTAAAATCTTTCCTTCCAACACCTGTGCAGCAGCCGGCATAGAAATACCCAGAGAAAACTGCCCAGAGCTTGGTTTCAGGGGAACAATTTACACAGTGATTTGCATTTTTAAAATGCTCAAGTTACTTGGTACAAATGAGTCTTAACTACAGACTCATTTTCAAATTTTACATAAATCCTGAACTAGTTAAAAAATCATAAAAACCCTTATAGAAGCAGTCAGTAGACTGTACGGTAACGGCAGGAAATTAGCTGTATTGTTGAGGAACAGATGGTTTACATTACACAAACCCTTTAGGCTAAACTTGTTTAGGTCTGGCATATTGTAAATTATATTTTAGTAATGAAAGTGAAATGACCTCTGCTTGACCTCAAGTGGGGTTTGTCTGTTTGAACCAATGTAGTGGAAAACTATGAAAGAAAATGAAGTCATAAAGTTTTGGCAGTTCAATTTTGGCTCATTTCAAGTTAAGGGGTTATAAATCTGTTTAGTTTCTGTTTGACAAGTATTTGTCATACAGGGATGTACGAAATGTAAAGAAGTGTAAAATACACATGAGGCACGGTGCCAAAGTAAACCCAGTACAAAGGGAAACTGGAATGAATAGGGTCCTGGGCTCCTATCTCTTTATCACTCCCTCCATTAGCTGAATGACAAGATGGGCTCGGTTTATTATATGCTGTAAGGCAATTAAGTACCTTAAAACTGAAACAGGCTTTCAGTTTAAATGTTAACATTTTTACTTCTCAAAGTAAACATACATCTGCCCCAGTGCCGTTTTAAAAATTATATAATTTGGGGTGGGGGGGAGAAAAATCAAAGTTGATGCAGAAGTTGATACACTACTACTCTACAATCTGACTGCGCCTCTTCCCTTAGAGATTTCTGAAGAGCAACTGTAGGGGTGACGTTTTAGATGTGAGTCACTGAGCTATGAGTCAGATGGGACTATCACAGCACTGTCGAAGCTGCTGACAGAGGGGCCAGGCTGATGTTGGTGGCTTCTTCCACCTGCATAGTGAATATAAAGTAGGGACATGTGAAGCGTTCAGATATATGAACTTGAGATAGGAAAGTGATGAACCAGAGGTAGGTTTTTAAAAAATTCTAATTATGTAGGTGGCAGACGGATAAGGAGGACAGTGTCAGTGATTATCTCTTTCCGCCTTTGGAAGTTACACCTTAGGTGCTAATACATTCGACATGACTCCTCTGGGTGGCACAACTTACTGCTAACCTCCCGTTTCCTGCTGACTCCACACAGGCGACTGCCATAGGACATGCGGTGAGGACTGCGTGACGGTCACTGACATTGTGTGCAGCTTGGGTCCCTCTGGACTTTGGGCCTCTAACCTGAACAGGGTATGAATGCTCTACGTTGGAGTCCAACTTGAAGTTGACACACAGATAAAAAGCAGAGCTACATTCCTCAGGGCAGGAAGGGGGTTCCAATAGCAGGTGGTAAAATAGAACTGAAGTTCATATTTATGCAATTGACCCACCTCTCCCCCTGGAGTCCCTACAGCTCCTGTACCAGTTCCTTTTCTAAGGTCTGGATGCAAGGCTGCTGCCCTTTCACAAAACTCTTTCACTATGCATTTGCCGATGCTGGCTGGACACAAATGCCTCTAGAAGAGCAGTTTCCATACAGTGGCATTTGTCCTCAGCCCCATAAGGAATAATGAAGCAGATTCTGGCCCTACTGAAATTAGAGGGGTGCTCTGGGTGACAGGAGGACATTACCAGGTCCTTTGTCTCTTTGGAAGCACAGTTTTCTTTGAGATGGGCATTCGTTGGGGGCTGATGTGCTCTCTGAATCTCAAATACTGACCAACATACTCTATATTAGAGCAGGTATTGAAACCCCCTGGAGGGTTTGCTAAAGCATACAGTGTGAAACCCTACTCTACTCCTGGAGTTTCTTTCTTTTTTTCTAAGGTTTTAAATTTATTTTTATTTTTGGAGGGGAAGGAAGGGAGAAAGAGATGGAGAGAAAGATCAATGTGTGGTTGCCTCTTGCATGCCCCCTACTGGGGACCTGGCCCACAACCCAGGCATGTCCTCTGACTGGGAATCCAACCAGTGACCCTTTGGTTCACAGGCCAGCACTCCATCCACTGAGCCACACCGGCCAGGGCCAGAGCTTCTGATTCCGTAGGTCAGAGGGTTTGATTTTCTGACAAGTTCCCAGGAATGAGGATGATCCTGGGATGGAGGCTTCACTTTGAGAACCACTGGAACACAAGAATACACCTTCTGGATCAGACAATTACTGAGTGATCTGGGCCCCTGCTCCTTGCATGATGAATGACCACAGTGTGTCTGAAGGACCTGGTGGAGCAACTCTGACTTACACAACACAGAGAAGTTAATACTCTGCTTCAGAAGATACTTTGGAAATGCCAGCTAGAGAAAAATGTAAGGTTCGCTGACTGTTATTAATTGGGTAAATATTCTGCATGGCTACTGTCTTAGCAAGATTCATTGAAATATAAGTCACTCTAGAGCTTGGGCCATGTCATCAGTTTATTCTATTTTCATGTGCAGCCAATTGTGTGGGATATATTTTAACAGCTGGTTTCATCAGTCAACCAATACTGCAAATACAATGTACCAAAGAGTATCCATACAGAATAGTACATGAGCCATGCAAGAACAACCATGGAAAAAGGAGACACAGCTCCTATGCTAGATGCTTGTCATCTGAGCTTAATAATGAACAGCATGTATTATTGAATACCTGCCATGAGCCAGACACTGAGATCATAATGCAGGCTACGATTTTTTGGAGTGTTTATGTGTTGTGCTATAAATACTTCAGACCTATGAACGCATTTCATTCTCACAACGACCCTATAAAGTTGGTCATTATGACTAGTCCCCCCATTTTACAGAGGGAGAACCTGAGGCTGAGGGCTGTTAAGTGATCCCACAGTTAGTAGCTTATAAATCCAGATTCCAGAGTCTCTTCTGAGTGATACTCTCCAGTCCCTTGTCTGCTCTCCAGGCGCTTATGGCATTAATTCACTTAACCCTCATCACAGTCCTGTGAGATTCATGCGATGATTTCTCCACTTTATGGTCAAGAAATGAAGGCATTCACGGTTAAGTAGCTTGTCTCAAAAAGCACCACTGTGAAGTGCTGATGCCGATTCAGAGCCGGCTGTGTCTGACTCCAAAGTTGGAGCAATTTTCTGGGAAGAAGTGGCAGCTTTCCTTTAATCTTCAACGGGGCCCACAGCTTTCAAAGCATGAAGCCCACTGGTGCACAAGTGGGGCATCTATGTGAGCTGCTCTCTGGTCCCTGAGGCTCTAGACCCTCCGCTGTGCGACCCTCCGCTGTCCCTGTCAGTGACTGGGACACGTGAACAAGACTTTTCAGCAGCAGCCTTTGCCTGAACTGGACGCGAGAGCCCTGGAGAGCGTACAAAATTGAGATTTTTTAGTGTCTGGACTTGGCTGTTGACAGGAATCTGTTTGACTCTAAAGACTATTATCCTTTCTTGTGCATTCTACTCATTCTTAGATAAACAGTGGTAGAATTGTGAAACAATGGACTCCACTCATAAATGGAAATGGCTACATTTTAAAAGCTTAAAGGCCATAACCATTTTGTTTTAGGAGGTTATGGACATTTTCAAAGGCTGTAGCCGAACGAAGTGCCTTTGGCTTAGGCAATCACATTCTAGAGGGAGTCTCAACCGATCATTCGCCACATTGGCTCGGAGTTCAGCGGCACTTCTCTGGAAGTGATTTAACATCAGAAACAGCTCTTTTCTCTGTAACATAACTTTCTAATAGTTAGTTTGAATGTTTGGTGGTGGCCAGGGTTGATTCTGTGGTGGAGTTACTTTGTAATGTCAATGGGAGAGGTTCTAGTCTGCCTGGAAATAGGCAGAACAGATGCCAGCAATTTTAACATCAGCCTGAGCCACCACGCGCTCGTCACATGGGCCTGTGTGTTTCAGCCCACCCGGGAATTAAAGCAACAGAGTAAACCGGGGAAGAGGCATTCTTGCTCTGGACCTGGGCAGACCCGCGTTCAAGTTTCGGCTCTATCACTAGCTCTGTGACTTTGGGCAAACTTTTCATCTCAAGCCTCAGTTTTCTCACTCCCAACATCAGGCCCAAATTAATACCTGCTTCATAGGGTTACTATTAGAGATTCTGCTGAGATAATGCATGTGAGGTACTTCAGTTTATTCCTAAGACCCATTTATAATATATCTGTTCGCAATACGCACTCATCCTAGAAGTGAAGTTTCTACAGACAGGTTTCTACAGAACTGTCTCTACAGTTTAAGCGGAGGCCCTGTACTGGACAGCCCCCCAGCCCTCGGTGCCAGGCCACCTCCGCCCTGCGGGTTTGTATCCGGGGGAATGGCATGTGGAGCAGTAGGTTTACACTAAGTAGATGGGCACGAGAACTACCCTGAGTGACTGCCTTCCCCCTGTCCTCACCCCAGTGAACCGGGTGGGCTGCCGGCTCCACAGCTTCCTTTCAACCCACATCGCCCTATGCGCAGTATTGGTAGTTTATTTAAAAGTTGGTGGTTGTTCATATGATCACCACAGTAAAAATAATAGTAACTTCCAGCTGCTGAGTACCTGTGAGGAGCCAGACACACTGTGCTGAAGTGCCAGAAATGTCTCTTTAGGAAGAGACTGGCGGTGGCCAGAGGAGGGGATGTAGACTGTGGGTAAAATGGGTGAAGGGAGTTAAAAGGTACAAACTTCCAATTATAAAATAAATAAGCCTAGGGGGTGCAATGTGCAGCATGGAGACTATCATTAATAATACTGTGTATTTCAAACGGGCTCTGAGAGTAAACCTTGAGAGTCTCATCACAAGAAAAAAAATTCCTGTAACTACGTACGGTGACAAATGTTAACCACACCTGTGGAGGCCACATCACCATACAAACCAATGCCGAATTCCAATATTGTACACCTGAGACCAATATAATGTTGTATGCCAATTATATTTGAAAAAGAAAATAAAAATATCTCTTTTAAGTACTATTTTTATTCTTGCTTTATAGGTGAGAAAAAAATGTTCAGAGAATTTGCCTATGATCTCATGGCCAGTAAACAGTGCAGCCAATGTCTGTAATCATAGCTCTCTGCCTCCACATCCTTGCTCTTTGGAGGATATCACACTACTTCCCAGGAAGAGACCAAGAAAACAATGTGGCTGGAAAGGTAAGTTGGGTCCAGAGAGTACGGACTCTTGGATGCTGGGAGATAGAATGCTATGCTTTGAGATTAGTCCTTCCAGGATCATCACATTGAGTGGGAGCTAAAGTGATCCCAGGGATGGAATGAGCATGAGAGAGAGAAAAAGAGAAAGAGGACTGGCAAGTGCTGGAGGATGCTCCGATTCTGGAAGTTAGCGGGAGAGCCAGGGAGGGAAATGGGGGGACAGGAGGAAAGCCAAGAGAGAAAGTATTTCAAGATGGTGGCTAAGAATATCAGATGCTCCGGAGAAATGAAAGAGGAGGAAGCCTCAGAAAGGTCACTGGATGAAATGACAGCACTGGAGACTCCGGGGAGGTCCATGTCAAGAGAACGATGAGCTTAGAAGCCTGGGGTGACAGGGGCTTCAAGGGAGTAAGTGGAAGAGTTATTGAGGATGTTCTAGTGCCAAGTGTGGTGACACTGGGTAAGGACAGAGGACATTTCTTCTTTGCTCTTAGAGAAGAAGAGGGAGAGAGAAACATCAATGTGAGGAAGAAATATCGACGAACTGCCTCCCGCATGTGCCTGGGCAGTGGAGTGAACTGCAACCTGGGTACATGCCCTAGACCTGGAATTGAACCTTTTGGTTGTGGGACGACGCTCCAACCAACTGAGTCACACCGGCCACAGCCACAGAAGGCTTTTTGGATAGAAGCATATTGCTAGCAAAATGGACAGGCCCAGAGAATATAATCAAGTGTCAGTATGTTCAGCAACTACTTTGGCTGGAAAAGGAAGGGAGAGATGAATTGCCTGGAAGTGAAGAGACAGAGAAGCTGGCTAGAGGGGAGGTTAGGTTGAAAAATAAAGTATAGCAACCAGCTTCAGAAAGCTAGGCAAATCCTGCTTTCCCACAAATGCTCCTCCATCAGCCAGGAGCTGCAGGAGTTGGACCCACAGGCCTATTCAAGCATTGGCTGTAGCCCTCCCCCAGCCCCACCTGGCCCCACTCTTCCCTGGCCCTTATTCTCAAACTCTTGCACCCCTTAGCCTCTGTGGGCCTAAATCCCACATGGGCGAGTCACAGAGGGAAGCCAGAACAGGGCCAGCCCTATGCTTGAGGGGGGGCTCTGCCCGCTTTCTAACTCTCGGGGAGCATGTTCCATAGCTTTCCCCCCTTACCAAAGCACCTTTAACGGCTGCTCTGTTTTTCAGACATGTGACGGTTGATAGTATTCAGGGAGAAAAAGGAATTAGGGAGAAGGGAAATTAGGTTTACATGCTTCTCAGAAATGGTTCATTTTCCATAATTCTTTTAAAAAGCACCTAGATTGTAAAATTCACAATGCTTACTTAGCTCACACATCGCTACAGTACTCGCCAGAGGGTTTTAAAGATGGAAAAGATAGGAGATTATCTCCTCCTCCTGAATGGCTTAAAATCTCTTGCTGAGCAAAATGAAAGGAAAATAAACAGTACTTTCCATGAACACAGCCCACTCCTTTCTCGGAACACCTGAGACCACTGAGCCCCCGAGAGGCTTCTCAAGGCCACAGGGCAGTTAGAGGCGGAGCCAGGGGGAGCGCCTTCATGTCCTGACTATTAAAGGCTCAAAGTAAAGACGTCTGTCTGGTTAGTCCATTGGCTTCATTTCCCCAAAGGTCAGAAGGAAACTCATCAAAAGTTGTAACTATACATCTCTCTGGGGACCCAAGCCAGGTCCTGTCAGCTGGTCTGTCTGCAGTGGCCTATTGTCTGTCCCCTCTGCAGGGTGTGGATTTCCAATCTCTCAGAGGAGCCTCTTCTTAATCCAAACACTATGGGCTAATTCTAGCATCTCAGCAAGTGGAAGGTGATGGAAACAGTTTAAAAAGGGGTGCCCAACCCATGGCCCATGGGCTGCAGGCTGCCCAGGATGAATGCGTCCCAACACAAAATCATAAATTTACTTAAAACATGAGATTTTTTTGTTTTTGTTAGTGTTTGTGTATTTAATGTGTGGCCCAAAACAGCTCTTTGTCTTCCAGTGTGGCCTAGAGATGCCAAAAGTTTGGACGCCCCTGGAAACCCTGAAGGGCACTTTCATTTGGATAAATAAGAATATTAGAGTCTCTGACTTTTGAACTGGCCAAGGAGAAATAAGAGTAAGGCCAGCTTCCATCCTTCATTCCTTTTGCATCCCAGCCTCCAAGTATCCTTTTGACTTTTCTCTGGTACGGTGTTTGTTTTCAGGACTTTGTTCCTCTTTCATTCTGATGTGTGTCCCTTCCTTTTAGGTTTTATAGGTACATGTAATATTTATGCGTCACTGACCTTTCAAAGCAGTTTCAGAGACTGGCTGTTTATAGTTAGGAATTTTCTTTAAGGTCTACAAAGTCCTTTGTGCTTTTTCCAGGAAAGGCACTCAATAAGAACCAAAACAAACAACTGAATAACTCAAATCTGATTGCAGCCAAATCTCTTAGGAGAGTAAGAAAAAAAAAATTCACATTTGTGTTTTGCTGTTTCCTTTCCCCCCTCAACCCAGTCAAATCTGCTTGAGCCATTCCTAGCTCCACTCTGGTCCAGAAGTGCCTGTGAGATGTTTAAGGCCAAGTTGTAAGCCTTGTATTGGACTCGTTTTGACACTGGGAGATTTTGCAAGGTACACTTCTGAAATGATCTGGAAATGATGAAAACAATGCTCACTCCACCAAGTCTTTGGGCAAATTTATCCTATTATACAATGAGGCCTGTCCCGAAAAAGTCCAGCCATCCTTCATATAACGAGAATAGTTTGTGCAACATCAATGTAACCTGGCAGCCAAGGAGAGTGGGCTGGAATGCGTATGTGTGAACATTGACGACTTCACTGTACTAGTCAGTGGGCACAGTAGACTCTGTTGAGTGAGCATGTGTACTGCCGTGTGGCTGTCGCTTTCAAAGTGACTGAGTACAGCAATGATTCTGCACCCAATTTTGTGTTAAGCTTGAACATTCCTTGGCAGAAACTACTTGGGTGATTCAGAAGGCCTCAGCTATGGGCAACTGGTGATTGGCAGCTTCATCACGACAACATGCCCACTCATGCCTCATGTCTCATGCAGTGTTTTTTGGTGAAAAATCAAATACCCATGTGACTCAGCCCCCTACAGCCCAGATTTGGCACCCTGTGGCTACGTTTTTTTCTAAAACTAAAATCACCTTTGAAAGGGAAGAGATTTCAGACCATCAGTGAGATTCAGGAAAATATGACAGGGCAGCTGATGGTGATTGAGAGAACTGTGTGAGGTCCAACAGTGCCTACTTTGAAGGGGACTGAGGCATCATTGTCTTATGTACAATGTTTCTTGTATCTTCTTCAATAAATGTCTCTACTTTTCACATCACTGGCTGGATGCCTACTGGACAGACCTCATGTTTTACATTCATCTCTGTGAGCATGGAGGATGGAGAACTATTTCTTCTCTGGCCAGATCACACCTATCTGTGGCGGGAACAAAACTCTATCACTGAGGCTTGTGATGGTTACACAGCCCTCTGAAGGGTTTGTCACGAGCCACGGTGATGCCTGTGGTTATTGCTCAGCCAAAACCGACCAAATGGAATCACATTCAGTTGTTTGCTGCACCTCCCACTCCCTCTTCCCAGTATCACTTGTTCTGTGGAAAAGTCATCCTGGGGTTGGCCAAGTGCAAGGGCTTTATCAAGAGTTGAAAGGTCCTATATTCACATGTTGTCTCTTTAATTACTAGCTCTTTCACCTTGGGCAACTTAGTTAATCAGTTTCTGTTGTAGTTATGCTGCTTGTACAAGAGTGATAATAATACCTATTTTCTATTAACAGGTGTGAGAAAATGAGTGTAAGAGCTCCTCGTTTAGGCTGACCTACACGATTGATAATTTTCCCAAACGGCAATGATTCTTCCCCTGGTTCCCACCACAGCAAGGAAGGGCCCACATGTCCAGGACAGGGATTGCTGTAGCCACGCTGGGCCCCTGTCCCACTCAGAGTTCCAGTGTTTCTAAGGCTTTTTAACATTTAATAACAGGGAAAGATTCTCACAGAACACAGTACTATTCTGAACTAGAAGTTTAAAGTCATGGTGTATGTAAGAGGTCCACTAGGTGTTACTCATGAGTGTACAACACTATTAACCCCCTGTCTGTTCTTCTACCACCTTTGTGAGCAGTAAGTGTGAGGCTGCATGCATAGCACGAATGAGGCACGTAAGTCAGCTAGCAAGCAGGCAGGATGTGGAAAGAGATGAACCTCTACCACCACCCATCCCCAAAGCCACTTAGTAAACTCTGGTTTCCAGGGTGTGTGTGTGTTTGGTGGGGGGGTGGGGGGTATGGTAAAAATCCACACATAAGAGAATACTGGTTTTGCCTGGGATAGAATACTTAAAATGAATTTTTAGCATTTAAGAAACTTCAAAACCTTACCAACACATATGACTTTACAAAAGAACAATATTTTAAGACTTCTTAAATTAAAAAAATCCATTTGCAAAGCAAATTTAAATCAGATGGGGGCTATGTGTCAGTCACTACTGTGCTACTCTACTTACTGGGTAAAAGGATTAGTTCATCTGAGTGTGCAGACATTTTTTCCTAAAATTTTGTTGTAAGTGATGCATCTGCTCTTTATGGGAGTCAAAAAACAGTATGACCACCAACCTACAGAGAAGATAAATATTTGTCAAATAAATGAATGGATGTTCTTTTAGAGACAGGCTTTTGAATGCAGAATCTTAAATTATTTAAATGAAATCTCTTTGCCAAGAGGCCTGGGGTTGAGGTGCCGCCTTTCTGCAGAGACAGCCTCTGTTGTATTTCAGCTCCAAGATGTGGGGGGTGTGCTCCATTTAAGGTAAGGGCCAGTGACCCTGGGTCCCCCACCAGGACCTCGAGCAGCCCAGATGTTGAAAGATGTATAGGAAAAGCTAAAAGGGAGTGGGCTGCTTTAGCACAGAGAGGAGCAGGCTGAGGTGGGCTATCAGAGAACAACAAAGATTTTGAGAAAGACAACATTTCTCTTAAAATGCACTTAAACCAAAGAGAAAGGGGTTTAAGTTAGGCATTAAAAGGATATGGTTTTGGTGTGGCGGTGAAGGACACATGAAAGCTGCCATCTTTAGGTGTGCGGCACGGCAGTGATAAGCACATGCACACTGTGCACCAACAAGGCTGACCGTGAAGAGAATGTTGGGTCACCCTTCTTCAACTCTTCCAGTTTGATTAGAAGAATATGGGGTTTCCTTCTCGGAAATTTTGAAAAACAGCTCACATTCTGGGTCCCGAGGGGCGGGCAGCGATGATCCCCTAGGGATTCCTGCCAGGCCGGACTCTGTGGTGAGGCAGTGATGTGGCTGGCACGGAGGCGGACACGCTGAAGAACGTGTGCCCAGGCCGTCTTGGGGCAAAGTCAGAGATGCGCGCTCACCTGAAAACGACCTCCGGCACTTACAAAACGGATTCTGTGTCATCGGATTTCTAAACTGGGGAGGGTTATGAGTTGCTTTCGCCTGAAGCTGACAGGATGAATGCAGCAGCACACTGCCCATTTTACCTTGGGTTTGTATGCATTCAGCATCGACATCTCCACGTTTTGGCCTCTGACGTGTTTGGGTTGCCTCTGGACAGGCGGCGACGATGCCTTCTGGTTATTGCGGCAGACACAAATGAAGAAGAAGAGTAAGGCGATGGCCAGAGGAATAGCCACACTTGGCACCAGTATGTATAGGATTTCCATTTTATTCTTTTCCTTGGAGTCCTTCGAATCTGGTTGCAGAAATAAAAAAAAAAAACAGAACAAAAGTTATACAAGTTCAAATAACACGTATATTACATTGCATAGTTTAAAATGACCTCCTATTCTTTATACACAAAAGTCCACTGTGAAAAAAAAAGAACTGTTGCTTATTACAATTTGTTTCTATCAAACCTTCAACATAATTTATTGAAGTTTAAAAGTTTAAAGTTCAAACGTTTAAAAATTGCAGAGGGAAATTATAAAGTGTTCGCATGCGTGTGGGTCCCCCTCGGCTGCTGCCTCTCTTCAGCAGCAGACCTGCGTTTCTCCAACACCTTCCAAGTTAAACGCCAAGTGAGTGGCCTGTATATATCCAAGAGCATTAATGTGGACCACAGGGCTCTTCTTCCCTTGGCTGCCAGCCCAGATCAGCCACCGCAACAAGATGTTCCAGAAATCATGCCACTATCTGGGCTTGTTTGGACATACAGGGCTACTGCTGCATCTCTCAGAATCAACATCACCGAAGAATCCTGGCCCCTTGACCACACACCCACTGCCCTGAGACCACGGGCACCAGAAGTCGGGGCCAGCTCAGCCTCTGACCTTGAGCTGTGTGACCTTGAACAAATCATTTACCTCTCTGGGCCTCTCTTTTCCTCATCTACAAAAGTATCTGTTTTGGGTAGTGTCTAGAATTCCCTCCAGCACGGCACCACTGTATAACTTGATACTTTTTTTGAAAACCAAGAATTCTTCTTAAATGATTTCATATGAACCCAATAATTATGAGTGCTAACACTTTGAAGTATATTTTTGAAATCTTATACATCAACTGTACCTCCCATTGCTTGGAAAAGAATATTACACATGTAGATGGACCTTAGGCATATATTTCTTTTTATTGGATTGAGTCTGGCCTTTACAACTAAGTACTTTCGGCATATAGTATCATTAATAAATTATTTGACTGGTAAAACAAACAAGAATTATGGGACAGTATTTTGAGGGGCTGCATAGTACATGCCCTGATCACCAATAACCTCATCAGCTATCCTGTTTTAAGAAAATCCAGTGTGAAAATTCAGGTTGACACAAAATTCAGAGATGGTTATTGACTTAACAAAAGAATCAACCATGCATGTATTCACTCATCCTTTCACTTGTTCAGTAAGTCAATAAACAAAAATGGCTGCTGCCGAGCACTATTCTAGGGCCTGGGAATATAAAATTAAATACGACGGGTCCTTTGCCCTTAAGATGCTCATGGTCTGGTAAGGAAAACAGAGAACAGATTATTACTCTATCTTGTTGGAAATGCTATCAGGGAAGCATGAATACGGTGGTAAAACACCCCAAAAGTCCCTTTAAACAGTGAGCTTCTCTAGTACATGTAAACAGGAATAAACTACATATAGCTTCTGCTTGCACATACCTTCTTGGGGAACCTATGGTTTAATGAGATAGAGTGGTAATTAATCACATTGCCTTACTCCCAACTAAGCAGGCTGAAGACAGGAAGTGAAGAAGGGGTACCCAAATCTGGGTGATGGAACTGTGCTCTGTGGGTTAACTCTCAGAGAGGAGTTTGGGGTGGGGTAAAATCTGCTTATGGAGTATAGTACATTTTAATATTTATGGAGTATTTTCTACCAGAGCAAAATCATGTTAGCTGTTGTTACTAATGGGGCCAGGTACTGTTCTAAGCAGTTTTCATTAACTCATTTATTTTATCCTCATAATCAAACCCATGAGGAAGGTGCCATCCTTATCTCCGTTTTTACAGGTGAGTGGTTGGGTAACTTGCCCAAGGACATGCAGCTAGGAATTCAAGAGCTGGGACTCCTCCCCTGTTGGTCTTGCTTCATAGGTCCTGCTCTCTCTCCTATACCACACTGCCAGTAATTTGAGAATGGCTGCTGTTTTACATGTATTTTCTTATGGTAGGATTTCTCTTGCTTCATATGAAAGGATGAGGAAGGTCTGAAATGTGGTCAGTGACACTAAAGCTTTGCCAGAAGTACTACTTTTGAACTACCCACTTTATATACTGTGGCAGGTAAACATATAACGCAGGCATCTCTGGGGGGCTGTTCTAATCATTCTGGTCATTAGGAACTGGGTTGCAGGGTCTTTAGTAGCAGTTGTGCCTGCATGTCTATGGGTGGGTAGATAGAAATCACAGGGAAGAGTGTCTACTCCAGAGCCTGCCAGCTAGATATACAGGTAGATCTCTATCTATCATCCATCCATCCATCCATCCATCCACTTCAGAAACAATGTAGCAGAATAAAGGAAGCATACACTTTAGAGTCAGAAACTCTGAAGACTGCCTTTGTCCTTATGTATGTAACCCTCCGCAAGCACGTAGCCTCTCTAAGCAACTGTAAAATGGGAATGTTAATACCTATTTCATAAAATCGCTATAGATAATAAATGAAGTAACATGGAAAATGTCTATTCTGGTACCTGTTACAAGTCAGTCACTCAATATTTACCCCTCACCCTTAGAGGGGGAAAGGATTCAGGGATAAAACCTTGGGGCTGGCAATTCTAAACAACCTAAAGCAAGAAGCCACCTCTCTTACCTCCATTTCCTCTTCCCTTCAATCTCATTTTGTTCACAGGAGAGATAATGTTCATGAAAGAACCTCAGAAAACTGAAAACTGCCGCACAGTTGTTGGATGCTATGATTATTATTATTAAGATTACAAAACCCTTTCATATTTCTCAGTACTGTAAGGGGAGAAGTCCCTCTTGCTATTCTTGGATTTTCAGTGAAATCATTATGAGGGTAACGATAACAAAAGGAACGAGGCTGATTCAGGACGAATGTAACACTAGTCATTTTTCTGACCCAGATTTTTAGCAACAAGAGAAAGCAAGGCTCTCACCTGTCTGGCAAACAAAGGAGCCTATTCTGTACATTCCGTATCAGATTATTCACAGGACGCCTTTGATTGCAAATGAGAGGTCTGGGCCAAATCCCCCTGTAGGTCTGCAGGAGAACAAACTTCAAGAAGCTAAATCCTTTAAACGCAGTCAAATTTGGCTCCTTCAGATTACACTGAGGATATGCAAATGAGCACAAGGTCTTCTTGCCAAGTGAAATAATCAAGCAGAACAATACACGGTCACATTGGAAGGGACGGAAAGCCAGTTCAGGCCTATTGTAAGCCTGCCACACAGCAGGCTCACTTTCCCACAGAGCTCTCTGCCTTTGGCCAGGAGGAGAGTCAGTGTCTGGCTCAAAACTTTATATGAAAACATTCCTCAGAACAACTAATGTTACTCATGGAAAATTAGAAAGCTAATATTTGCCCGACCTCTTTGAAATGTCCTAGCATTTTTATTCATCGTTTTAACCCAGTGCTTGGTGTTATCTTGATTTTACACATAGAGAAATTCAGTTTGAGAAAGAATAATTTGACAAAGCTAGAAAGAGTAATGGTAGGTTGGAATGCAAGCCTGTCTGCCTTTAATACTTCCATACTTTATAAATTATATTACTAATGCAAGTTAGAATACTATGTGGAATTGTTTTTCATCATCTCCTTAAGAGTTGGAGGTTCCATCTCAGTGGGGGCTAATATCCAGCAGAGATCATACTATTAAAAAGAATCACATGAGAACAATGGACATTATTCTTCCCGTGCACTTTAAGGGGAAATAGATGCCTCCAATGCGTGGCAAAGAGCATTAGCAGGGTGCAGATTTTTAATACTTCCAAAGAGCTGTTTAAAAGTTAAATGCACATATTTGTTGCATCAAGTTAAATGCTTGGGATTTTTGAAACCAACGATTTAGTCTGGATCACGTGATTAATTTCCTTTTGAAAATCAATTTGGTATCGCAGTTCACATCTGACATTCCTGTTTTATTTTGACAATGATATTCAATACTTTGATTAGTAATTAAATATAATAGAGGAAATACTCCTTTCTCATCCTGGGCTTAAAAAGCAAGGTACCCAGGATTTC
This sequence comes from Tonatia bakeri, assembly GCA_004024845.1. Classification (NCBI taxonomy): domain Eukaryota; kingdom Metazoa; phylum Chordata; class Mammalia; order Chiroptera; family Phyllostomidae; genus Tonatia; species Tonatia bakeri. The sequence goes on from PVIA01000269.1 coordinate 161,896, forward strand.
TCTTTCAAGAGGTACTTTTATAAAATGAAACATCATCTGGGAGTTAAAGCTTTTGAGTTAAAACAACAAAATGCTCAGATCTGCAATATGGCAAAGGTGGGAAGAAACCTTACAGAAACTTAGAATTCAAAGAAAATTAAATAAGTTAAATCATGATCTTGTCTGAAAAAAATTTGAGAACCATAGGAACTGCTGCCATCTGTTACTAGTAGTAACTACACAATCAGCGGGTCTCCAGCAGACAGGGGTCTGCACTAGTGATACTTAAGCCTACACCTAGAAGCCGAAGGAGAAACGGTGGTGACCAGGCCTTCGGTGGGCATGCTGGGCCCAGCCATTCGTTCTCTTGACTTAGTGATGGAAATACTAAGCAGGTGATATAGTGCCTTATGCATTCTCAAGTGAATTCTTAAACTAAGAGTTCCACTAGGCCATATATAGCGATTCAAATTTTTCTCTTCAGAAAATGTTTTAACCCCAATAATTAGGAGACTAACTCATCTGTGAACACTTGAGAAAAAATCAGTAACTGGAATCCACAGGCATTTCTATACATTCTCAGGGGCTCTCAGTTTTCTTCTCTATGAAAGGAAAGAGTTGGGCTAATCTTCTCTTTTTAATTAAAAAACTTCAAATTATGGGCCCTGGCCTGGTAGCTCAGTTGGTTAATGCTGTCCCCATACGCCAGAGTTGCAGGTCTGCTCCTCAGTCACGGAACACACAAGAATCGACCAATGAATGCATGAATAAGTGGAACAACAAAGTGATTTTCTCTTTCTCTAAAATCAATAAATAAAAATTTAAAAAATTTTTCAGTTATGGTAAAAGCACATAAAGAACTTACTATCTTAACTTTTTTTAAGCACACAACAATAGTGTCAAGTGTATTCGCATTGCTGTACAACGCATCCCTAACCTTTCGTCTCGCAGAGCTGAATTCCTATACTCATTCACCTCGTCCCCACCTCCCCCTCGCCCCAGCCCCGGCAGCCATTGTCCTTTCTGTTTCTATAAATGTGACCATTTTAGGTACCTTCTATAAGTGAAATTGTACAGTATTTTTTATGACTGGCTTATTTCACTCAGTAGGATGTTCTCAAGGTTTATCCATGTTGTTGCATGTGACAGGGTTTCCTTCTTTTTTAAGGCTGAATAATACAACGTATTTTCTTTACCCATTCATCCACTGATGGCATTTGGCTTGCTTCCACCTCTGAGCTACTGTGAGTAATGCTGCAGTGACATGGTCTGCAAACATCTCTCTGAGATTCTGCTTTCAGCTCTTTTGAATATGTACACAGAAGTTATATTGCTGGATCATATGGTAATCTATTTTTTAATTTTTTGTGGAACAATCATATTGTTTTCTATAGTGGCTACCCCATTTTGCCTTCCCACAAGTCATGTAAAATGGTCCTAATTCCTCTACATCTTTGCTAACACTTGCTATTTTTTTCTCCTCCTCCTTTTCCTCTTTCTTCTTCTCCTTTCTCTCCTTCTTTTCCTTCCACTCCTTCTTCATCTTTCCTCTCCTTCCCCTTCCTTCTCCTCCTTCTTCTTTTGATAGTGGCCATCCAAACAGATGTGGTTTTGATTTGCATTTCTTTAATGATTAGTAGTATTAAACGTGTTCTCATATACTCATTGTCTTTGTATATCCTCTTTGAAGAAATTTCTGTTTAAATCTTTTTCCCACTTTTTAAAAAACTGAGCTAATCTTTAAAGTGCCAAAATTCAATAGGTTTTATCAAATTAAATCTTTTTAATTTTTTATAGGATTATTTTAGAGTGGTAAACCAACCACATTTGCACTTTAGCAAAACATTTGATCAAGTGATTATCTTTATGGACAAAAAAATGAAGGGCTAGATGATATTAGATGAATTTGTAATTCACCATGTGCCTGAACCCTAAGTTTTAATCAGAAAATCACAGCAAATTGTGGATGGCTATGCTTGAGGAAACCTGTCTGATCAACATTATCATCAACTACTTGATGATGACATATTTCAAACTTGAAAATGGCCTGAATCTAAGAAAGATACCTAACTGACTAGAGAAATTTTTTGTAGAGGATCATACACAACAGGCTAAAATAATGACCTAAGACCACCAGTTGAAATTTTATAAATAAATATTATAGTTTGCAGTCAGGCTGAAGACCTTGCTAGAAAAGTCCATGATTAAGCAAGTTTGCTAAATGATTTTTGATATAACTAAACAAAAGCAAAACAAAAGAGAAACGAATAAGTTTTAGTGAAGACTTGAAGGCTCAATTGGACCCAGCAACATCACGATGAAACTGCTCAAAACGTTTCTCACCTACAGCACTCAGAGCAACAAAATCCCCTCCTCTGGCCATACTAGGTCACGGTTGAAAATGTCCTACTCTCCCTGTTCTGGTAAAAACACTCCGACAGATGTCTTCTACTCTGTTATGTTTTTAAGAAGGCCTTTGAAAGAGTAAGAAACATCCAGAGGAGGAGGAGGATAGGAGGGAAAGACTGGAGGAGCCACATGCTCTTTAGATCAAAGGAAATCAAATAAAGGATGTGTAGGTGTCTTCAAATTTGGATGAGAAATGACACCAAAGGTTACAAACTAGATCCAGTACATAGACTTGTTCCTTATTAGTGTTTTAAAAAGTAGTGGTGAACATTTTTTTTTAAATCGGGAGATTTAACATACAAGTTCTGGGTCCTAGCTTACAAAGGTGGGTTTGGAGCGGCAGGAGCCGTCCCATAACCATGTTGTGGGAGAGCTGTCCCCATCTCGGGAGGTGCCTGGCAGTGTTCAAGCAGAGGCTGGATGGTTTCTGTGGTTCCTCCCAAGGTTCTCCGATTTTACAAACTAAATTGACATTCCTTCTTTAGGTCCCTGCAAAACTTTTGACACTTTTATGAAGCAACTGATTTAAAAATAGCCATATTTTCCTGAGTGTGCTCAGCCCACCACATCCAGTTTTGTCCTTGTCTGCCCAGCTGCAGGCTGTGGCTGACCTCGCTGTGTATAATGGTATTAATAGGCACCCTTGTCCTCTGGCTTCCAGTTAGGATCAGCCAAGGGGAGGCATTGGCATGGTAAAAAGAACTGGCCAGGACAAGAAGAGAGGATGGTTGATGTGTTTGTTCCACTGACTCCCTCCTTGCTGGGCTGTAGAGAGTGGCCTTCATCCCTCTACCAAAGGTCTCAGTCTGCACTGCATGGCCCTCTCCCTTCTGCTTCAATTATGGGGTAAGGTAACTGATCATCCCCTTGACTTCCCAGGCCTAGGATGGTAATGCCTCCCCTTCCTGCTTGCCTGGGTTCTGCACCTTGCTGGTTTTCCCTAATTCTGCCACCATTATACATAGTCTCTTCATAAAATTCTCCTTAGTCTGTTTGCTTGCGCCTTTAGCTTCCTGCCAGAAACTTGACTGATACAAAGCCAATGACAACAATCCCTGTGGTGTTATATCAGAATTCTGTCACCATAAAACATAACATACAAAATTCCAAAATGGTCAATGGGAAATGAGTAGAAATACAGGCTTTAAAGAAATACAAGCTTTAGCTATATTTGCAAATACTGTGAGATTTAAGCAGCCTAGAAAACAGCAAAGTTGACTAACTTTTGTATTCTTGTTTCTCAAATTTTTTTTTTGGTTCTTTGTGGCTTGATATAGTGATGTTTTTGTTCCTTCCATATTTATAAACAAAACACTTACATTAGTGTTTCCAAGCATAAAATATACTTGGTGTGAAATCAAGTGGTTTGAACACTTTTGACTCTCATTTTAACCACGTTCTTGATTCTGACTTTCGTTGAAGGAGCTATCAATCAATGGATCAGTTGTTTCTGTAATTAGCACACAGTACCTAATGCTTTGGTGCTGTTTTGAGGACCAATGCTCAATCAAAGTGGACTTTGTTCTTGAACATCCCCAGTAGATTAGACGACATATGATGGCTTGAGAGCTATTTTTTTTCTAATAGATTTAAGATGTCTATCTAATGTTGGAAAACTGCACAAATTTGTATGAAAAAACCTAGAAAAATCAAAACTGTCGACTAAATAGTAATTTAAATTAATCCTAGTATATTATGATAGAGGAGGGGAAATTTTGGTGCCATAATTTCTCTCTTCATGGCAATGTTGGATTTAAATCTGCTGAAATGTATTTCTGCAGAACTGAAGCTTCAATAAAAGTTTGCTTAATTGATTGTCTAGTGATATTCAGAAGAAGGAGGAGGAGAAGGAGGAGGAAGAAGAAGAAGAAGAAGAATTAGAATTACTCTGTCACCAAAGGGTTAAGAGGGTTAAGATGACAAGGAGTACTTCCTATTGACCTGGTGGTTGACCCAAAGCGCTGAGAGCTTCCAAAAGCCTACTGCTGGATCGGCTAACGCACTGGGTAAAGACTCAGTATATACTGGGACCGTGAAAATTATTTGAGAGACAATTATTTTATGGTTAAAAATGTGTAGAAAACTTGACTCAGTTGTAAGTTTTGGGCCACTATTGTTCTTTCCTTTGTTGAAATATAAAGACTGGAGACCCAAGTACATCTTGAAAATCTCTGCAGTATAAAAATAACTCTTCCGGAAAGCTTCAAACTACACAAAGCAGTGCTCTATTCCTTCCTCCTTTCCCCCTCCCCACCACCCGACTCACTGTAATGTTCAATTTTGGTTTGAAGAAATGGCTGAAAGACAAATTGCCTTACAACAGGTCTTCTGTGAAATATGGGAGAAGGCTGCTGACAGAGCGAGTTAAAAACTGCAGTGTTCGCAATCTGGAAAACATCTGCCTTGCCCCGGACTGTAAACCACCACATTGTAGAAAATGGTTTGTGACAAAGCAGAACCCAGGGTGGGTGTTTGTAAGGTTATGGGACAAGTCAGGGCTATTCAGGCACAGACCTGGGCAACATGCCCTTTGGCAAACTGCTGCAAAGCAAGGACTTAAAAGGGAATACAAAATCAACAGGCCAGGTATGAAAACTCCAAACCAAGCCAACGGTCCACTTTTCTTATCCATGGGCACTCTTCAGTGAAGCTGGTATAGGAGTACACACAATACCTCTGCTTGGAAATTCCAGTTGTTTGGCAGAGGGGGAAACCTTTACTTAGAGGTGAATCGGACATGCTAGCCTGGCTAGTGGAAGAAATGTGGCCTCAGAACTTGATCTAGAATAAAATAAAGGGCCAAGGTCTGGAAATTAGAACACCAATCCAGTAGAGGTTCTGCTTCCCCATACAATTTAAGAAAGAAACAAATAAGGGATTTGTGAGAGAGAGAGAGAAGGAATGTAAGTCACATGGTAGAATCCAGACAAAATACAATTGCCAGATCAGTGCAAAAGGAGCTCTCAGGGAAAAAGACACAGCCACATCCCCAGAGCTGCACAGAAAGGCAATGATAAGGGCTACAGTGAAACTGTGAACCTGGGAGGTGCGTCTAGGTGCCAGTTGGAGAGAACATAGGCAAATGTTTCTTTTTCGACTTAGTTTCCACCCAGCCCACAGTATTTAGCTTGGAAGGTAGCCACGGTGACTAGAGGTGAAAGTGTAGTGAATGAAGGTTTGCAGGCAGAATCTCGGGGAAGATGGCCAACTCTGAGGACTGGGAGCTGGGCTGCCGGGAAGGGAGGAGAGCTGAGACTTAACGGGAACAGGGCAAACTTGTGGGGCCTGGTGGAGCTGCTGGGGGGGCTGGTCCATATCAGGGCTGAGACTAAGTGGGGCTTCATGGAGTCACTCAGAGTAGATGTCTTTGTAGAAGGGGGTTCCATTCCTGTACCAGAGGAGCTATGAAGAAGACCATCGATGGACAGCATCTAAAAGACCCGGAGTTCATAAAGATCAAAGGAAAAGGAAAATGATAAAGGAATGTGCATTACTCTGAATGGAGAATTTTTTTCTTTAAAAACTTTTGGCATGGTGGACAGAAGACCAGACCAACAGTCCTATGGGCCTGGTTTGATTCTTCTTCTTTTTTTTAAAGATGTACTTATTTATTTATTTTTAAAAGATGGGAAGGGAGGGAGAAAGAGAGGGAGAGAAACGTCAATGTATGGTTGCCTCTCACATGCCCCGTACTAGGGATCTGGCCTACAGGACCTGGTCTGCAGCCCAGGCTGAACCTTGGCTTTGCCAAAAACAACATTGCCTCAGCTTCTCCATCAGTAACGTGAAGACGACGCCTTTATCCTATGGTTATTGTGAGGATCAATTAATTCAATATATTTCAGTGAGCATCAATTAATTCATAGGCCAGATGCTGGTATAAAGAACTTTCAACAAACAGCAGCCATCATTAACATGCAAAGCACATAACAGCAGCACACAGAAATGTTGAGAATTATATGACAGTACTTAATGTGATTCATATTTCTTTCATCTGATTCCTCCACTAGATTGTCAGCTACATGAAAATACGGTCTGATCTAACATGTTCACAAAGTCTAATGCACAGTAGAAGCTCAACGCATATTCATTTCAGTGAGTGGCTGAATAAATCATTAACCATTCTCACTGTTAGATGCCCGGGATAGGAAAGGAAAGACAGGAAGGCTGAGAGGTCAGGTATTGCCCCAACTACCTTGTTCTTTCACTCTTGCCAGGTACTGCCTGAGCACACGTACACAGCGCTGGCCAAGTCAACTCCCAGAATCTACTGCAGACGGATGTGGTTGTGTTTAACTTTAAGTTCTGTCTTAGAGGGAAACTCACAGATAAAACAATCTGTGGCAGACTGTTCTCAAGTGCCTTGATTCTCGAAAGTACAACAAATGCTTACATTCTGCATTTAATTAAGCCTATACTTGTGTTAGCCTGACTAACCTGAAACAAAAACAAAAGTTATCAGTAGGAAAATGAGAAACCCCATGGAGATTTTGAAATCTTCTAACTTTGACTTACGTAGAAACGTTTTCATTGAGACTCCATCCCGTTTGGGAGGGAGGTAGACAAGGGCTCATTTCAAATCTGCCCCACAAGCTTACAACTCATGGTAAGATGAAAAGTTATTCTCAATATCTGTTTGTCTGCCTGTCTATCTATACATACACACTCACATACATACATAATCATAGAGTTTAAAAGACTGACTGGCTGCAGGTTTGAGTCCTGGATCTATTTCCTATTAACCATGTGGCCTTGGACAAGTTACTTAACTTCTCTAAGTCTCAGGTTTTTTTTTTCTTGGGTAGAATAAAACCCAATTCATAGGGTTATAAAACTATTATCAGTAAGACAATACATAAAAAGAACTCTTAGCATTGTCTTTGGCTCATTGTAAGCTTTAATAAATGTAACTGCTATTTAATATTACTGTTATGCTATAGTCTAAACTGTGTAATTTATGCTATATATAATATACTATATTCTATAGTATAAATGGTATACTTCCTATCCAGCCTCAGGGTTCCTCAACCCTGGCACTGTTCACATTGGGGCTGGAAACTTCTGGAGATAGTTAGTTCTGTGCATTCTGGGCTGTATGGCAGCATCCCTGGCCTCCACCTAACAGATGCCCACCTCACCCAGTTGTGAAGATCAGAGTTCCTCCAGACACTGCTGAATGCTCCCTGGCAGGCAAACCTCCCGTCTGAGAATCACAGGTTAGGGTAAAAAAAAAAAAAAGAAAAAAAAAGGCAGTGAGCAGCCCTAGAGACAGGGGACCTAGTTTCTATGAATTAATTTGTGATCTTGGTTAAGTCCTACCATTTCCCTGGACGTTGGTTTTCTCATGTAGTAAAACAGGGCAGGAAATCCCTACTTTATTTTTCATGATTTTTGTAAGGATAAAATGGAAAAAAAATCAACTGTGCTAAAGAAGCATTGTAAAGCAGGGCTGTGTTGCTCTTGTTTTGTCAGAGGCTGGCTATGGAGGGACGACGGCCACGAGCCTCGCCCCGAAACAGCGGTGGACGCTGACCCTTCTCTGCTTCCATTCTCACCCGGGGAGCCCGGCCTCCCGTCCCTGTAACGCACGGATCCGTGTCTTGGCCTGAAGAATTCACGAGGAGCTGTTTTCTTTCAAAATGAAATGGAAATGTCCTATTAAAAATTACTTTTGTGAGTGGTGAAAACCGCCCTGTCATCTCTAGATTTAACTTCCATCCGAACTCATCTCCCACGTGACTGGAACTAACCGGCCCTCAGGATTTGGACTCTACCCCTGCAAACTGGTATTCAAAAAGAAGTATTCCGAAGGTTTCCAGCATTGCTGCACTGATTAATACTATCCTAATGTACTACCTAATACTCTGATAAATTTCTTCATCAGCAAGGGGACATTTTTTCATGTCATAGCATATTACGGGAATTGGTGTGCTGGAATCCAGAGGTTGAGCCTATTGTCTTTCTTTTATTTATTTCTGAAAGATCTGTAAACGGGAGATAGAGTGTCTGGGAAAAGCGCATGAGCTTGAGTTTAGTTAGAACTCATGTGGCTAGATGATGGTTCAAGGTCCAGTCCATTGGTTGTGTGATTCAGATGAGTCCTTTAGCCCTTCAGAACCTCAGTGGCGTATGTTATCGACACCCACCGCACAGCACGGTTAGGAGTTTTAAGTGGAGAGGAATACATAAAGCAAGGAGCATCATGCATGCGCAAGGTAGATGTTTTGTTGATGTAGGAGATCTTTCTCTCTGCCCATGATCAAGGACCATTCAAGGATTTCTCTCATCCTGCAAGCATGTGTTCGGTCTGATTGCTTCAGAAAGGCCATTGAAATGAAAACCAATACTTCTTAGGTATAATTTAGAGTCTTGACTTAACCTAATTGTAATGAAACTTGAACTGGATTATCAACAAATTCTAGGTTATGAGTAAGTCACCTCCATACTTCTGATGGGTATTAGTTGGAAATTAAGGGTCAGAAGTCACGTAAAGGACAACTGCATTCACCCAGAGTGGAGCAAATGATGTCCTTCTTCCTTAAAATAATCCATGTAGTTTCCTTAAGGACACATATTAGTATCCTGAGACAGCAAGCAAAGTGACAGGAAGGTGAGCTTGGAGTCACACAGACCTGCCGTCAACCAGCTGGGTGACTCTGAGGCTCTCTGAGCCTCAGTTCCTTCACTAGCAAGCGTTAAGAATACCTACCACAGTGTGAGGGTGAGTACAAGCGACACCTGCACGAACCCCAAGCACTGTGCCTGGCACATGGACGGTGCTCAGTAAGTGCTGCTTTTACCCTCGGCTCTCATGCGGATCTCCGTCCCCTACCTGTTTTAGGAAGAGGGACGGGGCAACTGAGCAAATCATGATATATCCACAACTTATTTTTATTACTTTCCTATTAATGCTGAATATAGCATGCAGGGAAACTCATAAATTATTAAGTGCACACTATTTTAAAAAGAAAGGATCATTTGCTTTGAAGTTTCCAGTGGTGGCTCTGGTAGAGTTCACTTCATCATTTGCTCTTTGTGCTGCATATGAAGGCATTTGAAAGCCCAGCAAGACAAACGGGGTCTGGTCACCTCTTCCTCACACTTGGCATGTCTAACCACTCACAAAACCGTTTTGCAGAAGGAAATACCGTAACAAGTAACGCATAAGAATGAAAGTGTAGAATAATAGTTTTCCAAATTTTCATCATTAAGAGTTCTTTTTGGTATTTTTATTGCTTTTTCTTATGGACCTCTTCAGTCTGGTTTAGCTGTCCTCTTTGTTCCGTAACATCTGTGCTAACTGCATTGCGCCTGTACTGTGACACTTTAGTCCTCTCTCGAACCCCCTACCCATCGTGGGCTCTCACGCAGACTATACACTACTTACAACAGATTCCTTTTCACATGCTGACCATATAGTAATTACAATAGACACTAATGAGGAAACATTTACTATCTTCCTGACATCGTACGGCCATTCGAGTGACAACTCCTTCAGGCTCACAGTAAACTTCAGGCGCACATCACTGTCTCCATGCGCTGTTGCGGCTGTCCCAGCAGTGACATCCTGGCAGCCCCACCCTGCTTGGGAAACCCGGTCGACATGCCAGGAGAACGAGGATCAGGAAGAGGAGTCAGTGAGGGAAGAGTACCCAACTCCAGGTTCCATCAACATTTCATTCTCCTTTCCTACCCTCCGAACATTTTCTAGAAAAACGAACAAACTGATTCAGGAATTCCACTTCCTTTTTCTACTTCCACAGTAAGAGAATGAGGTGAAGAACACAGTTTACCCACCGATTGCGGGAATAACTGGGCAATGACTACAGATTGCTCCTACGTTGGGGGTGTTCTCAAGGACACCGAAAAGAGGTCCCTTTCTGCTTCCACTACACCTGCTGTGCTACGAAGGTGCACTTGGACATGGACCGTTGTGGGTAATGTCTTCTCCCACTGGGTTGGCCAGAAAGTCCATTACGTTTTTTCCACATCATGGCTTTAGTAGTGCTTAGTGGTCTTTAACTTCATTTAAAACAATTTTGTTAGATTGTATTGTGACAGCTGTCATATCAGCATTGCACTGAAAAAAATCAAAATTGGTGAATTTTTATGCAGCTAATTTAATATTGAGGATGGAATAAACAGACCATATTTTCAGCATATGCTGTATTATTTCAAGAAAGGTAAAAAAGGAACTGAAACACAAATAAAGGTTTGTGCAGTGTACGGAGAAGGAGCTGTGACTGATTGAACGTGTCAAAAGTGGTCTGTGAAGTTTCCTGGTACTATTGACATTTTGGCCAAATAATTCTTTGCTGTGGAGCTCTCTTATGCACTGGAAGATGTTTAGCAGCACTCCTGGCGTCTACTCACTAGAAGCCTAAAGCGGGAGATAGCTGACATACTCAGAACATCCAAATCAATAAAGTTATTGGTGAAAATGAAAAATGTGTATTTTATTTTACGGAAAAAACGTAACGGCCTTTTTGGCCAGCCCACTATATGAATGACTGTGATAAACTGTGTCACTTGTGCCTCTGAAGAGACGGTGCTTGTTATACTCAGGAACACAACGGCTGCAGCAATAACAGCAGTCTGTCCCTTGAGAGTGGGTTTTGGTACACTAACAGGTGTTTTATGGAGAGACAACAAGGTTTATCTACCCGAGAAACACAGCTTGAGAGCAAACAAACACCATCCATCCCCTTTCCCCCTTATCGGATACTCCCAGGGAAAGGGGCAGTGGACCACGACAAAGGCGAAGACTGGCTATTTACCACATGCTGGGATGTCACACAGTTCCGATTTAAAGTTCTCATCCAAGGTGAAGCACCAGGGTGCTTCCTTCTGGTTCCCTGGGTTGCGGCAGTAGGAGTGTCCCCCATTCAGCTCCGGGAAGCGGAGGGCAGTGAAGGTGTGCGTGTGGGGGTACTGGGAATTCCACGGCTGGCACTGGCGCCCTGATTTGGTCACACTGACGGTCCCTCGGTAGTCCACACCTGTGCTGTTGTAGCACTTGTGATCTGAAAAACACCAGAGAAAAGCCCAAGCCGTGAGAAAGGAACAGAGGAGATGCGGCCATTCCCAGCCAACAGTTTCTGGATGGAGGTCGTGCAATTAACTTCCTGGCTGAGGCTCCCCTGCTGGTCAGGGGCCATGCGGGCAGTTCCCCGGCTCACTGGGCTGGGGCACAGGGCCTGCCTTGCAGTTACATTCCTGGGAGGATTTAGAGTGCATGCTTTAGGAATAAAACCAGTACTCCACAACTATTTTTAATATTGAACATGGAAAAAAACAAAACTGCAGCATATGAGTTAATTTCCTAGTGAATGGTCAGGGAAGGTTCTAGCCACACTGTTCTTTCTACTTCTGCTTGACGGCTGTGGGTCCAGGCTGTGATAAAGACTCTGACCCACTGAGAATGTTCGTTCGGGCCAGCGCACAGTGGGCTTCTACCAGGAGGTAAGGCCGTCTCGTGCTGATGGACGGGACGCCCTAGAGAAGTAGGTCTGACTAAGTGCTCCTCCCAGGTGCCCATGGGGCTGTCACGTGAAAACACTGACAACAAAATCTACTGGGTTGAAATAAACAGAAATTCAGAGAGGTGATGATGAGATGGTCATAATAAGAGTAATGCAATTCTATTGCTGTTATTAGGTGCTAAGTATAGTTCTAAGCACTTTAGATGCATTCAGTTATTTAACTAATAGGATGAACTACCAGAGGGACCAAAAAACAATTACCAATGAGTTTAATTCTACATGAATGGGAAATGCAGAGAGGAGCAGTCTTTTGCTTGATGGTGGTAAGAGGACAGAGGATGGAGACAAGCCCCATAAATATATCCTTAAAATTGTGGTACTAGACACATGTCATAAAATTTACCATTAATGTGTTTAGAACATTCAAAACGTTGTGCAACCTCCACACTATCTCATTCCAGAACACTGAAATCACCCTGAAAGGAAACCCTATACTCACCGAGCAGTCACTCCCCAGCACCTGACCCCTCCCCCAGCCCCTGGCAACCACTAATCTGGTCTTTGTCTCCATGGACTTGTCTGTTCTGGATAATTCATATAAATGGAATCATAGAGTGGGGCCTGGCTTTTTTCACAAACACAGTGTTTTCAAGGTTCGATCATGTTAAAGAAGATTTTATTGCTTTTTATGATAGAATAATAATCCATTATATCCTTTTTATGGACAAATAATGCCTACTCGTTTTTATGGGTGAATAATATTTCATTATGTGGATATACCACACTTCGCTTGTCCACTTACCCACTGATGAGCATTTGGGTGGTTTCTGCCTCCCAGCTACTGTGAATACAGCTGTTATGAATATCTGCATACAAGTTTTTGTTTCAACACCTATTTTTCATTATTTTGGGTATATACCCAGGATTGCTGGGCCATATGGTCATTCTATTTTTAAATCATTGAGGAACCAGCAACCATATTTTAAAATGATCTCCATGAAGCTTCTTGAAGGTAGCCCGCACATAGTATGTATTTAGCCCACTGGAAGGTAATCTGACTGTCAGCAGAAACCATTGCTGTGGATCAAAGTCCAGGTCACTGCGCCAGGGGGTTGCTGGTGCCCAGGGCGGCACGGAGGGTCAGGGGCTGCCACCTACTTTTATTGATAGGATCCGCCATGGGAATTCCAATCCGGATGCAGTTTGCTGCTTCAGGGCTCTCTGGCTGGGGGAGATCTTCACAGTTGGGCAGCTTGAGCCTCATCAGAATCATGGGATTTGATCTTGCAAAAATGTACTCTGTTTGGCACAGGACATTTTCCAGGATTTCACATTCATCGCGACACAAGTCACGGGGCTTTGGGATGGATGAGGTGTCGTCACAGTAAGGGAAGGCGTAGTGGCACAGGGAAGGAATGGCGAACTGAGAACACTTATCGGACAGGTGACTGGAGGTGCCAATCATGGTGAAGGCAGCTGGAAAACAAACACAGTCGTCAACGCCCAGGGGCTGGGGCTTATCCTTGGTTATCTAGTCAACAAATATCAGATGTAAACATGCAGGGAAGGAATCTGCTATGCTCACACAGACAAGGCCCAGAGAAGGAGGTTCGAGTCAGATGTCTAAGCAGCTTACTTTCACCGGCTTGAAAAAAAAATCCTTTTGACTACAAAGTTTAAAAAAACAGGATTAAGTTACATATGTACCATTTCCTAATAAAAAGAATTAATTAGGTTAAAGTACAATATATTTTTCATTTTTACTACAAAGCAACAGAACTTTGTGTTTCATCCGGTACTGTTTTATTGGTTTTGTGAGGCTTCTAACACATCTGACAGCTGCAGGGCAGGACTGGCCTGATGCGCTGGCAGAGCCCCAGCGCAGAATCAGCTCTGTGCTGTGCCTCTGAGTTGGCGGAGGACTTTGGGGAGCTGGCTTAATTTCTTTGTGGCTTGAATACTTTCTACTCCATGTTCTGAAAAGGAGTCAACTCACTTAGGAGTTCTCAGAGAGCACAGCTCATTTGTTCCAGGGAGTATGAAAGAATGTTAGTGGTCGCTTAGCCTAACCTCTCAGCGAGAGGTCCAGCCTCTCTTTGAAAGCCTCCCTGGACCAAGAGCTTACTCCGTGGCAGCCCGGGAGATTGTTGGTACACTGCTTCCCAAAGAATGTTCCTGAGAACGATAATTCTGTACCATGTTGGAGAAGCTAGGGTTCCATGGCCAAAGAAGTTTGGGAAATGCTGGGCTAAACAAAGTTAAGTGGATTTTTTTTTAACATTGTAACACTTTTCCATACGTTGATGCCCACTGAAAATGCTCAAGAGGATCATTATAAATGGGTAACCAAATACTTATTACAGAACTCCCATTTATTTTTGTGGATACTTAGTAAAACATACGTTCATCGTTCTCATATTAGGTTGAAATGTGCCCTCAGCAGCCCTCCCCCACCCCCACATCAGTCCTACCTCACAGAATCCTTCCCCTTAAAAGCCTGAGGGCATCAGCAAGTGGCAACTACTTCTTCCTATTGTTGCCTCTCCAGGTTAAATAGTTTCCTCTGTCCCCTCTTTGTTCTTTCAAATTCCTCAGAGGACACAGTGTCTAGACTTTTTGTTGTTTTATGTGCCTACCTTGGGTTTGTTCTTGCCTCTCTTAAACCCCAGAGTTGCCAGATAAACCACAAGGCACCCAGCTACATTAGAGTTTCAGAGAAACACTTGGAACATACTTCTAAAAAATTATCCATTGTTTATCAAAAATGCAAATGTAACTGGATGTCCTGAATTTTTATTCGCTAAAGCCAACAACCTTATTAGAATCTCACAAAGGCCATTTTAATGGCTTGGGAAGGCACAGGGCACAGAGGCATACTAACGGCACTAAGGGAGGAGGCAGAAGGCGTCGTAGCCACTAGAACCAGGTGTGCAAAATCGTGCAAGGTAGCCCACACTACAGCCTACACTACCTAACTCATGGGCGCTAAAAAGTGCTCCAGTATTAGATTTCCTTTAAGATACTTCCAATTCAGAAAAACGAAGAGTGAAATATAGCAAGCTAGAGCGGGAAGAGCCCTATGATCATCTTGCCTCATCGTTCACTTCATAGATGAAGAAAGAGATTTTCATGGAGAGGAAGAGACTTCCCTAGAGTCACAGTAGTTCTAAATTCATCCCCTTTCCGTCTACATGGTGTTGCTTCCAAACAGTAAGCTCTGTGAGGGCAGAGACCACCGAGCTTACTCACTCGCCACACCATCGTGTGCCCCAGTGCCCAGGCCAGTTCCCGGCACATCAAACACACTCAGTAATACTTACTGAGTGTTTAAACGAAACACTGAGTGTGGGGCTTTTCAAAGCTTCCCTTTTCTCTAAGAACAACCTGCAATAAATTATTTTAATGTAAATTCCAGAGCACAGAGATAATATCTAATGCTGTTTATGGTCCTAACCCTAATGTCTACCTTACTTATTTGTCAACAGAAGAACTTAGTGCCTCTGTTGGTGAGAAGTTTTTCAAGGTATTAACAGAATTTCATTGGTGAACATACCTGTGATCTGATTTTCTATTTCCCCTTGCATATGCAAAGACTCCATATAGACAGTGCGGTTGCCAATAAATCTTGCACATGCAATCCCTCTGTATGGCTGACAGAATCCATCTTCTTCGTATTCATCTCTAAAAACAGAGCATAGCCATTAATTGATGAAGTATAGTATATTCACACAGACGGTTAGATCGGACGGCAATGCCCTAAATAGTCACTAGGGGGCGCAGTTGGGTACAGTATCCTAAAGACTGGGCTAAAGGACCAGGTTTTTCCTCAGTTCCATCCATCACTTAAAACATCTGTTGGTCACACTGGTCAAGTTTCCTGCACCTCCAGAAAACCATCCTGAAGTACAGAATCATCCTGAAATATGGAAGAAAACACTTTTATTTTTGCAGCTGGTGGTGGGCTGGAAGATGATGTAGTTATAAGAGTAAAGAGGAAATGAATTGGAAATTTGCGCACATGTTCTACAGTTTTGTTTCTTTGTTTTTTAAACAGATTATTCCTGCTTCCTGTGTGTGCTATGCACAAGGTCCACTCCAACTGATATGTGAGTCGCGGGGTGAGAAGGTAGGTGCAGCTGACAAGAAACTAGAGGGCAGTCCAGTTCTGCGGCTCCTTGCTGCCTAAGACCACATTACCTCTAACCTGCAGACGGGGGACCAGGCGAACTGTGGATTGGAACATTTCAAATGAGTCACTAAATCCAAGGTAATCTAGAAAAGATGTCAACGGAAATCTTACTTTCACAATCCCCTAAAACTTTAAAATAGAATCTTTAAAAAAATTTTGCTGCCTCACATTTACACTAGTAAGTTTCATGTTTAAAAAGGTGGTGGTGGGGTAGATTTTACCCTGAGGACAGGAGACACTAGAAAATGAGTTGATGAGAAATGGCTGGAGATAAAAGGCCAGCAGTTAGGACCCAAGACGGCAGGTTTGGCTCTGAAGGACAGAGACCACAGCCTCCGGGGAGGGCGCACGGTGAGCAAGGCCTCAGAGCACAGAAGACGCGGCTGTTTCTCCAAGGCAGGCCACAGCCAGATGAAAGACCGCTGTCCACGCTCACGGGCTGACTTCCATGCTGGCGGCTCCTCCTCTGTGCACCGGGCTGGAACAAAATATCACGTCTCCTCTTTGGTTTGTTTTAAGTTAAAGTACTTTAAAGCAAGAGTCAGGAGAAGCAGAATTCCCTTCCTGAGCCTCACACTTACACACCTGAGGCGAGCTCCCTGAGCCCCGAGCCTTGCGTTCTTCTCTCTGAGATGAAGGGAACACCAGACCTCTCCACCGTGTGTGTGGGTGGAAACCCAGGAGGAGCCTATTAAATACTGCAAATGCTTTTAAAAAGTACTGCACAGAGGTAACAGGGTTATTATTAAAGAATTTACAACGACCAAAGAAGATACTTATTTTGAAGGACAATTATTGACTCAGCTCCTACATTGTAAAATGGGCTGTGGGTGGTGCCAGGGCCCTGGGCTCCCCCATGTAGGGGGCTCGGAAAACCAGGCAAGAGAAGTCCGAGAGCGCTGATCCTCAAGGCAGCGGTTTCACACGCTCCCCGCTCCCTGCGCACTGAGCCATGAACCAGTCGTTTTGAAGGCAGAGATGGGGACATGCCTTCAGTTTGGTCCTGAAAACTGTCTATTGCAGAACTCTTAAAAACGCAAACTTTAAGTATGAATACAAATGGATATATCATACACTCGACATAAAGACATTGGAAGTTTAATGTTGCAAAATCCTTCAAGCACTCCACATGTTTACCTTCATAAATCCTAGAGTAATGTTGAAGTCTTTTTGGCTTACATTTTACTTGAGTTGTAAAATTAACCCCACTTTTATTGGGTAACTAATACCATAAACCTATAGGGAGAAGGAAGGTTCTCGATGACCTGGACTGGGATCTTGGAAACCAGAGTGCTGAGACGCCCCCAGCAGCCCCTTGCTATTACAGATGATGTCTTCCTACCCCTAGGCATCAGTGCGGCCCCAGATTTTAAAGGTGTCATTATGAGAGCACCTCTTCCACCCCCACAGTAAATTCTCAAGGCCCCGATTAATATCTCTCGGGAGGACAAAACCCTGGAATTATCCCCACATATAAATCCCCAACCCACTGGGAGTTCCCATATTTTATGTGTGAGGCTTAGGCTAAACTTCTTACCACCTTTCCAGTTCAAGACTCTAAAAAGACTCTTTGAATACTTTCTTTTTTTTTCCAAAATAAAATGGAATGTAACTCTTTGGCTGCACATTTCTTGTCAATGAAAGGCTTAGAGCTGCAGGTGTACTGAGTTTTTTACTGTGCCCAGAATTCCTGATATTCTGGCCAGTCTCCTGGGGACAGATATAAAATAACAAAACAAAACAAGTTTATTTTTTAAAAATGTCATCTGCTAGGGAGTAGTGCTCAATCCTGTCTGCTTATAAGAATCTCCTCAAGAAGTTTTTGAAAATACCAAGGCCCAAACCCCACCTCAAACCTATTAAATCATACTCTCTGGGGACACAGCTTAGGTATTCATGCTTTTAGAAAAGCTCTCGGGTGATTTGAATGTGGTTGAGAACCACAGCACTAGAAAAACAAACCTCTTCTAAGTGTCTGCCACTCTCTATGCTGGGTACTGTGCTAAGTGCTTTCTTCACAGCTGCCCCTTCTGAAGCGTTTCCTCCGTATTTTACAGAGGGAGACGCTCAGGTTCAGAGAAGTGAAGGAAGTGGTTCAAATTTGCAAAGCCAGTACATGGTGGACATAGGATTTAACTTCAAGTTTAAGCTCAAGCCATTACACTGTGTTTTTAGATCTGCAGTGGCCTCTGCTTTTCAATACTCCCTTTCACTAAATCAGCCTAATTTATAAATAAGAGCCTTAAATTTTTTTTTAAAGTTTATTGATTTTAGAGAAAGAGGAAGGGAGTGAAAGAGAAATATCGACTGGTTGCCTCCTGTACTGTCCCCGACTGGGAATGGACCCGCAACCTGGGTGTGTGCCCTGACCAGGAATCGAACCCCTAACATTTCGGTGTATGGGACAACACTCCAACCAACTGAGATACCCTGGCCAGAGCTATAAATAAGGGACTTTATAAGGTGCCTTTATTCTGTACCAGGCACTAAGTTTCGCTTACGTATAAAACTGATATTAAGTTATTTAAGGCTGACAACAATCTTATAAAGAAGGTGTAGGTGTAATTATTCCCATTTCCACAAATGAGAAAACCGAGGGTCAGAGAGAGCAAAGAACTCGCCCAAAGTTACATAGCTAGATTTGCCCCAAACTAGTGCTTGTAACCATGGCAAACAGTTTCCTTCCAAATGGTTTGGTCATGGAAATTCTGGCACAGCTTACAGGGGCTTTCGGCTGTGAAGATGCTGGGTGGCAAAAAGGTTTTCTTTTAAACATAAAGTCCCAAAGGCCTTTCATCCTTCCCATTTTCCCTGCTGGCGTGGGCTGGGGGATAACAAACCCCCCTCCGGCATTAATCAGCCTCATGCTTCTCTCCGGCGTGCACTTCTTTCATCATTGATGTCATCCATGCTCAGCAAATTAAAAACAGGAAGCGGCAAGGCGGCAAAAGTACAAGGGCACTTGCAACGAGCGTGCCCGAGGCTGCGTTCTGCGGGGAAACGTGTGCCGTGAAAGGGCAAGTGGAATCTTAGCCATTCATCACGGCGTTGGCACGGACATGCACCAGCTACCTCCCGGTGATGTCAGGAGGCAGGGCCGATTTGCGATGTGGACTCATGTTTCTCATAAAGGCAATTTAGTTACCACATCACCAGCCTCTGCAACCTTTCAAACTCGCTATCACGTGATAGGGAAAAGCAAACACAGTTTGCGCTGCACCTCCGGGGTCTCCCCTTTCCCCAGGGTGAGGAGCTTCCAAGGGCTGGCCCAACCGGGCCGAGGGTCACTGTGAGTGACCGAAAACACGGTGGCAGCAGGAGAAGCATCTGTTCAGGAAGCCACAGGAAAGGGACGGAGGGTGCAGCCCAAAGGAGTTTTACAATGACAGTGGAAGTCCACACAAATTCCTGGGCCAACTTCTCATGTCAGTGAGCAATGGAGAGAATTCTCTGAAAATGAAAAACCGCATTGTTTTGAATATAATACGGGGCCAGATGTTAACATTAGGGGAAATGGGGTGAAGTATATAGTTGACCCTTGAACAACACGAGGGTTGGGGGTGCCAACTCCCATGCAGTCAAAAATCCATATGCCATTTTGGCTCTAGAGTCAGCCCTTTGCCGACGTGGATTCAATGATATTTCCAATCCAAGGTTGGTTGAAACCCACAGACTCGAAGGTCTGACTGTGTCTATTGAAAAAAATACATATACAAGTGAACCTGTGCAGCTCAGACCATATTGTTCAGGGATCGTCTGTATGGGGAAACTCTGTACCATTTTTGCAACTTTGCTTAAATGTAAATATTTCAAAAGGAAAATTTTAAAAATCTTCCAGGATGGGGACCTTCTTCCAGCGTACAGACAGGAGATGCTGTTGTGGGCGGGGCGGGCCGGCCCTCGAAGGACCTCCTTCAGTCCTTGCCATAGCCTTACAGAGATCCCTCCCAGCCACTGAGTGCCATGTCTTAAGAAAAAGAATTAAAATCAGGGATTCAAAGAAACACTTGTTTGCCAATGTTCACAGCAGTACTACTCACAACAGCCAAGAAATGGAAACAAGCCCAAACACCCACGAACAGATGGACAGTTAGCCATGGTAGAGACACGCAATGGAATATTACGTGGCCATGAAAGAGGAGCAAAGAGCTGACGCATGGCACCGCATGGGCAGATGTCCGCAACATGTTCTGTGCAATGAGCCAGACACAACTGCCCACATGTCCCAAAGTTCTGTTATTTGAACTCCCTAGAATAAGTAAATCCACCCATAGCACACTGGTGGCTACCGGGAGCTGGAGAGGCAGACCTAGGGGTGCTTACTCAGTGGGTGTGGAGTTTTGTTTCGTTACGAGGAAAGCATTATTGGAATCAGACGGAGGTGGTGGTTGCACAACACTGTGAATGCACCAACTGCTACTAAATTACTCACTTCAAAATGGTTGATTTTGTGTTATGTGCATTTCACCTCAATTTTAAAAAGTCCTCATTCATACACAAGGGACAAGGTAGAGGGACTTCGGGGGAGGGACAGTGGTTGGAAATTCAAGCCTGAGAGAGCTGGGAGAGATTTGGGGGATAACTTTGTGGGTTCTTTCCAAGTTGACTAATTGGCTATAATCGGTGATTAATTTGCACAGTATGTGCAGGTTTCTTTCTTCTGAAGCTCATCGTTCTTTAACTGGAAGCCAGAGAGTGTGGTCCTGCCAGCCCATCCATGGTAGCTTTGTGGGGATAGATGGCAGTGAATTAAAAAACCCAACGCTTAGGACTACCCTTCTCAGCCCCTCTTAATTAAGAGCCCCATCTTTTTTTTTTTTTAAGATTTTGTTTATTTTGTTTTAGACAGAGGGGATGGGAGGGAGAAAGAAAGGGAGAGGAACAGCAATGTGTGGTTGCCTCTCTTGTGCCCCCTACTGGGGACCTGGCCTGCAACCCAGGCAAGTGCCCTGACTGGGAATTGAACCCATGACCCTTTGGTTCTCTGGCCAGTGCTCAGTCCACTGAGCCACACCAGCCAGAGCAAGAGCCCCATCTTGAGAGATAAAGATGGAATCACATCAAGATGCCTGTGCCCAAAGCCCCAAATCCTGGTTTGAAGGAAAGCCGTCACACTGTGCAGAGAGCTACAATAGCCCTAGATGTGTGTTAGTGCACCATTTAACGAAGTGTGAATTACTTTTTCTCATATAGGAAGCAATTTCTTTTTACCCAAGCGAAAATAACTTACCAGTGCCTTCCCAAAAGACCATCATGGCATAAATGGATGGAAAGCATCCTCTTTTAAATTTGTAAGTCGGGCCGCATATTAGTTGATGTGGTTAAAGCACAGTGCACACATAGTGCTTCCCAGGGCTGGTGCTTGTAACTTCAGGGCTGGGTGCAAAGCTTCCCAGCTCAGAGGCAGGGTCTCCCTTGGGAGGAACAGTCAGATCTCTTTAAGTTGAAAATCAGCTTTCTTTTTTTTTTTAGGATTTTATTTATTTATTTTTAGACATAGAGGAAGGGAGGGGGAGAGAAAGAGATGTGTGGTTGCCTCTCACATGCCCCCTACTGGGGACCTGGCTCTCAACCCAAGCATGTGCCCCAACTGGTAATCGAACCTGTGACCCTTCGGTTCACAGGCTGATGCTCAATCCACTGAGCCACATCAGTCAGGATAGCTCTGTCTTTTAATTAAAAATGGGGGATACATGATAAAATAAAGATCCAATTAAAGGCTGCAGAATTATTCCAATGTCGATAAAAGATCAGAGACATAGAGACTTGAAGACCAAACTATAATCCTATGTGGCCAAAAAGTTACCACCTCACCAAAAATACCTCCTTCCCTTTTCTGAGAAGATTAGGAACCCTGAAGCACCCTTGATTAAATGCCAAGCACGAGGAGGGAAAATACTTTAAGTCTCGTCAGTTTGACTGCACAGGCCCTGGAAGAGAAGACCATCGGAGAAAGGGCACTGGGACAAATGCAGGTGGGGGCTCGGGAGAGATGGTCGGAGCGAAGGAGAGAGGGCAGTTGTGGGGAGAACCGAGAATACACTGTGCCTCAGGGTGGCTGCGGTCAAGGGACCACAGGTTAAATATGTGATCCCAGAGTTATCTCACAAATTCTGTTTTCAAAGACCAGTCTGAACGTGGGCATCAAAGGAGGTAACGAGTTAACATACTTGACCTTTAAAGGTCATCAGCTTTCAGAGTGAGCCAAGCAAGGCACGTCCACCCAGAGGGATAATGACTTACAGAGACAACTTCAGTCCGTAAGGCTGGGAATTCAGCTCACTGAATACACCTTCTCCTCCTCCTGGAATGCCTTTGTGAGAGCGAGCCGCGTGGAGGTGCCCACGCCAAGCACCCCGTGCCGTTCCCCACACCCGAATACCGACAACTGCCGACATGTATTTCCTTAGCAAAAGAGTCCCTTGCTCTTTCTCACACCACGTTTTTGCTTTAAAAAATTAAATTAAATTTTTAAAGTCTTTTTTTTTCTTGGCTATGAACCATTAAAACAAACAGATGAATAACGTTCTGTCATAGTTTCCAGAGCAGCACATAATAGTTTCTTGTGTCCAACTCAGAAAAGGGAAGGCGCTGGCCTTGCTCCACAGCAGTGTTTGGAAGCACAGGGCTGCGTTTCACTTTGGAAAAGCAGCAGAATGACCCGGGCTTGTATCTCACAAATGCAATTTGAGGGAAAATTACACATGTAATGTATTTTATTCCCATTTAAACACACATTAGAAATGATAGGACTGCGCTAGTATGGTATTCGTAAGAATACGAGAGATGACTAATAAAGAGAGTGAGTGATTTTTGCCCTCTCCTGTTTCTGGAGGTTTTTGTGGCAGGGGCCTTGCACCCTCTAAGGAGCCCCGGGGTGTCTGTACTTTCCCTCCTGTGAAGGGCCTACTTTACCCCCAGCTTAAGCTGGAGCTGGGGGTGCATAGGTGGGACTTGGAGCCCCCAAAGCCCGGGTCCCCCAGTTCTTATTAGAAACCCTTTGTTCTTTGGCAGGTCTCCAAACACTGGGCATTCTAACTACCCCCTAAATTTGCCCATACAGAATAATGGGAGTTTAGAATATGAAATTCACACATACCAATCTGGTCAGATTTTCTACCACAAATGTTACTAGGATTGCTTTGATTTTTTTTTTTTCTTTTCACTTTCCTTTTATGCCTTGGGCCATGGGTTGAAAAAAGAGACGGTTTGTGGCAAGAGTGGTAAAAGGAATTCAGGGACTTCTTAGGAGGGTTTTAATTTCATCTTGCTACTCAGAAATGGGGTGAAACCTGATCCCCAATTCTTGCTTTTCTGTTTCATCTCAGCTTTGTTTCTTATTCCTTCTGCTGGTGGCAGCCATGAAAGGCTACAGTGGTCTGCCCTTATCTGCCTGGGACGTGAGTCAGCCCTTTGTCCACGCTGGGCACCCTACCTGCCTGTTAGCCCCTGAGCAGCTGTCTGAGCTATCACATCGACTGCCACAGTGTTGCAGGGCTGGTGTTCAAGTTGCCTTTATTTTACTTAATCGTGGCCCTAAAATGCAAGGGGGATGATGTTGACAATACCAGTGAGAAGCTGTGTAGTGCTTGTTTAAGTGAACAGATGCATGTATAGGAAAAAGCATAGTATGGATACCATTTGGTACTATCCGTGGTTTCAGGCACCCCTGGCATTTTGGAATGTAATCCCCATGGGTAAGGGGTGACTACTGTGCTAATCTCCATGAAAAGCAATGGTGCGTTGAATGCCTCCCCCAGCCACCAACCCCAACGCAAAATAAGGCAATGTAGAGGTATGCACGTCAAACATCGAACCTTACACATTTAAACACTGCAGGAGAGGCAGAAAGTCACACTAGTATAGGGAGTGATTGGTGATGCACCAAATGGGAATAGTGCAGTTGGACAAGCACTGCCAACAGACCTGTGAAATCCAGCGAGTTCTTCAAGGAGAAATGAGGAATAAGGGTGGGTTTGGGCAGCTTTAACTGGAGTGGGGAGGTGCAGAGCTGAGAAAGGGGACAGCTTATAACCGTGACATTCAGATACCGATGTAGTTCCTGTTCACCAGGACTTTACAGTCTAGTAAGGGACAAATATGTTTGATAGATACAATCTCTGCTTCCCTTCCCTCCCGCTCCCTCCCCGCTCCTTGCCTCCCTCTTCCCTTCCTTTATTCTTTTTAACCTGCACGTTTGTTGAAGCCTTTTGCTGAGAATAAAAGAAGCGTATCTAATTGAGGCTGGGAAGCTTCTAGAGGAGGTGAGAGCTTAAAAGAGGAATAATTCCACAAATCATGGATTAAATAGTGTGCTAGCCGAAGTAAGTGGAGTCAGAGGCTGAGTGAGGCTCAGTGGAGAAATGGGGGCAGGGGGTGGAGTGGGGTGAGGGGAGGACAGGCGAGAGGGTAGGGTCTGAATCAGCTGTGTCTTGGGGAGTAGAGAGGGCCGTATACCATTATCTTCTCTGTGTGCTCAAATCTTGCTTTCATGTTCCTCTAGTCTTTTTTTTTTAAACATGGCCTTATTTTAAACTTGACACCTCAAAATTATCATAATAAAAAAAGGAGAGGGGTATGGATTTCACACTGAAGACAAAGAGACCCCAGAAAGTGACACAATTAGTGACAGTGTGGCCAATGCAGGGACTGGAGACCTAAGGCTGGGGACGGAAGCCTAAGAGGGCAGGTTCTGCTCCAAAGGGCAGAGGCCACAGCCCCCTCAAGGGCCCACGATGAACCCAATGCAGGGTGCAGACAGCTGGCTGTGTCCATGGACAGAGCTGAGCCCGGGTCAGAGGCGGCAGAACTGGTGAGGGGGGGAGCTGCGAATGGAGGGCAGGCACCATGTCCTGTGGCCGTCCCCTGGGACTCCCATCTTATGGAGCCGTTTAATTGGAACAGAAGTTGGCAGGCCTCTTGTCCCACACTCTCTAAAGTTGTCAGAACTAAGAGTGATCGGTTACATGACTTTCCCTGGTTCTCAAGTAATTAGAAGGGCAGCACATGGTGCAGTGCAAGGCCAGGGATTTGGGGACCCACAGAACTGGGGTCAGTCCTGCCAGCTGCCTGCCAGCTCTATGTGCCCTTTGCCAGGTGCTCAGTGCCTCTGAGCCTCCATCTCCGTATCTGTAACACTGGCGTATTAAGTAAGATAATATATACCACGTATCTATTTGCTCCTGATAGTTGCTTGTGAAGTATAAATTCTCTTTCTGCTTTATTGATGTGCCACACACTATTCTAGGCACAGGAGAGAAGACACATAAAAATCCCCACCTCCCTCCCACCACCAATGTGTAGTGCTTACACTGGCTTAGATTTCTAGCTGGAAGCTCTTTCTGCCACTTAAAAAAATAACTTGTACGTTAGAGCTCCTTCACACTGTACCAAAGACTAGTCATACAGAAAACAGGTGTGTGTGTGAACTCTGTGGGCACGTCAGGAACACAGTGGGTGTGGCTCATGAAGTCAGAAAAGCCAAGGCTTAGGGGTCAGCCTTTAAGAAGTGAAGTCTGATTAAACCGCTGCTTCTACTCCTACTTGGTCTGCTCCGTGTACTGTGTCTCCCGTCCCGTGACAGTGGAAGGACCCTCTATGCTCCATCCTGAGTCCCAACTACTGATGGGAGCACATGGATCTCTGCCCCTCCGCCTACTTACGGGCATTGCTCTGGCGTATCACCACGGTGCCCTGTCTCTGGGCATCATTCCCACTGATACACCAGCGTGCTCTAATATCTCCCATCTTAAAGTCTCTTCTGACTGTGTTCCTGTTAAGCTATTTTCACATTTTTCTGCTCCTTTTTATAGCAATACTTCTCTCAAAAGAGAGGTCTACACCTGCTTTCCCCAATTCTCCCACTTGCTCTGGGACTCACCAAGAGTTAGCCTTTACCTTGCCATTCCAGGGAAAGGGCTCTTGTCGTAGTCTGGGATCTTCACGTTCTGAACCCAGAAGTGAGTTTTTTCTGCCTTTATCTTTTTCCTGACCTAGCGGCAGCATTTGACACAGCTTATTACTTTCTGGAAACACTTCCTTTCACTTGGCTTACAGGACACTGTTCTCTTTTCTGTAAGCATGGATTTCCTTCCTTCTTTGGCTGTGACTTCTTAGTCTTCTTTGCCAGCTCAGGATTCCAGTCACTGAGATCCCCAGGCTCAGTCCTCAGACCTCTTCCTTCTGCTCTCACTTGCTGCCTGACCTTCCTGTCTCCTCCCAAGTTCGTATCTCTAGCTCAGCCCACTCTCTGAACTTCAGCCGCCATATCTCCACTTGGGTATCTGAAAGGAATTCAAACTCAACATTTCTAAAATCGACCTCTTACTTCTCTCCAAGACCATTTTTGAGTTCTTCCTCCATCCCAGGAAATAACAATTCCTTCCTTATAATTGTTCATCACAAAACTTTCACATTCCCCTTGCCTCTACACTTTCTCTCATAATCATATCCAAACTGTTAGCCCATGCTTTCACCTCCTCCTTCAAAGTCGACCCCAAACCCAGCCTTCCTGCTCCCTCCGGGTTCAGACCAGCATTATCTCTGCAGTACTCTTTCCCAGAAGTCTCACAGCTGATCTTCCCGCTCCCACTCTTGGCCACCCTCGTCTATTCTCTACACGGCCGGTGGAGGGAATCCTTTGGGACGTAAACCAGCTCATGTCCCTCGTCTGCTCAGATCTCTCCAATGGCTTCTCTCCTCATGCTATGTAAAAGCTGGAGTCCTCACAATGTCCTTACATAGTCACTGCCCCTACCACCTCTCTGACCTCATGCCTGCCACCTTCCCCTTGCCCTCACCTGACTGATGGTTATGGACTGCACTCAGTGTCACCGGATACACTAGGTACTGATGTATTTAATTGTTTATGAACAAACAATGAGGACAGGAACTTTGGTTTAGTCACCGCTATGTCCCCACTGCCTATAACAGCACTTAGTGAGAATTATGTTGTTGACACTTAACAAATATTTAATGACTGAATTAAATTTCTCCCACTTTTTACTTTAACATCAGCAGAAAGGGAACCTGAGTTCATCTAACGACCAGAAATTTATAGTTTATTTGTCCACCTCCTCACCTCAGCCACCCAATGTCCCCATGAATTTAGTTCTGCTGAGCAGAAGAAATGGACAAGAGAAGAGGAAAATGGGCAGCATTTTAGAGTAGCAACAATTTACCTTGAAGACTACATTAGCCACCAAAGCACTTCTTGAATTCTACCCCTCTCCTCCCTCCTAGCCCAGGTGCCCCCTCCCCTCAGCTGACTCACTGATAACTGGGAGGCCAGCTTCTAATCTCCTGCTCTTTCAACCCCGTGCAAGCCTGCCAGAGGGCCACCTCTAGTGGAGCACAGGGTTGCCCCTGGGATCAACACGCTCCACAAACCACATGGCCATGCTCAGTTATACAGTGCATTCTGGTTACTGCAATACATGTAATACAGGAAGGCCACAAACTTCTTAGCTAATTTAGTTTTCATTTCTTTATTTCTTTCTTCCAACTTTTGTAAGGTATAAAGATTTCACTCTGTGCTCAAAAATATCCTAAAAAAAATGACCCTCAACTTTTAGCTACGGTACCATTTGTAACTATACGTGGATGTTTATGAAAACACCGTATTTCTGCAAACCAGAAACAATCACAAATGTGGGAGTAGGTCCGATACTTCTGTACCCCTACCACGTGCTAGGAACCCTTCAGGTAGCAGTATGATCCACATTCTCCAGTTGAGGAAACTGAGGTTTGGAGATTCCATTCGGTTACCAAAGCCTTAGGCCTCACTCCCAATCTCCTGCTATTTATGAACACTATAGAACTAATACAAATATATATGTATAAATATGTACATATACAATTTGCTAAAAAAGACAACACCAAACAGTATTTGCACAGATAATGCTGCCATGTAAAATGGTCATATGTGCAAGGGAGCAGTGCAGGTGCAAGCAGGTGATCATGGTTTTTGTCGGACCACATGCCCTCTCAGTGCTGCCAGGGCTCGACGACGCTGCACAGTCAGATCCACATGCTGAGAAAGCGAGCTGGGGAAAGGTGCTGGGCTGTGTCGTACACTGCCTAGACTCAGCAGAAGGGGGAACATTTCATAGGCAGGAGTTGAGAAGGTTTTCTGGAGAAGAAGGTGGCAAAATTAAGGGAGGAATCTAAAACCACGGAGAAAGAAGGTAACAGAAAAGATCCCTCCCAGGCAGTCTGGCTAGATACAGCAAATGCTGTTCCCACCTCCTAGATATTAACAGGAAAAATGCTGGCCAAGTAAATTTTGAAGTTTCTCCAGGGCATTGCCTAACAAGCAGGATGCTGGGACTGATCTTGGCATTGCTGAGTGGAAAAGTCACTGGGCTGGAAATCAGAAGGCCAGGGTCCTCGGTCCTGATTTGGCTGCCAGTGAGCTTCATTACCATACAAACTTGGATGGGCCACTCACCCTCTTTTGTCCTCGGTTACTTCATTTGTATAAAATAGACATTGAACTATATGATACGCTCTTACCAATTCTAGTGTTCTTTCCAATCCTAACCTTTTATGGTTACTGTCATTTAATTGCTCAGCATATCCCACCAAGATGGTTGCCATTTCCTCCTGCCTGGTCTGTCTCTCTACCTTCATTCTGGACCCTGCACCTGGATCTCTCGTGCTGCTAAGGAACGAGCTACCTAATAGGTGGATCAGATCATCTCTTGCTTACAATTTCAATGACTCTCCACTGCATACACTCCCGCCCCCCGGGGCAGTCCTAGCATGTTAACAAAGATTACAAGGTCCCCAAATGACAACCTCAGCCACTTCTTCAGCCCTCCCAGTGCTGTCTTCTACCATTGCCCACCTGGACCCTAGGACCCAGGGGTAAAGGACAGGTCATAGTCTCTGAGCACATCACACTGTCATAGGCAGTTGTGCCTTGACTGTTTCTCTTCCAAGAAATCCATTCTAACCTTTCTTCACCTGGATCACTGCCCTGCATCCTTCCAGTCCTAGTCTAGTTTTAACTCCTTTAAGATGCTTTCCTGAAACCTCCAGACTAGTCCACGAGAAGATACATTCTCTCCAGCAACCTGCGCTGACTTCATTATACTATGACTATTTGTTGAAATGTCTGGTCCTCCACCAGGCAGAATGGTCTTGAAGTGTAGCAGCTGTTCATACATTTCCTTTGTAGCTTAACCCATCCCCAGTCTCACTCTCAGCAGAGCCCAGTACATTGAATGTGGTTCATAAAAGGCCCACAATAAATGTTTATGGAAATGCTCTCTATGCTCTTCGGCTATGGCTGCACAGACTCTCCAGACTCCATCACCATCAGCCTCTAGCAATCCTTCGTTTGAATCCAGTCCCCAAGGTAAACCAAGGCAGGCTCCATCCATATTTATTAACTTCACTTAGCTGGCTCCCCAAGTGCTCTGCAGCCCCAAATCTGTAAGTTTCAGAGTTGGCAGGTCAAAGGCAGGCTCCCCACTCCCCGCCTCCTCCCACCAATCTCTCTAGCCAGCAACAAAAAGGCTTCCCAGTCCCCTGGGGCCAGGTTGCTGCTACACTGGGCTCACAGTGCAGAATCGTATCTGAGTCCATGAGGGTATTATTTTAAGCATTACTAAACACCCCTAACCTATCAACTCCTGGCTTTGTAGTCATTTCCAGTTGGAATGTCTTTAGGCTGAAAGAAGACAGGTTTGTGAAAAGACATAAACATCTTTGGTGAGAGGTGACATATGTTTTCTCCTAGAGAAAGCAAGGCACTCCTGTAGATTCTGCAGTTTTTGGACACTGCATAAAATACATCTCTTAGGCAATTAATTTCCTGGCAGGCTTTGAGTGAAGCAATTACTCCGTGTTTTTCTTTGTCATTGTTCGAAAGTTTAACAGTGCATCTATCTACTTTATTCGTGTCTGGAAAGCCAAAGACCGCCTCAAAACCTCTGCAACAAACATATGTAAAAACACTTAGTGTTCACACGTTTGATTTAAATATTGACAAATTTTTTCATTAGAACATTAAACCCTTAGCTTTATTCATCTTAAATGCTTTCCAGGAGAGTGACTTCCCCCATTAGAACGACTCCCAGTAACTCAATACAAACTTTGCAAGCGGGACAACCACAGACCCTGGTAGCCTGTGCTAACATTCTGTGATGAGGCAGCTGTAACTGGTTATGAACCAGTGCTGGAAATAGTATTTGGAGCTTTCTTGGCAGATTTCTTACATCGTTATTCAATATGAACTGCAAATCATATGCTCATAGTTATGAAAATGTCAGGAAACTCCTAGTATTCATGCTTTGTTTGACAAAGCTATTTTCGAGTAGTGTTGGAAGGCAGAGGCATCAAACAATTGGTGATGTAGAAGAAAAATGCACCCTCCCACTCCCAGCAGTTTTGAGAAGTTGGTAATTCGGTCCTATGTGACTAGAGCTCAGCTCTGAGCTGATGGACGTGCGTTTCACGCAGTCTTGATTAGTCCAGGATGTGTGTCAGGGCTACTAGGGGTCTGAAAGGAAATGCAAGAAACTTGTTCACTTCTTGCTCAGTTTGGATCAACTGAGCTTCAGATCAGGGTCAGCAAACTATTTGACTCTTACTCCCAGCGGCAGCTGAGCCGAGCCCCAAGGCCAGGACCAGGAATAAGATGGAGCCTCCAGAGAGAAGGCAGAGAGAAGGGAGGGAGCAGAAAGTGAAGACAAGTTGGTTGGTGGTATTTCGTGGTGGCCAAAAGGGAGGGAAGGAAGCTACCAAAAAAGCTGATTGTCGCTAGTGGCACTGAGCATAGGCAGAGAATAGGCATGAACTCCCTGCAGTGAGGGAGGAGCCATCCTGCCTTCCTCTGTGCTGGCCAAACTTCGCCTGCAACATCAGGCTTCGCTCTGGGTACCAGAGTTCAACAGGATTATGCATACACCATCATTCCTGGAGGGCAGAGACTCGGTTGGTGAGGAGAGCAAACGTCGTGCCCCAAGAAGCATGGCCGAAGGAGCTAGAGAGGTGATCCTGAAGAGAAGACTTGAGGGAACAGGAGCACAGACTCCAAATGCTTGAAGGACACGACACTCTGTGTCTCTTCTGGACAGGTGTGCGCTTTGAGTTCCCTCCTCCTCTCTTGATCTCCAGTCAGGAAACATATTTATTGACAGCCTACCAGGTGCCCTCAGGGATGCAGCAGTGGGTGAGGCAGAGTCCCTGCTTTAAAGGACTGTGCATTCAGAAGGTATGCAGTACATGGCTGCGGGTCAAAGAATGTACTTATCAAAATGGAGAGCAGAGCGGGAACAGTTGAACTGAGGTGACAATGAATTGTGTCTTTGGAAATGGTTGAAGAAAACTAGAAAATGCTGGTGCCTAGGAAGTTGAAGTCAGAAGGTCTGAGGAGAAAACGCCAATTAGTTCCTTCTTTCCCATTCTCATATCACTAAATCATATCTCCAATTGAAGCTCCAGCTGGTTAAATGGTGTTGATGATCCCCTATCTATCACTTTTAGGACAAAGTGCAAACTCCTTAGCCTGAGGCATAAGGTAACTTACAAATTGGAGCCAGTGTATCTTTCCAGTCCCTGCCTCTGCTGTTCTGACAAAGCAAAGAGAATGGGATAGATAACTCCTTCCTGGAGTTAGCTAAATGCAGGCTGGGGCAGCCAAGGACGGTAGCCTCCAATGACCTCTATGGCTCCTTCATTCAGCCAACATTAACCAAGTGTCTGGCCTCCAGCTGCAGCAGCTGGTGCAGGTTCTGGTGTTCAAGGAGCTTGTGGGTTAAAGAGTGAGTGGCAGCTAACTGTGGACATGTCATAAAGGCTACTGCCTGGAGAGGCGGCAATGGCAGGGAAGGGTGTAGCTCTATTCACTCCACAGATACCGAGTATTTATGATGTGCCAGCCACTACTCTCTGTGCCAGGGCTCAGTGGCATATCAAGGGCGGGACAGGGGAGCAGTCTTCTCTGGTGCAGCGAACACGGGGTGCAGGGTCCATGGAGAATTTAAAAATAACAATGCAATCAACTATAATTCAGTCTGCTTTCATTACAATTATGTGCTTGCAATTCTAACAATGTAAGGCACTCCTCCTGCCACAGCGATGCTCCCACGACCCCACCCCTGGGACACTGTTGCTGGGGCAACAGCAGTGAACAAATATTCCAGTCAGGAGCGCTGGCTCTTCCCTTCTAACTTTAATATCAGAACTGCCCCCATCTGCTGGCCACTGGCCCATCCAGCAGGAGAACTCAGCTGGATATAAAATGTGACTGTGTTCTGGCCCAAGAGACATGAACATCTCTGGGTCTGGCCCTTGCAGAAGGAGAGGAAGGAAGGAAGAGAGGGAGGAAGGAAGGAAAAGGAAAAGAGAGAGGGAGAAAGGGAGGGAAGGAGGGAGGACTGTGTCCTTAAAAAGAAAAAAAAGGGTATGCTCTTGACAAGGGTGTGGCCATACAGGTGCTGAAGAAGCCTCTAGGACAAGATCAGTGCCACAGGCCGAAGCCGGTGGAGGAATAAGATGGACTGAGCCTGGGTCTCGGGGAGAGCATGGGGGACAGAACTACCTTTCTGGCTCTCCCTGCCCGCCCGTCTGTCCGTCCATTCATTATGATACCAGCTTAGACTGTACATTAATTACTAATGAGAGAGACAAGTAAAAGAAACCTACAGTTCATCCAGTGACAGCCGCACACAGAAAAAGCAAGCAGGGGTGGGGACAGTGAGTGCTGGTGGGTGGGGAGGCAGCCCTGCCGCCCCGGCTGTCAGATCCGTGCAGCTAACAGAGCAGCCACAGGCTGCACGCACCTGTTTCAGCCCAAATGGATGTGTGGTGAGCATAAAGTATACCCTGGATTTCAAAGACTTATTACCCACTC
This sequence comes from Tonatia bakeri, assembly GCA_004024845.1. Taxonomy (NCBI): domain Eukaryota; kingdom Metazoa; phylum Chordata; class Mammalia; order Chiroptera; family Phyllostomidae; genus Tonatia; species Tonatia bakeri. The sequence continues at coordinate 194,816 of PVIA01000269.1, forward strand.
CCAAAAAGAAGAAAAAATGTAAAATATATCATTAATGTTTAGAATCTATTAGGATAAATAAAATATATTCTTTAAATTATTTTACCTATTCTTACTTTCTAAAACACGGCTCAGACCATTTTAAATTACATATGTGGTTCCCATTTGTGGCTCACACGGCACTTATCCCAGCAACTCCTCATGGTCTGCCCGCCCAGACTGCCCTTGAGCCTGATGCCCCGACCCCGTCACTGACTCCTCCCGTCACTGTCTGTCCTTGGTGCTGTTCATAGGGGAGGGTCCTGCTCTCTGGGTGTTAGGGCTTCTTAAGAATAATAATGATCATCCAGGAGACTCTTTTAAAGACCCAAGAAAGAAGTCCACTGTATGTGGCGGAGGGCACAGCTACCTCTTTGGAGAGCAGTTGAGAAACACCAAAAGGCGTTGCCTCTCCAAAGAACATACCCTTCCCCAATTGGACTACCACTATATGTAAACTTCCACCACAACAGATTTGTCTTTGAGGTTTTTTTTCCCCCTTAGAGGGCATTTGTTAGAAAAGTAGCATTTGAGAAACTCTAAGCCACAATGTCCAAGACTGAGGGCTTTGGAGTCAGACAAAGCTCTACCCTTTCTTGGTGGTGTGGCTTTGGGTAGCTGCTCAGGCTATTTCCGGCACCTGATTCTTCATTTCCAGAGCCAGGATACCACTGTGCACACCTCACACCATGGTTCCACCTTCAACACCCGTGTCATAGATACAGCCGACTCTCGGGACTACAGACCCTGGGCCTCCAGCCGTCCCTCCTAAGAAGCTGTTCAGAGTCAGAAAGAGGGATGAAAGCATATGACTGCCAAAATAGGAACCACCTTTGCTTTCACTGCCTTGAGGAAAAATTCTGCCCACAGGGAGTGGGCTTGGAAAGGCGGTAAAAGGGAAGCCACGTTCTTGTGGAGCACACACAACATTCGACCTGGAGGCAAAGGAGTCGGAAGTGTGTAAAAAAAATTAAAAATGGAAATGGCTTTTCAAGAAGGAGAAAACACAAGGCAGCCTGGCGTGTCGTCAGTGAAATGTCCTTTGCTCGTAGGCCCTCGGGTCACAGCAGCCAGAGATGGCCTGTCAAGGTGATGGTGGCTGATGCACGATGAAGTGTTTCATTAACATGGTCAAACCATGACAGCATTTACAGGTCCAAATGCTACACCTTCACGTGTCACCCAGACATAAATCTTACCTTACTTCGCATGGCCGGGGGCGGCCGAAACACCAGCAGCTTTCATCCACGAGGCGCAGAGCGGACTAAGGGCCCTGTGTGCGTTATGCCATTTCACTGTCTGCGCCGCTGGGAGCTGGGTGTTGGGAACCCGAATCTACCAAGGCTCAAAGAGGCTTCTCAGTTTCTCCTTTATCCGGCAAGCATCAGAAGGAGGGTTAGTGTTGGCTCCATCTGATTCTGAGCTAGTCTGCTTTGCTTCTAAAGATGTAGAAAAGCCAGATGTGCAGTGCTTACATGTATTATAAAATAATAAAGACTTATAAACTGGACTAAATTTTAAGCATTTAAAATTTAAGTAGTTTAAGCATTCTGGTACTAGTGGACTGACCGCCCCGACTAGGAAGCAGACCATGTCTGTGATTGAGAATGGCCTGGGAAGGATCTGCACAAAGCAGAGCCCAGGCGGCAGCACAGACAGGGCAAGACCGGGAGGCGGGCAGGCCCTTGAAGCTAGCTGGGGTGACACTGGTGCATTTTGTAAACCTCTCTGAGACTCACATTGCTTAGCAATGAAATGGGAAGACTTAACCACCAACACTGCCTGGATCACGGGATTTCTGTATGAGAATATACACAGAAATGCTTTCATGAACTACAAAAGCCTACACGAACGTATCAGACTAATCGGTGGACACAGTGGGTGAACTGGTGTGAGACAAGGGTGAACCTGGGGTTGGGGGGGGGCTGAATTCTTCTATAAGCCTGGGTAACTTCAGAAAATGTGATTGTTATCATTTGTTCCTCCCCTCATTGGTCTGAGGAAAGCAAACTACCCTGTTTTTAACCCAAAACAAATCAAAGTTGAATTAAAAAAATAACATGTGCAAAGTGGTTCCTGCTTATAAAGCATTTTCCATACATTATCTCATTTGATCCTCAAAATCACCCGATGAGGCAGATATTTTAAAGATGAGGAAAACAAACTTGAAGAGAGAGAGTAGCTTCTATTTATTTGATCATCTTGGCTATAACTTGGCAAGGTGGGGGACTCAACAGACCAAGGTCTGTTGGTGTCAAATCTAACGCTCATTCTTTCTTCATTCAGGTGCTTCTCAGCTTGAGCCTCCCTTCTCCCATCCCTCTCTACTCCCTGCCAAACACACATCAGCAGAATCTCATTTCACATCGCTGATCACTCGCTGGCCTTAGTCAATCGGGTGTTGGTAGAGGAGCATATTAACTTTCCAGCACTGTCCTATATTGCAGAGGTTTCGGAAGGCATTGGACTTGACCTCTACCATCAAGGGCCTTGTAATTCCTGTAGACAGACAAGATACACAATGTCCGAACAACTAGAGGAGCAGTGTGTGAAACCATATAGCATGGACCCTATGTGCAATAGAACTGGCGTAGGAAAACATGACTGGAGACTGGGGTAGTCAGGGAAAACTTCCTGGAGGAGGTGAAACTTAAGCTTCCTCCCAAGGTCGTGGTAGAAAGGAGGCCAGAGACTAGATCCTGAGTCCTGGTCAAGCATTCTTCTTACAACACAGATTGGTGCCAAAGGGAAGAGTAGATTATACATTTAAAATGCTCTTTTGTTTTAAACACACACATACACACATGTGCTCATGTGTTATTTTGTTGCTGGACATAAGCCCTGGCAAGCAGGTAGGTATCTGTGAATGCTTGTTATCTAAAAGGCCAGTTCATGCACTAATCAAAACGATCACTGCAATATTGGTCACATCACTGAGGAGGTGCTCAGAATGACTGACTGAGTTCTGTGAAAGAGCTATGCTTTCTGAGGTAATGCTTTTTTTTAAGGTGTTCTTTTACATGGGTTTCCCAAAAATGCAGCCTGGCACTCCAAAAGCCCAAAGTAGTAAAGCTGCCTGCTTCAAAACCTCCTTCCTATCTTCCATGTGCAAATTCACCAGGCCTGACATTTACAAAATTGTGACCCCAAATCTCCACACCATCTTTTCCAGTTTGACGCAGCTAATTTAATGCTCGACACCACTGTCCGCAGAAACACATGTGGTCTGAGGAGCCACGAAGCATGGCCGTCCCGTCACTGGAGTGTCAGGGTCCCCGGAAGAGCGTGGGTTAACTTGAAATGTGGGGGAACGGGATGGCCCCATTCCCTCAGTGACCGAGAGTTCACAAGAAACTCCCTATTTGTTTCAACACATTGTAAATCTGGGTCCCCAGTGCCAAACCCTGTGTCTGGCCTCGAGTCAATCTGATGTTTAAGAAATAAATGTTGAGTGAATGAAGAGCTGCTTTCTTTGATGATTTTGTACTTTATAGTGCTTTGAGAACCCTTGTTATAGACATAATAACGTCGACTATTTGTTGGCACATGTATGCTAAGCACTTGAGAAATGTATTATTTGCACCATACAATAATCACGAGAGGCAGATATTACTACTCTCACCTAACAGATGGAAAACTGAGGCTTAGAGAAATGAAGCGATTTGCCCAAGTTCACACCCAGGTTCACTAAATGCCAAAGCCCGTGATAACAACCTCTGTGTACAAAGCCACTCAGCCTGGATGTGCATCAGGCAGGAACAGGGAGAGCAAGCGCAGCCCCTGAATGCCGTCTTAAATAAAAATAGCTCACATTTATCAAGTAGGCGTGCTTCTGTAGTGGTGCGCAGGTGCTATCTCATTTAATTATCACTGCAGCCCTAAGAGGGAACTTTTATTTATCCCCCTACACAGCTGAGTAAAATGGGACATACACAAGAATTCAAGAAACTCGTGCAAGGTCACCTAGTAGTAAATAATGGATTGATGTACCAGATGTGAAACTGGACATATTACTTACAGTACTTTTCTTAAAAAACAAAACAAAACACCAAACCCAACTATCTTATTTTTGCCTAATTTATCCCTACTTAGCAAAAATCAGACTATAACTGTATAAAAGACAGATACTTTTGATTAATTGAAACACTCCAGTTAATGGAGATTTGATCACCTATCCAGTAAGGCCCTAAGCTCAAGGCGAAGGAGGTTCGAGGTCCCCGCCAGGAATCCACTTCGATGGCTCTGTGATCCTCTCATTGTTCGTCACTTCTCAGAGGTGCTGAAAGGCGAGTGATGCCTGTTTGAATTGTGTCAATCAGAAAAGGCAACGCGTCAGTGTGACTAATGCAATCTTAAACAACTTCTGTCAGTGCGGCCAATACCCTGAGCCCTTGTATTGACAGACTACCTGAGCGTGTCTGTCCCACCCTTTAAAGGTGCTGCAGGGCTGGGGGCCCCTCATTCTTCCGGCACTAACCTAAGAAAGCTTCGCAGTTCACACGTGCCTGGGCACCTTTGGCACTCTCCATGACTGGGCCCCTCCCCCATCAGTCACTTCTTTGGAAACTGCTCTCTCCTCTTTTGCTTCTGGATATTTTATAAGATAGTATCAAATGGTGTTAACTGTCTGACAAGGGGCTTATTCACCTGAGGAATTCTGCTGGTTTGACTTGAATGGCCCAGCTGTGTGTCAGTCACGTTGCAAGTTGGAGATGGCCTCCACTTGCTAGAACACGGGGCAAATGTGCAAGAAGCAGCTGACATTTCTCAGCAATGTCTTGTGTTTCAGTCATAGTTTGGCCTTCTCATTCCTCTCAGACAGCGAGTCTCATCTTGGGCCCGAGTTCCCTGGTCATGACCCCATTATGTAGAAAGAGTTAAAGGCACAGAGGAACAGTTCGGGGAAAGAGGAAAGAAATGAATTGAGTTACCCTTGCCAGGAGGCATGCCAAGCCCTTTAAAATTCCCCCCTTTTAATCTGCACATGCTGGTCCCCCTCCTGTCAGTGTTATAACCTTCATTTTATAGATGAGGGAGGGGAAGAAAGTTGTTAAATATTGGAGCTGAGCCTCTAACCTAGATTTGTCTGATTCCAAAAGGAAAGTCCTTGGGTATTTTAACTTCACAGAGAAAAAAATACTTTTCTTCTTAGAGACAAAAACATGGAACTCAACAAAATAACTTGCACCTGGGTCTTCTCTGAAGTGAGCTACTCTTAGGAGCTGCAAGTGGGGGTTCTTGAAAGATGAATGGAACTTGGGTGAGTGGCTGTGACACCCAAGGCAGCAAGTCAGAAGCATTGGTCCTTGCGCCCCATGCAGGTCTCCCCACACCCGGACGCGCCTGTCTCTTTGCCCTTGTTGCTCCTGAGCCCGTGGAGGAAGAAGCCGTGATGAAGGGTTGATCTGTCCTCCGATTTAGAATTGTAAGCCTGGCTGGGTGAGCAGGGAGATCCTGGACCAGCAACTCCCACACTGACCTTTAGCCTCTTCATCTGCAGCATGGGGCTAGTGACCCAATCACCTACCTTCTTAACACACTGTCAAATTTTTTAAAAAGATATGTGTGAAAGCTGTTTATAAACTGCCAAGTGCTGGGTCCAATTTACTGACTCATTCTTTCAATAGTTACTAAGTGCTTCTTTGTGAAAAGCACAGTATAAGGCCATCTGATGGATAGCAATGAATAAAACAGGATCTCTGCCCTTAAAGTCTGTACACTCTTGAGGAGAAAAGATATTACATGAACAACTACAACAGAATGTAGGGGGAGATGGGCACCAGAACAAAGGGAAACATAAGATGCCATGGGACCTTGGAGCAGGTTAAGCAACAGGTATTCAGGAAAGTTTAGGGCAAACTGGTTGATAAAATCTATGAAACTTGGAGACTGTCACTTTAAATTATACTTTTATTCTTTCATTAAACATCACATACTTATTGGGTGCTGGCTGTTGTGCCAGTTACTGGGCCGATGTGGACAGTTTAAATGGGAAATGCTGGCAGGTTGTCTATGGGGCAATGTCCAAGGGGAGGTTGGACATACAGGTCTCAAGTTCAGGAAGAGTCAGGGTTGGCTGGTCAATTTCAGTCATCCCTGCAGAGCTGGCAGTTGAAGCTACAGAAACTGATGAGCTCACCCTGGTACACAGGTGAGATTAAATGGTGGAGCAAGGAGAAGGGGCAGGGACAGAAACTTGTGGAGGAGTTCACAAATGAAGGTTGAAAGAAAAAGGGGAATTAGCAGAGCACACTATAACTAGTCTCAGAGAGATTGAGAGAGGGGTGAAAAAATACAGATGAAGACAGTCTAATGAGCAGTGTCCCATTCTACAAAGATGAACAACATCGGGAACTGAGAAGAAACCACTAGATTATCAATTAAAAGTTTTTTGGTGCTCCTGAGTCAACACACAGCTCTCCCAAGTCCAGGACTACTTCCTATAGCCATCTGACTCCTGGCTGCTAGTACAGGACAGAACGCCTAGATTCAAATCTCAGCCCTGCCACTTACCAGGTATGTGACTTGAACAACTCAACCTTTCCTTCTGTGCTTCACTGGAGGAGAATACCTTTACCTGCTTCCTATGATTACCATGGAGATTCCATAAACACAATAGCACTTAGAACAATTACTGACACGTGATAAGCAGTCAAAAAGTACTAGCTATTACATACGGGCCAATCCACCTAAAAAGGCCTGTTTTTCCAAAGCTCATGACTGACCTCTGAGCTGAGGGCCCACAGATCAGATCAACTTCTCATCCCCTCATCCGGTTCCCATTCCTCGAAGATATCCACTGCTTTGTAATGGAGCCCAAGGCTCTGGCCTTCTTGGGAAGGCACGCCATGTGAACCACACCGTTTTCTGGGGCTGCTGCTGCAAAGCTGACCAGGTTTTGGAAACACAAGGACTTTTTTACTGATGAGCTTTAGGTAAACCACTGTAAACAAGTCTTAAAAAACCATCACATCTGACCAGTTTGTCACTTGTGGAAAGTGAACCCAGATCTAGCACATGGTTATGAGGGAAATTTTGTTACTTTTAATCATAGGATCTCACCCAACAAGTTTTCTGTTAATGGGTTCAAAGAATATAATTTGCATTTTCCACCCTATGTGGCAGCAAGGTTTCACAGACGGAGGGGCAGAACTGCAGAAGGACTAGTTCAGTCTCCTCTCAGGCTGTGCCCGGACCCACCCCGCAGTGTGCAACTGCCCCACTGTGGACGTGGACCACAGCAGCGAGTGCCACTGGCCCAAAGCACAGCCCCCTAAGGCTTCACAGTGGATCAGGAGGCCAACTGGCTTGCTGGGCACCCATGCTCCCTCCCTAGTGTGCTTGAGAAGTGTGGGGAGATTACCAAAGCTGCCTCCGAAATCAGTTTACATCGTGGGACTAGGAACCTGGGAAAGCTAAATTTACTTACAAGTCAACCGGATTAGCACTAAAGTAATTTTCCTTGTGTAAACCCACATTTAGGGTAATACATGAGCTACATTTGGAGCAGAGGGGCAGAGACACAGATTTCCAGTGCTGTGGAGCTCACGGGGACCTCAGCAGATAACAGAGCTATTATCCTGGCAGAAGTGGAGGCATCCTCAAATCCTGTCAGAGGGCAGCACCGACAAAGATTACAACCAAATGTGTTTTTACGCTGATTTGCTTTCTTAAACCCTAAAAGTAAAACATTCTCTTATAAGAAGAGGAGGTTAGTAAAAAACACAAGAATGCTGCTGCTAAGGAAATCCTCAGGGAATGCCAGGGACTGACAACAGAGGGTTTCTGACAGAGGAAAGAGACAAGGTTTGGACCAAGTTTCTGAAAGGCATCATTCTCCCCTCCCCTCCCCTCCCCTCTCTTCTCTTCCTCTTTCCTTCCTGTTTCCTTCTTCCTCCCTCCCTCCCTCCTTTCCTCTCCCTCCCTCCCTCTCTTTTTTCTTTTCTCTTTTCTTTTCCTTTCCTTTTTCTCCTTCCTTCCTTCCTTCCTTCCTTCCTTCCTTCCTTCCTTCCTTCCTTCCTTCCTTCCTTCCTTCCTTCCTTCCCTCCCTCCCTCCCTCCTTCCCTCTCCCTCCCTTCCTCTCTTTTTTCTTTTCTCTTTTCTTTTCCTTTCCTTTTTCTCCTTCCTTCCTTCCTTCCTTCCTTCCTTCCTTCCTTCCTTCCTTCCTTCCTTCCTTCCTTGCCTCCCTCCCTCCCTCCCTCCCTCCCTCCCTTAGTTTGGAGGAAAGGATTTGGGTCAGAATGTCAGGAATTACCTAGGCTCAAAAATCTAGTATGAAAATATTTTTTAAATGGTTTAAAGTTAAAGGCCTTTACCCCACTCCTCCTAACATATTTCCTTATTCCTTACCTACTCTTCACCCCTCAACACTCCCATGTATTCTGTGTCCCAGATACATGGGCTCATGAAAGAGTTAGACCTCTTCTGCCTTCATCTCTCATGTAGTAACATGAGGGACACCAAAGCTTAACCCTCACAAGGGAAGTGAAGGATAATGTGGCCAATGAACACCATATGATTTTTCATTTAAGATACATTTGACCTATATTGAATACTAACCTTGAAATTAAAAACAAGAACATTAGTAATCCTGTTTTTTCAGGCAAGGAGCAAGTAGAAGAATGAGATCCAGAATCAGAAGGCCTGAGTTCTGACCTCTGCTGTGTACTAACTTGCTGCCTGTCCTGGGTGTTCAGAGTCAGACAGACCTGGACTCAAACCCAGCTCTATACTGAGAGGCTGTGCGACCTTGGAAAAGTTACTTGCTGTCCCTGACCTGAAGGTTCCTCAATGTCAATGAAGGAAATAGTACTTGCCTCTGTAGTGATCTCTTTTCCCACATTCCCATATATTCACAGGCATAAAATCTGGTTAAAATAGAAAATAAGGGTATGAGAGGAAGAGTCGAATTTTAGATTAGGCATCAGAGGTAAGAGCTGCCTTCATTGCTTTGGATATGGGAAGAATTTACTCACCAATTCTAATTGTACTTGCTTAGTTATTCATTCAATTGTTCCACAAATTCTTAATCGTTTGCATGCACCTATCATACATATGGAGAACACTTGGCTGCAGGGAACAGCCAGACAGGCACAGATGGAGGGGACAAAGACAAGGAGCCTGGGTGTACAGAGGAGGGCAGGCCTGTGACCTTGTACTGGGGTGGGGGGAGGGGTGCAGCAAAGGCTTCCCAGGGGAAGTGACGTTCTGCACTGAGAGCTAGGGAAAGAGCAGGAGGGAGAATATTCCAGACGGAGGGCATAGCATGTGCAAAGACTGCTGAGCAAGAGAGGTCTGAGAGCAGCTCAGGATTCTGGAGCACAGAGGGAGATTGGAGACGGGGATTAGGGCAGAAGAGGCCAGAGGGGCAAAGAAGGACAGGACAGATTAGGAGTATCTTTTTAAAACAAGGAAAGGAACCTGTGCTTTATCCTGAGGGAAAACGAGAAACACAGGAACATTTTTTTTCTATGGTTATTTTTTTTAAGATTTTATTTATTTATTTTTGGAGAGGGAATGGGGGGGAGGGAGAGAGGGAGATGGAGAGGGAGAGGGAGAGGGGGAGAGAGAGAGAGAGAGAGAGAGAGAGAGAGAGAGAGAGAGAGAGAGAGAGACATCAATACATCAATGTGTGGTTGCTGGTGGCCATGGCCTGCAACCCAGTCATGTGCCCTGACTGGGAATCGAAACTGCGATGCTATGGTTCGCAGCCCGCGCTCAATCCACTGAGCTACGCCAGCCAGGGCCAAAACACAGGAACATTTAAGCAACATCACCATTTTGCAGCTCAGAGAGTCACTTTAAGGCCTACAGCACATGACAACTGTCTTAATTTCCTTTACCCATGGGCAACCCAGAGGATGCAGGTCTGTAATAATTATGATCCAATCTTATGATTCAATCACATGAAGGAGATATGTTTCCAATACAGTATGCCTCAGACCTGTAAGTGATAAGTACTTTCAATGACTACTTTCAGTGCTTAAAATTTAACAAATCCCTCTCAATTTTTCAGAGCTGCCCAGATCAAAGGCATGAAGGATTTGCTAATTGCAGCCCACATGCCATTCAGAGATATGCTGGCAGCAGATGGAAACAGGTTTCACGTACCCCATGAGCAACGTGTAGGGTCATCTCTGGTCTGAGTTATATCTCTTCACAGGGCCAGAGTAAGATCCTTGGAGGCCAAAAGTCCCCCAAAGACAACACATTCCTTCCTATCCCACCCCACCATATAATGAATAAATGGAAAAAAGGAAGGAAGGAAGGAAGGAAGGAAGAAAGAAGAAAGGAAAGGAAAGGAAAGGAAGAAGGAAGGAAAAATTTCAAGCAAGTTCAACAAAGTTCTACTCTCTCCTATGATGACCTTTACAATATTTTGAAATATTGCATCTTTTCCCAGTGATTGCCACTGTTGCTCCTGTAACGCTATTTCCCTAACAAAGTGCTTACTTTGCCCATTGGGAAATCTGCGTCTGGGTGCAGAGATGTTGATGGAAAGAAGTCTCCCTCTTTAGGGATTACTTTCGCTTGTTACCACGCATCTCCAAAGCATAGTTTGTTCCTTGAGTGTAGGGATAGTCCTAGTATCTTTGTACACCTGGAGTCTACCACAGCCCTTGGCACATGGGTGTGTTACAAAATACTGTCAACTGAATTAAATATTCTAGTTCATTACATTTTCAAGCAGTCAGTGAAAATTATGTAGAACACTTTAGGTAGAAAATCTTCTAAATCACTTAATTCTATTTTCTACTTGACTGTGATCATCTTGAGTGAAGGAAATGTCTTCTCATTAACATTGGGACCCTTCCTGAACCCCTTCCTCCCATTGTGCTTAGCACAATAAATGGCAGAAAGTTACAGAATAAAATTTGTCACTCTTTCAAGGGACATTTCTTTTTCCTTTAGTAATAGGATCGGTGACTGTAACAGAATCATCTTTTGCTGGCTGGGAGCCTTAGAGCCCCTGTTGCCGTGTTTCTCCACTGGCAGTAAGAACCAGAAGACACATGAGTCAGCACCAAACTTATCACGGTGCACCATGCAACCCTGAGTAAAGAACTCAGTGTCCAAGTGACACTGTTTTACCACTCTCAGTAGGGCTAATGCCTGCTTTGCTTGTCTCACAGGGTTCCATAGCTCAGAGAGGTCCCACGTGTGGAAGTGCTGAATTAGCACTGTGCACAAAATTACTCCTGTCAGGACCCGAGTCAAAAGTATGTGAGCTGAGTCCAGACTCTGATCAGAGTATACGATGAGCCTAGAGAAGTCACTTATCCTCTCTAAACCTCATTTTCTTCATAATTAATTCCAGGTACAGCAGCCTCTTAGGATTGTGAGGGCCAAAAGAAATAGGAAATGTGCGAGTGCTAGGTAAGTTGTAATGTAAGCTGTTCTTACATCGATGGTGTATAATCAGCTGATCCACACGGTGTAAGAGATCGGGCTGCCTATGTTCTGATAAAACTCAGAACAATCGTTGGTGCAGCGCTTCTCCAACTGGGGTACAGATGCACCTAAGAGGGTGCACCTAAGAAGGCAGACTAAAGATGCAGACTGCCAGGAGCCACCCCAGAGGATCTGGCTCAGAAGTCCAGGGTGGGGTCCGGGGATGTGCATCTTTAACAAGCTGCACGTGGGCTGCCCACCAGACTTTGAGGAACATGGGGCTATGGCTGGAGGAAGGTGCCATACTTCCCGACACAGCAAGAATAGAGAGTGACGCTAGAATACTTCTAAAGCAGAGGTTCATATCAGAGTTAAATCTGTGGAGCTTCTTCTACATTCTTATATTCTGATCTGAGCCCTGGAGATTCTGAGTCAGTAGGTCTAGTGTGGGTCCTGGATTCCTAGGCCATTCTGTTCTGTTCTATTCTATTCATGTATTATTATCCTCACCAAGGATATGCTTATTGATTTTAGAGAGAGGGGAAGAGAGGGAGAGAGAGGGAGACAAACATTGATCAGTTGCCTCTCGCACATGCCCCAACTGGGGACCTGGCCAGCAACCTAGGCCTGTGCCCTGATCAGGAATTGAACCTGTGATCATTTGGTTTATAGGACAATGTTCTAACCAACTGAGCCACACTAGCCAGGGCCCTAGGACATTTAAAAAATGGATTTTGGGCAGTTTTTCTGGAGATTTGGATTCACTAGGACTAGGATGGGGGCCCAAACACTACTTTTAATAATTCTTCCAAAGGATGCTTATGGTCTTGTGAGAGTGACCCATATAAACTGAGGTTGTTAAAACTAGTTACCAGTTTCTTCCTGTCTACTCTCCTAGCAAACCTCAGGATACAGGATATCCATCTTCTCCGAGTTTTCCCTTCAGGATCATCATTAGTGATCAGTATCCCACTCACTTTTTTGTTTTAAAGTACTGCATTGGCATGTGTGTGGTGGGTAGAGTGGAGGTTCACTTAACATGACTTGCCCAGGATTTGGGACTACATAGTAATTTTAATTGGCAGCTTTGGCCCATGTCACTTTCCTCTTTATCTCAAAAGTGGGGTGCTGACAATATTTGGTTATTTGAAAGTTCTGACTATTCAAGATTTTGCTAGACCACAGTGATCTCATGTTTTGTGACCTAGCACCTATAGCTAAAAAATAATTTTAAAAACATACGGCAAATATATGAGGGGGGCCCTCAAAACACCAGAATTATCTTCTGGAGGGTGGGCCCCTTTTATGACAGGCTTCCCCTACCAGGTGAGTGTTGTACGAATCCATCTGTATCAGTGTGCCAGCTGGTGGTGTTGTGAGAGGCTGCATTATGTTTCAGTGAATTTTTTTTTTTTGGAAGACTCAACACATTGCCCATTTCATGATGGGTGATTTACAAGTGCATCTGCCCCACCCTGTGCTGACCAAAAAACTGCATGGCCCCTAGGCTCCCCCCGACACTTTCATATGATCTTGCCCTGAGAACTATTTTTTGTTGTTTCTCTGGATGAAAAAGTCCTCAAAGGAAAATATTTTGATAATGTGGAAAAGGTAAAACAAAAAGTGGCAGAAGCAATAAAAGGTATCAAAATCAACAAGTTTAAAAAATGTTTTGAGCAGTGGAAAAAACATCCCAATAGGTGTATTGCATTAAATGGAGAGTACTTTGAAGGTGACTGAAGTTTACACATATAAGAATAAATACACCATTTTTTATAAATAAATTTTGTTTTTGGGGGGTCCCCCTTTATATAATGCCCAAAGCAAACCAAAATTTACACAACTGTTAATATAATTAAACATGTCATTCATTTACCATTAAAATGATTATGATTTAGCCTAGGGCCAAACTTTGACCATGAAGCCAAATATTTATGGCTGGCTCCCTCAGAACACAGTTGCTCCAGAAATACGCTCTCTCTCTACCTCCAGTTGATGAATGGTTATTTTATTTAATAATATAGTAAGCAAGACTAAATTTGGAAAGAACTCAGAGTTAAGGCCCAGAACAATTATATTGATAAACATGGTTAATGTAATCGAGCTCTAAAAGGAGAGGTTAAACTAGAAATTCAAAAGGTCAATGGATGAAAAAAAATCCAAACCAAGAAAAACACTTAATTTGCTGCCACTTTAAAATATATTCTGAAAATTTATTAACAAAGCCAGACTATTTTTTTAAAGGCCCTTATTTAAAGCTGGGTGAAACAAAAGTGAAATATCATAGACACCTTACAAAAATCTTCTTGGTGATAAAACTGGAGAAGCAGGGGGTTACGATTGCTCCATGAAGGCCCTCCGGTGTGCACACAGGCTCTCTGGTCATCTACACTAGTTATCACTGCTCATAAGAATCCTCACATTTGTGTAGCACTTGACAGAAGCCTTCATCGTTAAGAAAGCCTGGGCCTTACAACCAGACACCCCAGTTCAAATGCCAACTCTGTTGCTTACTGACCACGTCCACTCAAGCTGCAACCCTCCTGTGCCTCACTTTGCTCATCAGTAAATTGGGGACAACACCTACTTGTAAAGGATATTCTAAACATTACATGGAACTTCCAGTCAAGATGGTGGCATAGGTAACACAATACTGGAACCCTCCCACAACCACATCAAAAATACAACTAAACTACAGAGCAACCATCATTCAGAACCACGTGAAATCTAGCTGAATGGAAGTCCTATAACTAGGGATTTAAAGAAGAAGCCACATCAAGACTGGTAGGAGGGGTACAGTAGTGGAATGGGCTGGTCCTACACCCATGTATAGTGGCTTGAAATTGGGAGGGACATGTTGGTTGGGAAGGTCCTCCCTGAAGAGTGAGTGGTCCACACCAGATCCCCCAGCCAATGATCCCAGTGCCATTAAGACAAGTCCCCATAACTCCTGGCTGTAAAAACCAGCAGGGATTGAAGCTGAGTGAGATGGAGGGCTTCTGTAGTCCCAGGCAGCTCCTCTTAAAGGACCTACACATGGACTTATTTAGACTCACTCCCTCTGAGCCCCAGAGCTGCAGCTTGAAAGGAACCAGGGACATATGGGGAGGAACTGAATTGTCTGGCAAGACCTGTGGGATGGCTTTTTGCCAGACAAAACTGCTTCCTTTTCTGAGACCACCCCCCACCAACAACAGAGCTGACAGGCAGGTGCCATATCTGAGTCTCCATCCACGTGGCTCACATGGTTGTCCCTGCCCTGGTGATTCCTTGAGAGCCTGCCCCACCCAACATTCAGGCCCATCTAAGCTGTTTCCAGTGGCTTTTTTATTCTAATGGCCTCTCTTGTCTCATGCTTCGAACTTTCCTAAAATCTCTCAAATAAGCAGCATTTTGTCTCTACAACACCTCTTGCTAAGGGGCCCCACGCCTGGCACTAGCCTACCTTGTTTCACAGTTTGGTCTCTCCCAGGCACCCCCAAGCCCAACACAAATAGACACCATCTGTATATCTCTCTGTAGCTCATATCAGGTGGCCCCAGGCAGGGCACAGGGGCTGGCTGACTTTGCACCTCTTGGGAAGCTCCCGAGCCACTGCACCCAGTGGAGAGCTTCAGACCATGCTGGATTACCACCCTATCACCTCCACAAGTGACACAACCGAGGGATGGTCTCAGTGAGCACCAAAGCCCCACTGAAGTAAGTTCTACTCCCTAGGATCAACTCCTGCACAGCAGCTCCTCCATTATAGTTGCAGTTAGTCCACACAACTGATTGGCCTGGGGATCAACCCATCTCAGTAAGGCCAACAGCAATCAAGGCTCAGCTACAACAGAACAGAGCACCCAACCCACACAGGGGCATACCTGGAGCACCCAGCTTGGGTGACTGGAAAGGTCGCATTAGTGGGTCCTACAGGACATCTACTATACAAGACCACTCTACTAAGTCTAGGAGATGTATCGTCTCTACCTAATACATAGATACAGACATATGGAAGCAGCCAAAATGTGGAGACAAAGACAGAGGTTCCAAATGAAAAAACAGGAGAAAACTCCAGAAAGAGAACTAAATGAAATGGAGGCAAGCAAACTACCAGATATAGAGTACAAACCAATGGTTATATGGATGCTCAAGGAAGTTGATGAAAACTTCAACAGCATGAAAAAGGACAGAGAAACCATAAAAAAGAACCAGTCAAAAATAAAGGGTACACTAACTGAAATGAAAAATAATTTACAGGGAATCAACAGTAAAGTATATGATGCTGAGAATCGAATCAGTGATTTGGAATATAAGGAAGCAAAAAGCACCCAATCAGAACAGCAAAAAGAAAAAAGAATCCAAAAACATGTAGATAGTATAAGGAGCCTCTGGGACAACTTCAAGTATACCAACATTTGCATCATGGGGGTGTAAGGAGAAGAGGAAGAGCAAGAAATTGAAAACCAATTTGAAAAAAATAATGACAGAAAATTTCCCTAATCAGAATGTACAGAGAGTCCCAAACAAGATGAACCCAAACCCACAGCAAGACACATTGTAATTAAAATGCAAAAGGTTAAAGACAAACAGAGGATCTTACAAGCAGCAAGAGGAAGACAGTTAGTTATCTACATGGGAGCTCCCATAAGACTGTCAGCTGCTTCCTCAACAGAAACTTTGCAGGCCAGAAGGAAGCAGCAAAAAGTATTCAAAGTGATGAAAAGGAAGACCTACAATCAAGATTACTTTACCCAGCAAAGCTGTCATTACAGACAAAGAGGTTCCCAGACAAGAAACTAAAAAGAGTTCATCACCACCAAACCAGCATAACAAAATTTTAAAGGGTTTCTTCTTTTTCTTTATGAAGAAGAAGGAAAAAAAAGATAAAAATTATGAACAATAGAGAGTTCCAGCCAAGATGGAGGGGTAGGTAGAGACCCTTTGCTTCCTCACACAATCAAAAAGAGGATAACAACCAATCTGAAACCAATAAACAACCAAAAGTGCCAGAAAATCAAACTGCATGGAACTCTGACAACAAAGGAATTAAAGAAACAATCAACCAGAACAACCAGACCAGTAAGGCAGTATTCAGTGGACCTTGAAGGCAACTCAGAAAACCCTCAGCAATGCAGTAGACCTTGGGAGCAGGATTGGCTGTCAATCTTAAGAGCTGTGCAGGAGAGGCCAACTTAAGGGGACTCAGAGGTGGCTGTGGGCCATGGCAGTTGTGGTGGTAGGAGAAGCTTCCAATCTCCCATGAGAGTCCATTGAAAAGTGCACTAGAGACAAGCAGGCAAACTGCACTGTTCCCACACTGGCCCCACCCCCACAGGCAATACAGCAGTGCAGCAGCACAGCAAAGAGGGTTGTCCTGCTGGGGTGAATAACTAAGGCCCCGCCCCCTTACAACCTATCATCTGTGCCAAGACAAAGAAATATGGCCCAAATGAAAGAACAGAGTAAAGCCTCAGAAAGAGAGCTAAGTGAGCTAAGTGAGGAGAGCTAGCATATGGAGAATTTAAAGCCCTGATAATGAAAATGCTCACAGAACTGATTGAGTTTGGTTGAAAAATGAAAAAACAAATGAAGGATACCCAAAGTGAAATACAGCAAAATATTTAGGGAACCAACAGTGACAGGAAGGAAAACAGGACTCAAAGAATGATTTGGAACAAAAAGAAAAAATAAACATCCACCCAGAAGAAAAGGAAGAAACAAGAATTTGAAAAAGTAAAGAGACTCTTACAAACCTCTGGGACAACCTGAAACATTCCAATATCCAAATTATAGGGGTGCCGGAAGTTGAAAACTTATTTGAACAAATAATGAAGGAAAACTTCCCCAATCTGGCGAAGGAAATAGACTTCCAGGGAAGTCCAGAAAGCCCAGAGAGTCCCAAAGTTGTTGGACCCAAAGAGGAACACACCAAGAAACATCATCATTAAGTTACCCAAGATTAAATATAAAGAGAGAATCCTAAAACTAGCAAGAGGAAGGAGAGAGTTACCTACAAAGGAGTTCCCATTAAACTATCAGCTGATTTCTCAAAAGAAACTTTGCAGGCAATAAGGGGCTAGAAAGAAGCATTTGAAGTCATGAAAAGCAAGGACCCATATCCAAGATGGCTCTAGCCAGCAAAGATGTCATTTAGAATGGGAGGGCAGATAAAGTGCTTCCCAGATAAGGTCAAGTTAAAGAAGTTCATCATCACTAAGCCCTTATTATATGAAATGTTAAAGGGACTCATCTAAGAAATAGAACATCAAAAATATGAACAGTAAAATGACAGCTATCAACAAATGAACCTAAAAGAAAAGAAAAACAAGAAAAGAAAACAAAACAAAAACTAAGCAAACAACCAAAATAGGAACAGAATCAGAGAAATGGACATCACACAGATAGAGTTCAGCGGGGAGGGGAAAGGGAGGAATAAGGGGGAAAAGGTACAGGGAAAAAGCAGCATGGTTAGTAGGCATAAGGTAGACAGGAGGAGGTAAAAAATGGTATAGGAAACAGAGGACTCAAAGAACTTATATGCACAACCCATGGATGTGAGCTAAGGTGGGGAGGAATGTTGGAGGGTTGGAGGTCAGGGCAGAGGGAGTGTAGAGGGGGAAAAATTGGGAAAACTGTAATAGCATAATCAATAAAAATACTTACAATATGAACAATAAAATAGCAATAAGTACATGCTCATCAACAATTGAATCTAAAAATCAACATAAATAAAGAAGCAGAACAGAAACAGAATCATAGATACAGAGAACATTTTGACAATTGCCAGGTGGAAGGGGTTTTGGGAGGATGGGTGAAAAAGGTGAAGGGACTTAGAAGTACAGATTGGTAGTGACAGAATAATTGTGGGGATATAAAATACAGCATATGGAATATAGTCAATAATATTCTAATAACTATGTATGGTGCCAGGTGGGTATGAGATTTACTGGGATGATCACTTAGTAAGTTATACAATGTCTAATCACAGGTGTGTACACCTGAAACTAATAAAATATTATATGCCATCTGTAATTTAAAAATTAAAGAAGATTAAAATGGGACATATTAAATGGGATAACACATGTAAAACACATCATTTAATAAATGGCACCTCTGTCATTATTCTCGTATGATCATTCCAACGACCCTGTGAGAAACGTGTCATTGTCCCCATTTCAGATGAGACAACTGAAAATCATTAGGCAGCGTGATTTGTCAACCACGTGCTCCTCCTCTGGGGCAGAGAAGGGACACGGGGGCGGCGGATAGACTGACAGAGAGCAAAGCCTTCCAGACTTTTGGCTCATGCACAAAGTTATGGGGTAGGGAAAGAAATTACACATTGAGAAAACAGAACAAACAAACTGAAAATAGAACAAAACACAAGAAAATAAATGACCGTGTCTATTTGCTAAGAATTTATGATCTATGAGGGGATAAGCCATGCAGAGCTTCATGCTGTACCGCCTAGCATAGGACTGGGCACAAAATTTGATTTTTATTTTTTGACTCATCAGTATCCTCATTGCAAAGTCCCACCACATGTGGCTTTAAGTAATAATAACGATGACACATAAAAAACTACCTGTGGAGAGTAGCTGACTGTGTAGAGGTGACCAATCAGGGGGGTCCAGGTAGATCTGAACCTTAATTTCTGCATTAACTAGTTTTAGGGTCTTGGGCAAGTTCTGTCACCCCTAAGCCTCAGTTTCTTCATCTGTAATATGGGATTAATAATTCTAAGGATTTTGTAAGGACTGTCATAAAGATTCTATGAGAGAAGGTGTAGTCTAGCCAGGGTTTCTCAATCTCAGTGCTATTGACAACGTGGGCTGGATAATTCTTTGTTGTGGGGCTGTCCTGTGCATCATTAGATGTTAAGCAGCATCCTAACCTCTACCCGCTAGACACAGGTAGTACCCCTCCGGTTGTGATAGCCAAAACTGTCTCTAAACATTGTAAATAGCCCCTGGAAGGCAGAATCACCCTGGTTGAAAGCCACTGGCCTAGTTCAATGCCTGGACCATAACTGTTGCCCAATAAATGTTCACTCTTTCCCTTGTTTTAGATGAAACCTTTTTTTTTTTTTTTTTGGTGGGATGAGAATCAACTAATTTGGGATCTGTGTTAATTCAAATAATGGCAGAACTGACTGAAGTCCATATTTTCAGTAACATGAAAAAAACTAGCAGTGTCCATAATAACCTGGGGACACTGGATTCATTTATGAAACTGTACTATTATATTTATAAGACATTCACATGAAAGTCACTTACATTCAGTTATTATACTAAATACAAATAATTTTCCTACACTTATTAAAGCCTCAACACCCATCTACTGCCAACTGTTTAAGGAACTTTAAAATTGATAACTGTACTTAAAATATTGAAATGGCAATTATATACATTTTTTAAGAAAACAACTATTTCTGACTTTGTCCTCTAATGTAGATTAACCTTTCCTTCATGAGGCTTTGTTTTATCCACATATCTACAGAGGAGGATATTTTATAACTAATGCATTGAGGAAATTCTTTCACATAGCTAGCCTAACATTTTCCAGCTGCCTTTTTAGCCTGTTTTCCACTCTTTAAGTGTCAGTGAAAACCCAGACCAACTGTTCATCAGAAGAGCTTCATTCTGGTAGACCTGGAGATGGTAAGCAACATCAGGCCTGGCCTGGGACTTCTTCTAGACCAGTGGTTCTCACAAGGGAGCAAGTTGGCACCTTTGGGGATACCTGGCGTGGCCTGGAGACATTTTTGGTTATCAATGCAACTGTACGCACAGGGGCTACTAGCCTCTACCCATCCCTGGTAGAGGCCAGGGATGCCACAAAATATCCTAGAATTCAGAGGGCTGCTACCCACAACAAAACATTATCCAGCTCCAAATATCGGTAGTGTCAAGGTTGAGAAATCCTGCTCTAGACTGTGGCTCTGACATGATTTCAGCAAATTAACAACGCATAAACTTTTAACAAGCAACAATAGCCCTGACTGGTGTAGCTCAGTGGATTGAGCACACACTGCAAACCAAAGGGTCACCAGATCGATTCTCAGTCAGGACACACGCCTGGGTTGCGGGCCAGGTCCCCAGTAGGGGCCACATGAGAGGCAACCACACATTGATATCTCTCTCTCTCCTTTTCCCTCCCTCCCTATCTCTAAAAATAAATAAATAAAATCTTTTTAAAAAGCACAAAACAACAAGTCAATCAAATCCTGCTTGTCTGGCTTTGAGATGCGTGTTGCCTTCTTCAGGAAGTCTCTTCTAATCTGATACTTGGAAGCACCTGTCTGGACACCAAAGGCCTCTGCACCTGCCCCCATCACGGTGCTCAGGTCACCAGCGCAGGGCTGGTTCACAGGGCATGTGTGATAAAGAACAGCTGGATAAATGCTCAGCTATGGGATCCAACACCGGGTCCTTAAGCTCTTTGGGCTCTTGGGGTCCCTTAACCCCTTTAATGTCTTTTATAAGCTCTGGAGGCCTCTGAGGGGCTCCTCTTGATGAGAAGGGGAGTGGGTGTGAAAGCTGGGTTTACTGTCTCACTCTGCCTGTCTACACCAGGAGCTGGAGTTTATTTTCCTTCCCTGCCTCACACTGACAGAAATATAGATTTGGTTTCATATTTTCACATTTTCATATAAGATGAAATGCTCATCTAACATTTCACTTAATCATCTGAAATGTAAAAACTGAGCAAACAGATCTGATTCTACACTTTCCACACTTCTTGTGGTGCCGCTCGGTAGGGCTGTTCAAACAAACAGGAGAAACGTGGAGGTCAGCCCTCTGCTACTCGTAGTCTAGTTATAGCAGTCATGCCTCAGTCTCCCATTGTCCCCAAACCTCTCCCCTGCCCAGCTCTGCACTTCTTGAGAGCAGGACCTTCTTTTCGTCATCTCCCGAACACAGGAACTTCTGTGGTTATTAGTGGGCACCAGCTCTTAATGTCTCAGCAGTAACTACACAACACACACAGGTTTCCAACAAGTTGATAAGGAGAAGACAAGTTGATCTTAAAGCCATACCCGATCCATTGCTAAGATTCTTTGTTACTCTTTGATTATGCCCAGCATGCTTCTATGAAGAAGCCTCTGCACTGGCTGTCCCCTTTGTCTGGAATACATTTCTCTCAGGCAGACTCATGGCTCCCTCCCTCACTTCACTCAAGTCTTTGTCCCAATGTCACCTTATCAGAAAGGCCTTCCCTAACCAACCCAACTAACCTACCATATCACTCTACTTCCTCTCAGTCTGCTTTCTATTTCTTAAGCAATCGTCCCTTCCTGGCATGGTGGGGTTCCTCCTTACGAGTATAACCCCCCTAAAAGATAGAGGAGAATCCCCACCTACTTCTTTCACTGTGACATCCTGTCTGTAGAACAGTAGCTGGCTCATGTAAGTGCTCAGTAAATATCTGTGGATCACACAAAGGTCTGGTGGCCAATCTTGGTCAGGAACCTGTGCCATAACCACCTCCGCCTCTTCCCCATCCCACCAGCATGTCATGGGTTATTTCAGTGTGTTAGTTAATCTCTCCTCTCCTAACCATTTCCACATGTTCACGTCTGGTTGTTACTTAGTGTTTATCAAAACAGCCCAAATAAGGGCCCCTAAAGACTCCTTAGGAGCAAGGCAGGATCATGGTAAGCAGGGACTCCCTGTCCCCCACACCCTGGCACTGTCTTCTTCTCAGCGCCTTCAGACATGAAGCCCCTTGAAGTCTCGGTTTCAAGGTCTTTATTGTACTCTGGGCATAACTTAAAATTTCCCAGCTTATTTTTTGCACTTAGAGCAGCTAAACTTCCCCCCCCACCCAGAACCCTCATAGAAGGTAAAAATAAAGGACATTTTCTACTCATAAAACTGTAAAATACTCTTATGGTCTCATTTGTGAACCTGGACCTCTCTTTTTATCCAAACCCCTTTTATTTTTGCAAAAGAATGCACTTTGCACTGGCATCTGGCTCATAAAAATAAATACAGCGACAGGTCTCCCCAGATTACTTGGTCTAATCATCGAGTGCTCCTGTAGGGGCTCATCTCCTGAGACGTGGCAATTGCACGGAACAATCTATTCCACGGGCAGGCACAGAGACGGCACCTACCCAGGCTGAATAGCAGGCCCCAGAGTGTTTGCATTTGGAATCAGGACTGACTCCGGACTCCAGAGAATTAGCTGTTTCCTTGGGGAGGGCCGCGCACCAGTGCTCACTGCGCCCGCGCGGCAGGTTTGTCCTGGCGCAGGTGGGCGTAGGCCTGACCACTGAAGAACATGCACCAGCGGAGTGTTCGATGTTTTTCGGGCTTCATTTTACAACTTTACTTAAAAAACACAATGACTGTTTGGGGTATTGCTTTCTTTAAAATTAAGTGATGCTGATATGAAATCACTGGAGATCAACTATCTCTAAATCGAGGTATCAATATTACTATTGGGTGGGTGAATGTGGAGGGGGTAGGGCAGGGGAAAGTAATGGGGGGAATGTGGGCAGCTGTAACTGAACAACAATACAAAAGTAAAGTAACTCATGGGAAAAAATAAAATAAAAGATTTTAATCGTAAAAAAGGAAAGAATGAAAAAAATATTGGGGGATATTTTTGACAGACATTTAAAAAAATCACCAAATCAAAAGATTCACTTGAATTCCATTTAGTTCAATAGATAATTATCAAATATCTGCCATGGGTAACATTTTAAAACTGTTCTCAAAATTTTTTTTTAATTTTTAAAATATTCCATTAACTGAACACCTAGTTTCTTTGCAACAATAAGCCCACAAACTTACATAAGGAAAATGAGTATGAGTTGCTTGAAATTTTTACTTTATGAATAAGCACAGTCGTCCCCCCCTTATCCGTGGTTTCACTCTCCATTGTTTCAGTTACCCGTGATCGACTGTAGTCTGAAAATATCAAATTTCCCCAACCACTGACACCTGCTCCTGACATCCAACCGTGCCACTGTCATGCCCGATGACCAGGATCACCAGAAGCAGAAAACTGTCCTTCTGGCACACCATGAAGTCGATGGTAGCACCCCAGGTGGCATCACAGTGCCACCACTGTGGACCCTACTTCATCTCCTCAGTGGGGTTTCCTTTCACAGCACCCCCCAGAGAAGGTGGGGACAGTGCAGTTACACGTTGAGAGAGACCACATTCACATAACTCCTACCACAGTGTATTGTCACCACTATTCCACTCTATTATTAGTTACTGTTGTTAACCTCTTACTGTTCTAATTTATAATTAAATTTCATTATAGGTACGCATGCATAGAAAAAACATAGTATATATAGGGTTTGGTACTATCCACATTTTCAGGAATCTCCTGGCGATCCTGGAACATATCCCCCACAGATAAGGGGAGACTACTGTTTAATTTTATTTCAGGGAGCCCTGGTTGAGTGGCTCAGTTGACTGGAGTGTCATCCCATATACTAAAAGATTGCGAGTTCGGTTCCTAGTCAGAACATATGTCTAGGTTGTAGGTTCAATCCCCAGTTGGGGTGTGTATGAGATCGATGTTTCTCTCTCACATTGGTGTTTCTTTCTCTTCCTTTCTCTCTCTCTTCCCCCTCCCCCTCAAATTGATAAACATATCCTCAGATGAGGATTATAACAAATTATTTTAGGGAAAAATACTAGTTGACGTGCAAATTTAAAAACATTAGGTCAGGCAGCTAATTTGTTTTTATCATCACTTCTCTGTTTTTTAACCAACTAGAAAATATAAACACTTTATTTTTGCTTTTACAATTTTCAGTTAGAATGCAAATGCTCCAGAGCAGAGTGTCCCTTCAATGAGTGGCCTCCGATGAGTCCTGATGCTCAAATGCGTTTCACCACCCTTCTCACTCTGCAACAGCAATTAGCATAGCAACTGGCAGCGGCTGGACACTTGGTAGCTATTCATATTCCAGAGGGCTTCCTGTGGGCCAAGCACTCTGCTCTACAGCAAATCAAAGCACTGGAGTGGCCACTGGGGTTTACTGCAGATCTCTCATGTCAACCCGTGGAGTCTGGGCAAGACTCTTAACCACTCTGAGCTTCAGTTTCCTCCTTGAGATGGAAGTGGAAGACTCTGCCTTATGGAGTTATTTGTGATTATACACACCATGAATGGAATAGAGCTGAGTGGTGGAGGTACTCTGACATGCAAGATGACAGGTTCGCTCCTCAGCAACCTCACCATATAATTCTAGAAGAGTGTAAGCCTCGTGAGAGCATAAACTCTGCCTCACTCCCTGCTGCATCTACAGCACTGGGGCTCGCCAGTAAACACTTCGTGGTTAAGTGGATAATATACGTGAAAGCACTTTATGCAGGTAAAACACCTGAGATTCCATATTATTATTTACCACATTAATAATCTCCTCCAACTTATGTCACCCATAGCCCTAATATTTATTTCTCATAGTTGTTGGGGAAATGATTTATTTACTCCCAAGAGAAAATGATTTCAGGCTGACGAAGGCCTGATGTAAAACAGGGCCTGCTTTAGTGCTATACCAACATCACAAAGCTTTTTCTGCACCATGTGCAGCTGGGGTGAAGGGGTGAAGGAGTAAAGCATGCAGCACATGCAGGAACAGCAAACCCCTCTAGCTACACTGGGCAGGGCTGGTGACTGGTCCTGAAGAATCCCAAAGCCTGAGATCTGTTATCCACATAAACATAGGTGACCACTGGGAAGAACCTTGAACAATTTGCACACAGAGTGACAAAGTCAGGCCTGCACCTAGCAAAGTGTTTTCACATCCAGGTGGTGCTGTTTTTATTTAGCCTGGACCCCCCATTTGTGCTGAGGCTCAGTTCACCTGAGAGTTCTGGCATATGGAGGGATGGTGGAAGTGGGCCAGCTGTCTCTATGTAAAACGAAGGAGCCGGAGCGGTGACCAGACCTCAGGCTAAGAGAAAGGTCAGAACACCCCTTTTCTGTTAACCCCCGAGAGGGCAAAGAACGTGTGCAGTTTGAATTGCATGAGCTGACCCTCTTCTTCCACCATGGCAGAGGGGGTTTGGCAGGACAACATGATGGAGGGGAATGAGCTGGCAGGGCTCTGCCTGGGGCTAGGAGCCCAGCTGTCTAAAAGATAAATAAGTAAATAAAAGCCCAAATATGCTTGAGATAAGGACCTTCCTCCCAATCAGAGCTCTGGCTATCTCACCCATAGCGGATGCCTCCAGGTTCAGTTAATTGGCAGTTTTCACTTAATTTCATCACTGCCCTGGGGCCTCCCCATCCCCAAATTACCTGGAACAAATCTGAAAGGCTGAAGCTCTCCCAGAGCCAGAGGGATATTGCACTGCGACAAGCACATGACCCAGGCTGAGGGTTAAATATAGGAGTGGGAGGCAGGTGTTTTAAGCTTCATAGATGTGTAGTAATTGTGTGGACATTGACGGAGAATGCTGCTGCTCTTTGCAAAAACTTGTTCTTTAAGTAGTAATTACTATGCAGAAACTGCCAGCCGTTCACATCTCGAATGCTTCAAACTGTCTAGCGCAGCTCAGCCTCAAGAGGTTCTGATGCTTGAAGAAGACAGATGTTGGGTTCAGAGACCCACTTCTCACTAAATGAGGCCACAGGTAATGCGTTTAGAAGTTTGACTTCTTCTAGTCCTGATTCTGCCTTAACCAGCGGCAGAAATGTAGTCACTTCACTTCTCTAGTTTCTCCCACCCCCATACTCCCACCCCTGGTAAAATGAGAATAATTACAAACAGAACAGAATAACCTTGTTCTAGGTAAAGCATTGTTTTGAGGTGTTAAAAAAAGCAATATATGTAAAAGTTTTTGAAAAATACATAAACATAATCCTACCAGTAGCAGACAGAATAATGCTTCCCAAAGATGCCCCTGTACGAATCCCTAGAACATTTGAATATGTTAAATTACCTGCCAAGGGGGAATTAAGGATGCAGGTGGAATTAAGTTTCAGTAATCAGCTGACTTTAAAATAAGGAGATTATCCTGGATTATATGGGTGGGCCCAATGAAATCATAAGCAGGCAGAAAAATCAGTGTTAGTATGATGTGCAGTCCAAGAAAAACTCAACTGGCTATTGCTAGCTTTGAAAACGCAGTGGGCCATATACCAAGAAGGGTGGGCAGCCTCTAAAAGCTGGAAAAGGCAAGGAAGTGGATTTTCCCCTGCAGCCTCTAGAAGGAACCTTGACTTTAACCCAGTGAGACCCATTTTGGATAGTCTAGTTCTGACCTCCAGAACTATAAAATGATAAATTTGTACCATTTTAAGCCACAACGTTGTGATAATTTGTTACATCCGAATTTAGGAAACCGCAACACTACCCGAGATTGTATCACCATCACCACTGCTGACTTTGTCACCCTTGACAGCGTCCTCATCTTTGACAGAGGCATCATTACCATCTTCAAGGTTTTATTTCAAATGTTAGCTTGGGAATGAGATTTCTAGCTATGTATAGTTTTGCCATAATTCTCAGAAACCCAACCAGGTGGCTTCTCATGGAGTGGGCCACAGTGGGGTTTTTATCTTTAAGGATGTTATCATATTGTTTCTATGTAAACACTGATAGTATTATTCACATTATTTATTTATTTTACAAAGCCTTTGTTCCTAATACAAAAGGACACTTCAGAGGGAATTGATTTGAGCATATTATTCTTTTAGAGTTTTATTTGGAATATTTCTGTGAACATAGCTAAAAGATCTAAGCACCAATCTTGGCTCTACCAATTATAAGCTGTATAATTTATAGCATGTCATTTCACTTTTTTGGCCTTGGTCTCTCCTCCTGTGAAATATTTGGCAATCAAACTAGATAGTCTTTCTTAGGTCCCTTCCAGTTTTAGGAATGTTGAGTTTAATTTCTTATTTTATATAATGTGAAACCGAGTCCTAAAAGAAGTTTTGTGTCTAATTTCTAGCAATTTAGACTTTGGGGGGATAAGCTTTTAAAATTATAGTATACATAGAGAAATGTGCACAATTTATAAATATAGAGCTTGATACATTTTTACAAAATAAACACACCCATATAACTACCACCTAAATAAGGATATAGAATATTACAGCACCCAGAAGCCTGCTCTATGCCTTCCTGGTCATTCTCCACAAAAGGTAACCATTATTCTGACTTCTACCATCTTATATTAATTGTTCATGTTTTTGAACTTCACCACTGGTTAAGGTTATCAGTGGTAACCTTAAACAAATAGACAAACAAATATTTCTTCAGTAAAGTGGCTTAATTGAGGAACAACAAAGAATTCCAACTCAGAACATCTGGTCCCATGGTAAACCACGGGCAAGTCCAGAGGAACAAAGGAGAGGAGCGCCTTTTATGAACTCAGGAGGAGCTGTTGTAAATGAACAGTCCATTGGAGGAAAGTGTAAGTTCAAAGTACAGTGACTTTTCACTGGCTGAGTTCTGGCAGTCTCCCATTGGCTGAGCTGTTACTGGGCAGGGGGGAATCTTTTCTTCTGCCTGCTGAGGTGGTAATGTAGTATTACTTCCTTCAGGAGATGTAAGTTACATCTCTTCCTGTTGGGGTCAGTAGTGTACACTGAGCGACATGCACATGAGGGTTCTCTCTGCTAGCCTCAGACTCCATTTTAAGAGAAGTTTCTATTTATTTTCACAATAGTAACCTAATTACATTATTTGTAGTCCTTTGCACTTGGCTTCTTTCTTGTAACATGCTGTGGCATTCTCCCATGCTGTCATCTGTAGCTATAATTCATTACTCTTTGTCGCCATGCAGTATTTCACTTTTTAAGGCTATTCAACATGCTAGGACTATACAGTACCATAATTTACCCGTTTATTCTATTGTTGATGAAAGTTTGGGCTATTTCCATTTGGAAACTATAATCACTTAGATTTTGCTTCTCAAATCAATCTTTGTAAATATATATAGTGTTTTTCTACTTAATTGAACTTTATATTCCTAGCTTTTTTATTTCGAACATACATAATTTACATTTCTGTCCAGCAGGAGGAAGTCTAAGAGACAAAGTGAATAGGGCCAGAGCACACTGACTTCTCTGGATATTGTGCCTTACCTGTGTGAAAAGGGACTTTACAGATTCACTGTTTCTGTGTAAAAACCTCTAATAATGCCGGCACTGGATGGTTGGTATCTACAATCTCCATGGCTGTTCACGGGAAGGTTGTCAGAACCTGCCACTCCCCCACCCCCGTGGAAGAGTCTTAGACCCTGGCTTTGATGATATATTCAGTAGTACTGTTTTGTTTTCAAGTTACAGAAACCACAGCTTGAGAAAGGAAAGGTGGGCTGTATTATATGGCAGGAAGGGCATCTTGCTGCACCGTCAGGAACAGCACCAACAAGTAAGTCATCACAGGACGTCCCCCACCCTCCATCTCTGGCTATGTTTCCACTGCTCAATCCACGTGGTGAGGAAGCCTCTCAATGTTATATCCCAACTTTCTCTTGACATTCAGTCCTAGTTTAGCCCGCCCAAGACCTGACTCAAATCAAACATCAAAATCATGGTTTCTAGAAGCCCAATTTCTGGAAGGGGTGGGGTGGTGGGCTGGCAGGGAATGGCTCATAGAGAAAGGAGTGCGATTAGTTAAGGTTTGGGAAAACACCCTTAAAGGTGCTCGCAACAGACAGAAAGCTTTGGAGAGGGGTGGTCTATGGTAATTATTTAAGATCTACAAAGTAGCTCACGAAATATGAGTCACGCTTTATGACTGAAACTTGTCATGTTAAGAGAGGACTTTATTCAAGACAAGCACTAGTTGGCAATTTTTATCCTGTAGTATAACAGAAAGAGCAGCTTTTGAAGTCAGATAGATCTAGCTCTCAAGCCAAGTCCCACCACTGGATAAGTCATCTAACCTCTCATCTCCCTCATCTGTAAAATGGGGATAATAATAGTGTCCACCTCATAAAGTTGCACTGAAAATTAAAGAGAGATGTATAAATATTAGGTACTACCTGGTACGTATTTTTTTCCCTGCTCTTTTCCAGTCTTAAAGGTGAGGTGGTGCCCTGACTGGTGTGGCTCAGTTGGGTAGAGCGCCAAAATTTTGTGGGTTTGACTCTTTGTCAGGGCATATACTTAAGTCGGGGCACATATGGGAGGCAATGGAGCAATGTTTTTCTCTTAACATCAATGTCTCTCACTCTCACTTCCTTTCTCTCTAAAATCAATGAACATATTTTTGGGTGAGGATTAAAAAACAAAAGGTGAGACGACATGGTAGGTTAGAGGCAGGGTAGATATCGGTGGGAACGTGCAGAGATTCAACTAGAATCAAAAGCTTTGCAATCTGGTACTGATGTCTTTAACTGTGGGTTCTTAGGCAAGTCACTAAAATTTGCTGTCTCAGTTTCCTGACAAACAAAAAAGTGGGGTTCGGCACAGGACTGTATCAGTGGGGTTATAACTGCTTCTTAGAAGTACAGGGGTTCCCCACAAATGCTTAGGGGTTGCTCT
Source organism: Tonatia bakeri (assembly GCA_004024845.1). Lineage (NCBI taxonomy): Eukaryota > Metazoa > Chordata > Mammalia > Chiroptera > Phyllostomidae > Tonatia > Tonatia bakeri. The sequence goes on from PVIA01000269.1 coordinate 224,684, forward strand.
GCGTGGAGGAGGGTGGATAGCGAGGGAAAGCAATTTGGTAGAATTCTCCTACCTCCCCCTTCTTCTTTTATCTGTTTTATAAATTGAGGTTTTGCGGCAGATTTGTTTTTTTGGGGGAAAGTATGCTGCTTAAAAAATTAAAAAGCATCTTGAAAAACACCAGATGACATGCCTTCTCAAGTCTTTCCTGCTCTAAAACATGAGCCTCTGCTAAATGCCTTCCATTGTTGGAGCCGAGCTACCTCCAGAGCCAGAAGCAGCCTGGACATTTTCAGCAACCCATTAAATCGTCTGTCTTGGGACAGCAGGAAAAACAAACTCCACAAAGGCCTGTGGCTAAAACAGAGCAAGACTCATCCAACTTGTCCGGAAAACAAACCAAACACACCCTCTCAAAATGCATTATTAATAAAATATAGGAAATGTCAGCAGGGCCATAAAGATGTCTCTTTCAAAGTGGACGAACAACCTGTGTTTTGCTTTGATTATGGCTTATGATTTCCCAGAAAACAGAGGACAGCCCAGGAGCACAGTGGTCCTATATGGTCACCCTTATCAAAACAGTTGGCCCTGCGTGACAACTGTGAAAACATCTGTGTCCTTCATAGGCCCACCACTGATAGACATGTCTAAATAGGAGATATTCACAGGGGGACAATGGGACCAGCTTGCATGTTTTGCGCTATATACTGAGCCAGGTAGGAAGCAGAATGAAAAGGAGATTATTCTCATGATAAGAAATTCACTCTTATAGCAGCAACCACATAAGGAAAAGAAAGTCCCCATTCTTTCTGTAAATAAAGATTCCAAACAGATGATTTATATATTGAAATCAGATCTATCAAAGGGTGCCTTAAAAATCTAGTCTAGTAGTTTTCAAACTCTTTTGGAATAGATTTTCTAGCAGAAGCTCAAAAATGTGACAAAGTTAAAAGGAGTTTAACAGGAACATTTGTGCTGGCTGAAGTAGGGACGGGCAGGTTAGCCCTGTCATTCTATATGACCCCCACCTTCAGTATCACAACGTCCCCCTTGGGACAGATGCCAACGCACCTCCGAGAACATTTGAGGGTTCCCAAAAACAGTTTGAAAATCACTACTTGTCCAAACTTCCCTATTTACCAGTGATAAAACTGGCACAGAGAGAGGCCACAAGATTGGCCCAGAATTCACTGCACGATAAAAGGGAAGACCAGGGCTAACGGCGGGCTTCCTGACGACCAGCCCAGAGTTCTTGTAATGCTACACAGAGCCATTTCGAGGAGATGAAACCACCTGCAATTCACCTCTTAGGAGTCACATCATCAGATACAAACTGTTCAAAGTCTTTGCTTGCCTAAAGGATATTCGGAAGGAAGGGGGGGGGGGCATGAAAGTAGGGAAGGAGAGAAGAAAGGAAGAATTTTTATTAAAAGCATGAGCCACCACCTCGCTCTCCAGAGTCACATTCAAATCTGTATGAATAAGTGATTTGAAAGAGGAAAACATGATATCATAACGATTACTTGTTTATAAATTCACAGACTTCAATGACTCCTGAAGACAGTAAGTGGTGCAAGGCTCCATCCAGCCATTAACTCATCCATCCGACTCGTAGACTTTGTTCAAAGACATCACTTGCTGCTGGGATATGGGGATGGATAACCCCAGACTTCAAGAAACTCAGTCTTAATGAGAAAAGACAGGCTTGATGCTAAATCTTGTGGGAAGGTTAATAGATGGGAAAGAGAGAGACTGAGAAGAAGAAAGAGAAGGGGGAGGGGGAGAAGAAGAGGAGAGAATATTATGGTCAGTGACTGGGATCAAGAGGAAGAACCCCAGATAGGCATTGTGTGGGGGAAGGTGGTACATGAAAGAGTATTTCCATGGTCCCACTGGCCCAGAAGGGGACATGTGCCCTGGAATATCAAAGACCAGGCTGGCAACCAGAAGGCTGAGAGGATGATCTGTGGGATCCCAGGACAAAAAAGGATCAAAGTTTGTTATTTCCTTTCCTCCATAGCAGTGACCTCACCTATTAAATGTAATTACAAACTGCTAAATTTTAATAAGTTAAAAAGAGTTTACTGAGCCCTTACAGTCTTTCACGCTAGCACTGTGGTTTCTGGTCAGCTGTTTCGGCGTGTTCCTGCGGAGGCTGAAATAAGCCCGTTTCTGGTTTTGCTTTGTGTCCGGCCTGATCTGCACTTAGACGCACTGGGCTTTTTGCCAACTTAGACAACGACGCTGAAGGGTCCCTGGCTGGGGTATGGAGGAGGCACTGCCAACTAATTTTAATAACTTTTTAAAAAGCATTTATAGGTCAGGAGCTGCAATTCTGTACGTGTGGAAGTGAACTGCACGTTGCAGTGTATTAGTGGTTAAGACGTGGGCTTCAGGTCCAGGCAGACTGGTATCAGGATCCTAACTGCCCCTAACCATCTGTAGGACCTTTGGATAAGTATTTAACTTTTCTAAGTCTCAAATGGGGATGACAACAAATGCATCAAGTTATTAGGTCTGCTTTGCGTACTACTTGAATTAATACACAGAAATGGCCATTGTAACAATAGGCCCACATACGTGTGGGAAGTTAATGTTAGAGCCCCTGGGGAACTGAGTTCTCTAGGTTGTGAAATCAGAAAAACTTTACTGAAGTTGGTGGGCTGAATCGCAGCCCTTCTCCCACCTTCTCACCTTTTTCTAGGCCTGAAGTAAGACTTCATGTTGATTTTCACTGAGGAAAACCATCCCAGCAGTTCGCTTCTCAGCAGAACAACATGTTTTTCTTTCTTCCTCTGTGTAATCAAGTGCAAACAAAATCCAGACTCTAGTCTGTAACAATGGCCACATGGGGTAGGAACTGATTTCCTCTTGGAAAACACTTAATTCTAGAACAACGAGCTTCGGGGTCATTTCCTTGTATTCTGACGACATCACATCCCAACTTGTTTATTTGTTCGTCTTTAATTATTGCTTTATGTTCATTCATTAACAGTCGAAGGTACTTCTGCACTGACCAAACAGCATCAAAGAGCTTTTACTGAGGCCGCTGAGGGTTCATGAGCTATCTGACATAATTAATGTCTCAGTGAATCAGCTAAAGTTCATCCAAATGTGAATTCTGAGATCCTCTGCTCCTTTTAACAGATACCTCTCCTTTTGTGAGCATGATTATGTTTCCCCCCAAAGGCCTGTCACAGGAGCCACTGTGGGTGTTCCTTGAATGGGAAATGAGACACCCTGCACTTGGATAAATGCAATTGGTCTGGACGTGGAGATCACAACAGGCACTTTCTGTTCAATGTGCAGAAGAGTTGTTACATTTCCCTTGTCCACAGTGAATATCAAGTATTTTCCTGCCTCCAAAAACTCTAAGTTGTGGCCAGATTTTCACATATTCTTTCCTCATTTATGACAAATGTAGACGTAGACATAGGAATGTACCCTCACTATTATTAACATATTCAAAGAAGATGAATGATAAGTTCGACGTGTACATTCCAGCCTGTTTACTCTCTGGTTAATGTCCTTCAATAACAGAGCCCGTCCACACCGATGCTTCTTAACCTGCTGTTTTGATCGTTTAGTTACTATTCTCAAGGCCAGCTGAAAGGTTGACTACTATCTGGGGAAGTAAAAGAGTGAAACAAAGGTAAAATGCACCATAATTTTCTCTGCCATAATTTCTTACCACTTTTTTTGGGAGTAATCTGAAAAATTTCAATAATAGTATTCAGTCATAGTGAAAATATATTTTAAAAACATACTAAAAAAATTCTAGAAAACCTTTGTCCAGGGTAAACTATATTTGTCATATTTAAGCCCTGATCTTTCAGTTCTGCAGAAAACATTGCAGAGATAGGCTCTCCCACAAGATTTATATTCCACAGCCTATATCCTTTCACAGATTTCAAACTAGCCCTTAATATCTTAAAAGTATACTGTTTTTGCTTGTGTATTCTCCTTATTTCATTTAATGTAAAGTTCACTTGAATGATTTTTCTAATTACCAGGTTAGTAAGGAATTCATTTCTCTAGCCTGATCTTTCAATCATTTGTATCATTCAGGACCCTTGGTTGCAAATGACGGAATCCCAGCTTGATCTGCCTCCATCAATAGAAGAATATTTATTGACTCACTAGCCAATGCTGGGAAGAGGGGGCTGGGGCTGGCTCAGGGAGGCCTATATCCGAGAATCAGATAATCCTATCTTTCTCTCATCTCAGCTTCTTGGTTTTATGGCTGCAGGCAGTTCCGGATTTATATTGCAACTGCATGTCTAGAAACACAAGAGAGCGTTTTTGTCATATCCACATTAGAAAAATTTGTGGAGGGATTAGGATTGGTCTGGCTTCTGCCATCTGCCCATTGCTGGACCAGTCTCCGTAGTCGGAGTGTGAAGCACTTTGGTTGACACTCCCATAAAACTCACACAATTGGCAAGAAGAGAAATCTCTCCTTCAAATTAGGAGGAGCTATCATGGAAACCCAAAACCCAAGTGCCCATAGTCTCTTTATGAGACGGTGCGATCCTAACAGATCTCTCCTTTCTGGATCATTCCTTATATTACCTTATGCTCAACAGTATTGGGAAGTGATAACTGCTGTCATATTCTTTTGATTAAGGAGAGTGAATTGAATTGCCTATATGAAAAAGACTGTGGATTTTCAATTTGGCATACAAATTTTCAATCATGTTATCTCAAAACCACAGCTGGCAAAACTGCAGCTTGGCAAGTTATTGCTCTTCCACAAGCCTCAATGAAAGCAGTAGCCTTCCATTAAACAAACACAAGCATTTACAGGCGACCCAGTCTACTGGCCTGCTGCTCTCTGATGGTACTTACCAGCTGAGTCATCATCCACATGCAGAAACCAAACAAAACCTAGTTACACATGTAACTCATTTGTTATCCAAATCTTCACATTTAGAAATTACTACTAGTTACTTGTTGACAGACTGATTGATAAAAGTTCCAAAAGGATTAGGATTCATTTCCTTTTCTTTTTTCCCTCTCTTTTTTCTTAAATTTATTTTCATTTTAACAAACTCTGTCATTGCTGCAGGGCTCTCCTCATTCCAGTTTTGCGTCTTTATGTCCAGACCCTGGAAACTGCAGGCAGGTTCAGTGAGCGCTGCTTTACATCAACATTGCTGCTTATCACAAGACAATAATAAATACATTTCTGTGCAGATTGAAGAATGTAAATGAAGATTAAGCCCACATTACTTAAAGTGGAAACTATGCCGTCAGAACTGAAATATAAGGGTCAGCCTCTTCCTAGTTTCCAGGACCCCAGTTTTTCAGCACTGGCTTTGGCTCACCGTCTTTATCAGAATGGAAGCCAACTGCTAGTGTACTATGGTGGTTCAGATCCCAAACCACTACGCAAATACTAACGCTTTTAATAAGCAGTTGTAGGTAAGTGTAAACCTACCGTCTCCATTCTTTGGCTTGTTACCTTTCAAGAAACCCAGAGATTCCTTTGCAAATTGCTCTATTGAAAAAAGGTACTGTTACGGACTGCATATTTGTGTCCATCCAAAATTCAATAGGTTGAACCCCTAACTGCCAATGGGATGGTATTAGGAGATGGCACTTTGAGGAGGTAATGAGGGCTAGATTCAGTCAAGAGGGATAGTATTAATGACCTTTTGAAAAGGAGGAGCCAAGGGATCCCTCCTTTGGGTGTGTGTGACAAGAAGACCTTTTGAGGTCTATAACCCTGCTGGCACCCTAATCTTGGACTTCCGGTCTCCAGATGGTGAGAAACTTCTGGTGTGTGGGTCACCCACTCTGCAGCAATCTGCTATGGCCCCTGGACTAGGACTGAAGGATTGTAAATGGCTGACAAAATGGAGTATGGGGAAAGGGGCCAAGACACAAAATAACCTTCATAATGAAAGTCTGAATGATTGGATGGATCAATGACTGGTGGACTTAAAGAGAGCCGAGTTGTTGAATTCACCCTATTTATCATGCATACCACTTAAGGTCTTCTGATGTTCTGTGTGTGTTTCAGGTGGGCAAATATTCCCTGACTACTCGGGCCCAAGTATATGATGTAAAGAAGTTAGACTTTTGAGTCAGACCAATATCAGAATCTCACCACTGCTTCTTATTGGCTATGAGAACTCGAGCAAATTTCTTAGCCTCTGTAAGCCACAACTTCATCAACTATGCAATGGAACTAACAGTTGGGTTGTTTCAGTATTCAAGAAACAATGTAAGTATAACAGTTAGCAAATGCTCAAGAACTGAACCTGCAATTGTTCAGTCCTAAATAAAGCCTAAATTATCTTAAGATGAGAGCAATAAGAATTTTCTGCAGCAGAGAAAAAGCCAGATGCACTTTACCTAGTGGGCTGCGCTGCATAGTACATGAAACAGAGAAGCCTTAGCTAATGGCCCTGCCCTCACAGGGCTTGTTGTGTAGTTTGGGGAGTCAAAGGGAACACAGGCATGAAATAACAACAGAACGACACTCGACAGCAAAATAAAATAGCACATTACTGATGCCAACTGTGCATGTAAACCTAGTTTGGAAGAGACGGGGGCACTGAAAGCTAGGGTAACACGCACTGCACTATAGACCCTGCCGTGGCAGAGGGGCTGTCGGTTTTGTCTATTGCTCTGTCTCCAGCATCTGGACCAGGGCCTGGCTTTCAGTGGGTGGTCAGTACGTATCTACTGAGTGAATAGGTGAACGAATTGTATGAAAGCTAGTGGGAAAGCACTGAACTTGGAATATGAGGACCTGGGTTTGGATCCCTGCAATTGTTAACACTGGATAAATTCCTTAACCTCTCAGAACCTCAGCTGCCTTACCTGTATAATGGCTATCTCATTCCTGTCTACTGCATGGGGTTGTCATATGAATAAATCATGTATTTGCTGTGAAGGGCACCAATCCACAGCAGGCACTCGAAAACTAGCAGTAAAAAATGTAGTTCTAGGAAATATTGGAATCTTAAGGAAGGGTACACATTCGGACAAGTGGAAAGAAGCAATTTTAATGCTGCATTTACCCATACACCCCTTAACTGGGGTGCCCATGGAGTAACAGGGCGGAAGGCTAGTTTTCTTTCCCACCATGGTAACCAATGGCACATGCTCCACTGCTGTTAACAAGATCAATAAACTTGCCATATTCAGAAATCGACAATTAACCCCTTTTACAACACTTAAAGTTACAGGCCTCTCTATTTTATATGGCTGAACAGGCTGCTGAGCACATGGTTTTTATTATTGCCCTTCCCCCTTAAAAAAAAAACCCTACTAGTAATAATTTAACACCTTATAGAACCTGTCCCTCTCTTAATGATTTTGCAGGGAAGCTCTGCGCACTGCAGCTGTCTCTGTAAGGGCCACCTCCAGGTCCATGCTGCTGGGGGAAACCATATCATCTTTAGTCCTGCTTACCTTTCTAAATGTTTTATGGTTTACAGCTGTGGTGAAAAGCATTTTGGGGTCGGCAGAGATTTATTCCTCTTTTTAATGTTTTTACTAGGCTGAATAAACACATTCTCGAGGAACGAAACCTCTGGCCATGCTGGGAACGTGGAGACCTGGGCTCCGCTCAGTGATGGCCACTCTTCAGTGACTGACTCTCGCTTGTAACAACAAAGGCCATTGTCGTCTCCGAGCAGAACCTGGTCAGGACCCTTCGGTGGGTTCCGCAGCACCCACCCCACGAGCCTCTCTGACACAACCCTGCTTTGAAACTGCTTTCCTCTTTGTGGGGATCCCATTAACACCTGTAGGAAAATGCTGTGTTTTAAGGGCTCTGGAGAGTTTGCAAGGTTGAAAATGCATAATTGATAGCACTTCTTTGGTGTTTTTACATGCAGCACTTGCTCATTTAAATATTTTTTGGTAAATGAGTTTAGATAAAGCAAGTCTTTCTCCCAAATTCAAATGAGCCCTTAATTTTTATGAGGTTTGTAAAACTTCAGCAAAGCAATTTCTTAAAAAGGAAAAAAATTATTTCCTTAAGCTTGCTCATTCCGTTGATTTTGGCTAAGACTGCTCATAGAATTACCAGTATGCTATGAGAAAGATTATTCATATAGTGATTTGGAGCTGGGTGGAATCAGAAAAGGGTTATAAATCTCTTCACATGACATTTCTGCAAACTTTGCCAGCCTTGGAATAAAATAGGTTTGGAAGCTGACGGGCAGCACCTGCACAGCCTACCACAAGGCAAAAGCTGGCCTATCATCCGACCTTCTCAAGGTGTCTCCAAGTTATGCTTCAAAGTCAGAGGAATAAAGGGCTTTGTCTTATTGTAGGATGTTAGTGGTAACTTGCAAGCATAAGTCATACTTGCAGGCATATCAGCTGGCAGCTTTGGAGAAACAGACATGCCTGGCTCATTTCTTTGCATTTCTTAAGAACAGTGTAATGGTCTTTCTGTGAACTGCCTCTTAGAGACACATGTGGCTAATGCTCATGAGAGCTGCTGTGGCTTCTGCCCTTCACATGGTTTTAGGCTGCTCTGCTGGGTTCTGCTCTGCTCTGAACGTACAGTCACATTCCTAAGACATAAGTTTGCAGATATTATGATATTGAAACAATTATTTCAGTAGGTAAAACACTTGGGAGCTAGGTACTTCATGCTTACTCTTTTTTTCTACACAAATATCAATAATAAAGATTGTATTTATAGCTAAAAGAGTTGAGGGACCAGGATAGAGCTATAAACCCTAAACACTGTGCAAATCCAGGCTTTTATTACACAGAGCGTTGCTCAAGAATAACAACATTTCCTGTCTGATCATACCAGCTCTGACACGGAACATGGTGATTCTCAGTCATTCTTATCACATTTATCATCATTGCTACAAAGTACAGTGTCACCCAAATAAAGCAAATGCAATAATCCCTTTCCTATGAGTGTTGATATAATGACAATAGTAGACCTCATAATGCCAGTCTGTGTCTTTAAACATGCAGGTTATCCCCAATTAAAAAAATGGGCAAAAGACCTGAATAGACACTTCTCCAAGGAGGACATACAGAGGGCCCAGAGACATATGAAAAGATGCTGAGCATCACTAGCCATCAGAGAGATGCAAATTAAAACCATAATGACATACCACTTCACACCGGTCAGAATGGTCATCATAAATCAACAAACAAACAACTGTTGGAGAGGATGTGGAAAAAAAGGAACCCTACTGCCCTGTTTGTAGGAACGCAGACTGGTGCAGCCACTGTGGAGAACAGTATGGAATTTCCTCAAAAAACTAAAAATGGATCTGCCTTTTGACCCAGCAATTCCACTGCTAGGATGATATCCTAAGACCCCTGAAACACCAACCCAAAAACACCTATGCACCCCAATGTTCACAGCAGCACAATTTACAATAGCTAAGTGCCCATCAGTAAATGAATGGATCAAAAAACTATGGTACATTTACACGATGGAATACTATGCAGCAGAAAGAAAGAAGGAGCTCCTACCCTTTGTGACAGAATGGATGGAACTGGAGAGCATTACGCTAAGTGAAATAAGCCAGGAGGTGAAAGACAAATACCATATGATCTCACCTTTAAGTGGAATCAACAAATAATCAAAAAAACAAACAAGCAAGCAAAATATAACCAGAGACATTGGAATAAAGAACAAACTGACAGTAACTGGAGGGGAGGTGGGAGGGGATAATGAGGAGAAAGGAGGGAAGGGTTTTCAGGAGCTACTATAAAGGACACATGGACAAAACCAAGGGGGGTGAAATCAGGGGCCAGAGGGGGAGATGGCTGGGCTCGAAGGGAGTGGTGAGAGGATAATGCAGACAACTGTACTTGAACAACAATAAATAAAAAGTAAAAAACAAAAAACCCCACACAGGTTATACCTGACCTGGGAAACTCAAACTGTAAGAGAAATGTCAGTATATATTTGTCGTTTCTTGTCAATAGAGTCACAGTGGTTTGGACCAATACCTTTATAGACACCCAATTTCATGCAATATAAAGCAAGGATTTCCTTCACCTTACCACATTTCTTAAGAGATGATAACTTAGTTGTGCTTACCAACTACTCCTGACCTCCCCTTTCTTCAAACATGTTTCCCAACACATTCCCTGAATTTCAGAGGCTATACTTGAAAGACATATTGAGTATGAAGTTCCTCATTCTCACCCATTATTATCATCTGTCTCTCTGTTATTCCAGTCATGTTCTCTTTCTTCCCTCCCAGTTCCAGAGAAGAGGTTTCTCTCTTCTCTTGAAATCTAACCCCTCTCCCTGGTCTCGGTGGCTGTTCTCTTCCCATTGCCTTCAAAATTTTAATCCCATAATAGTTGTTTTTCTCTTTAGCATCTTCAAAGCCTTCTCCCAGAAATGGTCACATCTTCCTGAATACACACACACAGTCTTATTTCTCTTAACTCAATTTCTCTGACACACAAATACAGTAAACATGGAGTCTACTATCATTACCTCCAATAATTCCCCACTATGTTTCTTCTCGATTACTGTAAATATGTCACCCATTCCCATTCTTTCTCTGAAGTGATCTCTCAATGGCCTAACATAATTTCAGTCCCTAAATGCAAGATTTTAGGCCCCACTAAGATTTTCCTCTGAGACATCCCATCTGTTTATCACTGGATCCTAAAAGGCTCGTGCTCTCCTCCATGGTTTCTATGACCTTATGCTTCCCTGGTTTTCCTTCTATTTTTCCAATAATTGCTCCTGTCCTCCACTGAATTCCCTTTCTCCTGTACCCCTTCCCAGTTGTAAGTATCACTTAAGGCTTGAACACTGGCCCTCCACTCCTCCCCCAACGATGCTGTTGGAAGGCCCTTGGAATTCAGTTATCTCTCAATCCTGACTGTCTTCAAGGCCCCGTACTATTTTCTTTCCAACATAATTCCATTTGGCTGTGCAACCACCGCCTGTGTCAGTTCCAGTGCTCTGGAACTGGAAGCAGATACTAAGATGGAGTTAAAAGTACAAGAAACTTAGTGTTTGCTGATGAAAAGGAGTAAAAGAGTGAAGCAGGCAGGGATAGGCTTCGAACTGAGGTGCAGGCCTGACATCTGAGAAGGAGGCTAAGAAGAAGGATTGGGAAGAAAGAGCATTGGACCACAGTGCAGAGAGTCTGGGGCAGCCCAGCAGAGATGTCCCAGAGAAGTGACTGTCCGTTCGAGGAGCACAGCACGGAATGGGAAGGCCCAGCACTATTACCAGTCCTGAGCCTCATCATTGGTTGGTGGCAAGCTGCCAGGGGAAAGTGTGGTCTTGGCTTGCATGCTCTGACAGGTGCCCCAGGTCCGCGGCTAGAAGCTGACAGCTAACTGTATTTCTTACAGTAGGCTCTCTCTTGAAAGGAAATCTCAAACACAATCCATACAAAACTAGGGTTAACTTTTCTTCCCTCCCTCTCTTGCCTCAAATTTGCTTCCCTTTTAAAATACCCTATCTCTCCCTTTGGTGTCAGTATTCTTCCATCTTCCAAGTTAAATAACTTCATGTAATCTTTGGCTTTTCCCAATACTCTATCTCTTACATGCAATGTATAACCCTTAAGTTCATTCAGAATGCTTCTCAGCTTTATTACTCCCTCTCTCAGCACCACCATTCTAATCCATATAATTATCTCACATTGGTCTCTGCCATAAGCTTATTCTCTTCCCTGGCTTGTCTTTCTCACTCATTCCCTAAATGTTGGGGTTTCCCAGGATTCAACCCTTGACTCTTGTCTTGTCTCACACTGCAGGCTCATCTCAAATGCCTTATTCTTGAACCTACTTCTGCTGAAATCCCCACAACTCCAAAATTTTTATCTCCAGACTCATTTCTGTTCAGAGCTCTAATTCAAAGTTTCTCAAACTTGCATATTATATACTCTGCTTTTAAAGGGAAAAAATATTGTATACTGTAGCATTAAATTATTTTGTAATGTTATAAATGCACTAACATAAAACTAAGTGAAACTTTTGGTAAAAGTCTGGTTTCCTTCCAGACATTTTTCTACAGCTTTTACTCAGTTGATGCCACACCACATGCGCATGTGCACACGTGTCCTGTCTCGCTTCTCATCCTTGACACCAGTGCACAAGCATTTCCTTAGCAATAAAACTCTTCATGAACATTATGTTTTTCACGGATGCATAACATTTCATTCTGTGTGTCATAATCAATCTATTTTATAATGACATCTAAGGTTAAATAATGAAGCAATATATAACTGTACATAAGGTTTTGTCAGAATTTAAGAGCATTTTCTCAGAATGGACTTCCAGAAATGGAAAGCTAGGTGTCTTCATTTCAGAGATGAGAAAACCTAGGTCCTAAGAGTTTAAATGATTTCCCTGAGGCCACCAGGCCTGTAAAAGGTAAAAGATGGAAGGGAAATCTCAGCCCTGAGTTATTTCCATTGCATCAGGCTATGCGTGCTGGGTCACCAAGGGATGGATGCTCTCCTAGGATTCTCCAGGGGAGAGAATATCTGGAAGCTACAAAGGGCTATTCTGTGCTCAAATTCCCTGAACACTTCAGCCTGATGTAGGATTCAGAAGTGCAGGTACATACAGCAGGAGTGGTGTGGGGCCTCTCCGAGGGCCGAAAGAGCCAGAGCAATCCGGTCCGGGACTATTTTCGCAGTGTGTGTGTGCTGAAGTCACATCTGCATTAGCACCACTGTCTGGATCTTGTCCTGGCTTGAGGGGACTGCAGGGGTCCTTCAAAGTTGAGCTTTAACACCAGCCTTTTAAAGATGATACACGCTCTTATACAAAATCAGGCACCACGCAGCTGTATTTGCAGCTTGCCTTCTACCAGGGCCATTGGCCCGGCGCTGCTGCAGTGAGGAGACACCTGATGCCACTGCTCTGAGAGGCAGCACATTACTGATTTTACCCAGGGGGAGATGTCTCCTGCTTGGATTCCAGCCAAGAAGTGACTTTTTGAGCTGAAGGGCCTAAAGAAAGTGATGGGAAGGGTGTGCAGTTCTCAGAGACAGAGCATTCACCATGCAACAACTCGAATCAGAAAATAAGAGCAGGCATCCAGGGTTTCACAGAATGTGTTGATAACAGTTGATTTAGATGAAAGACTTAAAAATAGACCAGAACATCTCAACATCAACACTACTGACATTTTCAGCTGGATAATTCTTCATTCGGGGGGGTCATCCTGCACACTATAATGGTTCAGTGGCATCCTGCCCTTTACCTACCAGATGCCAGCAGTGCCCCTCTCTAGTGACAACAACCAAAACGGCCTCCAGACATTGTCAAATGTCCTCTGAGGGTCAAAATCACCCCAGTTGAGAACCACTATAATAGACTAATAGTTCCTAAAAAAGAAAACAGCCAATCCCAATGCAGGGGGCAAGTGAAAAGAAAGTTATTCAGTGTGAAAGATGTACAAAACATCTTGTGAGAAGAGGACTCCAAATGAGGTAAGAACAGAAGGTCCTCCTTTAGTCACCCCATCTAATGGTCTTCTCCAGATCGGTCATGAATGGAATGGGCATGAAATAGAAGGAAACCCTCTCTGTAGTGAGCCTAGGTATCATATACACACCATGCTTGCTACCTAGATGATATCCTGTATATAGTGCTCACACTCGAGCATGGCTTCTGCCAAACTTAACAAAAATCCTCCCAGAATTAACAAAAATCCCAAACTGTTTCAACAGTCATTGATCTGCATAACCCTACTGAGCACCAGCGTCAGGGCTCCTGTGCTCAGGAAGCAGGACGACCAGAGACAGTGCCGAGATCGGCTTCCCTCTGTTGTGATGCTCTACGTGTACGTATCCGTATAGTCTTAGTATTAACAGGAATCTTAGAAGCCATCTAATTAAGTTGACAAAATTTCCAGCACAAAATCTTTGACCAATGATTGAAACCCTTCACAAGACAGATTATTCCACTGTTGGACAAGCACTACTTACTTGTAAGTTTTTGGTTTAGGGGGCAGACTCCGCCTCCTAGCAATGACTACTGTTGGACCTGGTTCTATCCCCTAGAACAACATGTAATAAGTCCACCCTCTAATTTAGATGTCTGAGGGTAGATCCCAAAGTTACCTATTAAGTCTTCCCTTTCTCATCTCTTCTCCACTCCAATCCACCATTCCCATCACACTCAACTGTTTTTCACATGCCATCACCTTTGTCCCTACGAGTCACTCTCTTCTTCATCCTTTGAACACACTCTCCTTCCTCAGAATCCAGAGGGATTTCATCAAGCACCTAACAAGTGCACTGAGCACGGATCCCAAACCTCACCCCTTTCTTTGAGGACCCTAAAACACTCCTTTACCTTTCATTCTCCTCATAAGACTTATCTTCAGCCTCACAGAAGAAGAGGCATCAGGCAGGTACAGCTCCCAAGATCATATCCTTCCCCTTTTCACACTCACCTATTCCTTCTGGGTCTCCTCCTGTCTCTCCTCCAGTCTCAGGAGGGTGAAGTCCCGTCTCCACCAATCATGCCCTCTGTCCTGTGGCTTTAGCTTCTCTCTCTCACTGTTCCCTTCTCACAGTCCACCCACATGTGTGGGCTTCCCATCTCAAAACCAACCCACAAACACAGACACCCCTTTTCCAACTAGAGCCCTAGAGTACCGAGTCTCCTGCCTCCACATCTTAGTTATTCTAAGTGCCATCCACATTTGAAGGCATATCACATTTATTTCTTCCTCACACCAGGATACTCCCTATATACTCCCTTTACTCCAGCACACCATGGGGTCTGCAGGTCTCCAAATGGACCATTTGTTTCCAGTGCCTGAACTGATTCCCTACCCCACCCCTGGCCAGTTGGCAAATGCCTATTCTTTTCTAAAAGAAACTCTTTTGTATTTGATCTCTGTTGCATAGCCTTCTCTGGGGAGGTAGGAAGTTAATCAAATAATGACATAATGTCTTATAAGTATTTGAAGACTTAAATGAGATAATATACACACTAAGTACTTAGCATAGTGAGGGGCAGAGTAATGTCTGGTAAATTGTAGATATTATTATTATTAGTCCCTTAGATAGGCTGTTTCCTTATCTTTAAATGTTCATTATTGTCTCCAGGACATCATGCTATACCTGTCTAGGCAGGTGACAACTTCACCAATCCACCAGATTCTAAAGGCAGAAATGCCTTTCCATCCATACGTCTCTAACATAATGCCTGACATCTAGTAGGGACTCAATTAATATCTGATGAATGAGTAAATGACAATACACTTGCATGAGGACAAGGCAATTATTATGTCTTATAATTCAAAGAAATATACCGATTCTCTGCAGATGGTTCTGGCCTTTCAGCAGTGATATCACATTTCAAACCTCCAATTTACCTCCATGAAATTTGGAACAGGTTAGATGCCAAAGGGGGAATCAACACTCCCTGACACTGGCTTCTCAGTGGGGAGAACGACCGTGCTGGATCATGGGGTCCTAGTGATCTCTTGGCTCAGGCTGGCACTGCTGTCCTTGGTGGGCCAGGGTGGCCTTGAGCAGCCAGCCTCTCTGGGTTCAGCTGTGGGCCAGCACTGAAACCGAACAAAAGCAGCATTTATGCCACTACTCAAAAAGCAGGCCCTTGGGCAAGGATCAGGGGACTTGCCTGTCAGCTTCTTTTTGCCCCAGACACAGCACGGCTACACCTCTGCCTTTAGGGACTGGGGTAATGTCAAAGGCGGAGGGACAGAGAGAAAAGGTATGTTATGCCAGGTGGGAAAGCACTCAAAAAAATGTTGCTCAGTAGCTATGAAATGGAGATAAATTTTAGTGGACATTTCATTTTGATGACAATATTGATAATTGTTTTGTTTGTTTTTTTAAATAAACTGACATTAATCAAAGCCAAATAGCTGGCTTCCACCCTTTCCCCCAAGAACCCTTTAAAAATTTTGTATCTTTGTCTCCAAGGCCCTGGGCTTGAAATACTTTGTCTAATATATAAATTGGCAGATCTTATGAAAAAAATATTTATATATTGAACTCTATGTGTCACTCCTTTGCATATTATGTCCATTGTTCCTTATAATAACCCCATGAGGAGAGTATATTATTTCTATTTTGTAAATAAGGAAACTGAGCTCCTGGTAGTTCAAGTCACTTCTTCAGGACCACACAACTTATAAATGACCTTATTAGTAGTTAATCAACTTTTCCAAGGTCATATAGCTTTTAAAATGATCAGAATGAACTAATAGCTAATTAAGTAAAAGAGCAACTGTCCCCCTTATTGTTATTAAAATAATAAATATTTTGTAATGTAAAAAGTGAACAAAAATTTATTAAGATAACATAGAAATATTAAAATCCTGCTGTCAATTAAAGTTCTAATTCATGCAAACAAATAATTTTGTGACTTTAGATGTCCTGTGCTATTTAGGAAAAAAATAAGAATATATAGTTGCCAGTAGGACCTTTGAAATATAGATAATGGGCTCTGAGATTTCCAGGATAGTGACACTGCTTTAGGATATTTTTCTTTGCTATTCTGCCTTCAGAAACTATTTCTCAATGTACAGTATAAATGCTAAATGCCTTTTTCTGTTCCTTGTGGCCTTTTCAAAACAGAGACAAGATTCTATCCATCAGGAAGGCATGCAAAGATCTTTCCTTTGACCCAAATGCTTATCTGGAGCAAACACAATTTTAGGATTTCCTCAAGCTGTTTGCATGATCCCTGATGGTGCAGATAACAAAGATTTCAAAGGAATTTTGGGGCCTGGGAAAGAAATGAAAAGCTCACCTTTGCCCTTAGCTTTGTGTGTCCCTCAGCCAAGGGATCTGCCGGCCAGGCTTACTGGTAACTCCAGGTGTGTGCAGGAGGGTCCAATTTCAAAGTACTTGGGAAACCCTTGCTCTAAAGTCCCAAATAAGAGGCTGAGGCTTTGATTTGCAACAGGAAGACAGCCTCAAATTGTTCTGCAGAATCCATCCTACTCCAAGAAATAGGATTCAGGAAACCGGGGAATAACTTCCAGCTAAAAGGTACTGGGAGTCCCCCTGCTCTCTCAGCAAGAAGGCAGGGAAACTGAGCTGACACTCAGACTCACAATAAAACCACCTGGAGGATGAGGCACAGGTGATCGCACCAGAGGGAATTCACTGATGCAAAAATAACAACAATCATCTCTTCCTGTGGCATTCCTTCAAGCCAGCATAATCCACAATTTGTCAAAGGTCTTGGCTAATTTGGGTGTCACTCATCCTTCCTACTGTTAGCAAAGGTGTGGGCAGAATCTCAGTCTGAGCTCAAAGAAAGAGTTCACGAAGGCTAGAACTCTTAGAAAGAACCGTCCATTGTATGTATCAAGGTGGAAAGTACAGCATGACTGATAAATGTTAGAAGGTGGGGCAGGGGGAGGACGAGGTGATAAATTACAGTGATTTTGTCAGGACGATATATACATCAGTAATGAAAGATAGGGAAATTATGTGACTAAATGGAAGACATTGAAGGTACAATATTAAGTGAAAGAAGATGAAAGACCTTGTGCCCGCACATTTATTGCAATGCTGTGGAAGAGATACAGGGGACATGACTGAAAGGCATTAATAACATTTATCAGTGTGTACATGTGTCAGGTGCTCTGTAAAGTGTGAATTATCTCATTTAATCCTTACCAAAAACTCTATGAAGAAGCCTCTATCAACATCCCATGAGGGTGGATGAGAAAACGGGGGCTGATGGAGGTCAAAGTAGTTCACACTGTGGGTGACCCATGAGAGCAGACCCTATCACCCTCACTCTTCTTTAGGAAGTTGTGACTGTGTTGTAAGTGGTGGGGTTGTGTCCACATTTTTTTTCTTTTAATCTACTACTGAAAGTTCTGTAGTATGACTATATTAAATTAAAAAAATTTAAGATGTGTATTAAGAAATCAGAACTCATAACCTCCACTTCCCAGGAATGTCCTGGTAATAAACTCAGCTCTCATCAGACAGTGAATTTGAGTTCTAATAAGGCCTATTGTTTGATTAAGCACAGAAATAAAAACATCACCCCAAATCAGATTCAGCAACCATGTTTTAAGCCCTGGTTATTGGGAGAATTCATGAGGGGAGGCTCGCCAGGTGCTGACCGAGCACCAGGCCTGGGAACTCTAGTGAGCACTCACTAACTAACCTGTGACATATGGCTTCTGCCCTATGTGTCAGAACCCACTTCCCACTTCTTATTCACAGCAGGTCGTCCTTTGAAACAAGTTGTCCCAGTGCCTCGTGCCGAGCATGCCATCTGTGGGCCTCACCTAAGCCTCCTCATCCTTTAGGACCCAGGTTTAGCCTCTGCCAGGAAGTCCCGCCACCTACATCAGTTTCTTCCTCTCTTGACTTCCCACAGAACCTATTTTCTCTCCCATTTAACTATACTCCACATTGTTTAATCCTTTAAATAGTTAACGTACCCAAGACTTGATTCTCTAAGGTTTGTGGTTCCTAAGAGTAAGACAATTTTTTCTGTGTTTCTTTTTCATCCCTTCAGAGTGCCTCACACAGTCAGTACGTTCCTTTAGTTTTGTATTCATCAGGACTCTTAGTTGCAGATGACAGGAAACCTAACTCCACCTGGCAGAAGCTGAAAACACACACATACACACACACACACACACACACACACACACACACGGGTTGGGTGGTAGAGGAAAAAGGTGTTTACAGGCTCATGTAACTGACAAGTCCAGCGTCTTGGCACAGGGTTAGCTCCTCAAAGATAGCCCCTGCACAGCCGCTTGGTGGTGTGGTCACACCAATTTGGGCATAGGGCCAGCTCCACCGGGCCTGCGAGTGGACAAGAGGCAGTTTTTCCCAAAGGAGAAGCAAGCTGCTCTTGTCAAAAGAAGGATGGATGGACACTGGGCAAGCAAGAACAACAGATGTCCCTTACCTTATTGAATCAAATTCCTCAGCACTTTAACAATAATGATAATAACAACGATAATAACTGTTCTTCACTGGTCAGGCACCAGACTTGAAACCCCATTAGGAGCTGCCAGGCAGCAACGGAGCTCTTATTAACCTGATCTCAACAGAAGTGAGCCAGGCCTGGGGGCAGAGCTACAAAGGAGAGCTTACAAATCTCTGAGACAGCATTTTAATACCACAGGGAATTTTTTTCCTTTCCCACAAATTGTGTTAACCCTTTGGGAACAGGGGGAAACCCAGCATAGAGCTCATTAGTGGCTTTCCTTCAGAGCTCTTCAAAGAGGCCCCGTCATTTGCCAACGTGATTTTTCTTAATATTGTGCAGACGGCAGGCTAATCCATCTTCAAATGATCTAATTGCATCCAACTTTCTCTTAAGAAACACTGCGTGGAGTTGCAAAGTCTTAATTGTGGGGTATATGCTGAATGTCTCCAAGATTACAGAGCCAAGCATTCAAACCAAAGCTGGGGAATTTCCAGTGGAAACTTTTAGGGGAAGAAAATGGAAGGAGAGTGGCAAACTGGAAAGCTTCACCAAGTCCAGTTCCTGGGTCCCAGTGTTCATGACGTTGAATAAATGCTCCAGCTTACTACTGCTTTAGAATTTCCACTCGCTGCTCATGGAGGTTCCGCCTGAGCCATGAAAGCCTGGTGTTTCCTTCTTTCCGCTTGTTATTATGATGGAAGAAACGGGTAAACTAATGGGGAAGGTGGGGGGGAGGGGCAGGCAGAGGAGCAGCTGGGATCTTTTGGCTGGCTGGGCAAGAATAAGGATGTCAAGTGGCCAGTGTTTTCTTAGGCTTTCCTGGCCTTCTACTTTCTTAGCCCAGCAACCTTTACACACCATGGAAAGGGCCTAATGAAATAAAACAGCTTTACATACAGGAGGTTAGCTAAGCCAAGTGAGGACAGGGTGAGGAGGGGAGAGGCTGGAGATGGAGTCGGGGAGTACAGTGTGTTCTGTGTTGGGGGAAGAAAGGCACACACAGGCAGGTGAGATTAGTGCGACTACCAAAGGCTCTCTTTACCGTAGCATTTCTTTTGAATATTATCTATCTTATTTATCCTGTTTATTCATCACAGCTACTCTATGGGGATTCAGTTGTTTTCCGAATCTACTTTAGGGAAAACATAGAATGGAATCTCCCTGTGGAGACCTTTGCTGAAGCTGGTGCCTGGCAAAGCTGGGCTTCGAACTTCAAGGTGAGCACCATTTACTAAGACCTCCCCACTTAGACACACCATGAGGGTTCGAGGGCAGGGGCTGAGTCAAGGTCACATGCAGGCTGCCAGCCCCTGTGAGGTTCTAGCCATGTGTAGGTGCAGAGAACCCAGCTCTCTCATTCCCTGGCAGGCCTGGGGGAACTATCATTTTTACTAGGATGAAGTCATATATTAAACAATAACATGGTTTCTGTCAACATCAGACCTTCAGGCCTTTGTTCTGCCCTCCCCCACAAACATATTTATATTGGCCCTGGCTAACAATATCCCACTTTCCATTTGCATTTGCAATCCCTTATGTCTCATCTGGTATACAACATGCAGAAAATCAGCCCGTAAAGGACCTGGCAGTAAACCCAAGGCACTTTATTAACTCCACTTTCAAGTCCCTAGTGACCGTGAGAACTGGAGGGCCTTTTCGGGGACGAGGGCCCTTCTTTCCTGGAGACTGGCCATACTCCCCTCCTAATCCAGGGCCCCGAAAGGAGTCTCCATGGGCCATTTATCCACAACAACTCCAAAAGAAGAACCCACAGAAAGCAGACCCCTAATAATAGGACTAATAGAAAATTTCCACTGAGGGCTTCTTATGTGCCAGGCACGGTGCTAAATAAATCACACACATTATCACTCCTAATCCTCACAATCCTTTGAGTAGATGCTATTTTGACCACAGAAGAGAAAACCTCACAGGTTATTCTGTAACCGCAGAAGATTCTCTGCTCCAAGCCAGGCAGCACTAGTGTGTTCGGTTACTCACTCACTGATTGTTTAGATATTAATCAAGAGCCCTCTTGCACTAGGGGTAGTGGACATGAATTTGAGCGGTCCTGCTCAGAGAATTAACCACCGACCACAACATAGGGTAAACTCGGGAAGCACAAATGGAGAGCGGGTAAAGGGAATGCCCTTCAGGCTGGGCTCTAGCAGTTCAAAAAGGCGAGAATACCTCTCTTATTGGCTTGCACCTCCTCTCCTAGCACAGGGCCAAGTGCTCATCACACAATACTCCATCTCCGTCACCTGCCGAAGGCCAAGGCTATTATAAGAGGCCAAGTGTCCCACTTGAGTAGAGAAAGGTAACTTATACTGTCTTTAACCCATGAAAATCACAGACATAAATATCCATATGCAGATCCCACTCATTCCTAACAACGGCAGAATCCAGATGAGGTGAGACTCATAATAGGCTTCGTTAAAGAGCCACTGAGGTTTCTGCATGTGTGCATGGGGATGTATAGGTGGGGGTGAGCAATAGGGTGTGAGTTAAATGCCAGCTCCATCCTAGGCTGTTGGGCACTTTACATACATTTTTAATTTGATGTCATTTATTCTGTTTACTTCCAGTGATTAATCCTTCACACCTGCCTCCTCCCCAGGACATCTCAGCTCTTTTACTTCTTTACAACTTACTTCCATCCTGGCCCAAGTCACCAAACCACCTATTTTTCACACATGGACAGATACGAACACCTCCTTGCTAGTCTTCCAACTTCTACTCATACCCTCCCCAGCTTCTTCTCAGCTGCCAGGGTGCCCTTCTAACTGTAAGTTAGAATACATCCCTCCTTTTGCTGAAACATTCCCATGTCCACACACTGCTGCAAGATTTGGGTCCTGCTTGCCTTTCCAACCTCACATTGTTTTTTCCACCCCTCACTCACCCAGTTTCAGCCACATCAGCCTTCCTTCCATTCCATGATTGTGCCAAACCCTTATCTGCTCAGGGCAGGAACACTTACCGTTCTTTTGCCTACAATAGCCTATTCCCCCAGCTCTTCACTGGCTGGCTCATTCCATTCCTCAGATGTCAGCTCAAATGTCAACTCCTTCTGAGAAAACTGTTGTTCACCAGGCTGTTAAAAGCAGCCCTTTCCTACTGCCAGACAATTACACATCACTCAGTCTTCTTCCTATTAGACTTGTTTGTTTCTGTGCTTATCATCTATTTCTCCCACCAGAACCAAGTGCCACAAGGACAAAGAACTTGCCTGGTGCTGTTCACCCACGTCTTCCCAAAAGCCGTGGCCTGGCACACAGTAGTTGCTCAATTAATATTTGCTAAATTAACAAATGAATAGTTCATCATTACCAAATGAACTCTCCCAAGGACTCCTGAGTTGTGTATCTCAGAGCATTCTCATTTGGTTGCTCAAGAAACTGAAACACAAAGAAGCCTGGAATTCAAATTCATAGGTCTGCATGGCTCCTGTGCCAGGCCTTTTGTTACCATGCCAGGAGTCTCTCCAGGCCATCAAAAAATAAGGAAGATACAGGCTACAACATGGATGCACCCCAAAAACATTATGCTAAGTGAAAAAAGCCAGACACAAATGGCCACATACTCCATGATTCCATTTGCATAAAATGTCCAAAAGAGACAAACCTACAGAAATAGAAAGCAGATTAGTGGATGCCAGGGGCTGGGAGTTGGAGTTGGGGGAGATAGGAGTGGCTGCTTAATGGGTATGGGCTTCCTCTTAGAGTGATGAAAACTGTCTGCAACTAGGTAATAGATGCAGAGCACTGTGCATGTACACTTAAAATGGTTAAAGTTGTAAATTTTATGTTGTATATATTTTGCCACAATAAAAAAAGGCAGCAAAAGTGAGGAAGATGTCCCAGGGAGCCAGGTGCCCATAACCATTTGCAGGTGGAGCCAGGGACCCACTCAAATCCCTGGCCTCCCGGTGGCTCTGCTGTGCGGGCTTCAGGTACAGGAGCACACCGCCTCTTTCCGCTGCCCTGACTCTGCAGGATCTGCCTGCTGCCAGGGGGACCATTTCAAAAGGAGCCCTAATCTAAAAGAATAACATTTTACTTTGCAACTCTGTGGAGTTACTCTTTACATTTCACCCGTTCTCTTTAATCAGGATGATCACTCAAGAGGAAATGGCACCTGTTGTATGCTGCTTTGACATCTGCCCATCTGTTTTTTTTTTGTAGTTTTCTTTTTAGCCCTAGACTGATTCAAAATGCCATTCTAGAGAATCTGTGAGCTCTGTAGTGTTTTAGCCAAGGAAAGTCTCTCTGAAACAGAACCGCGGGGGCATGTGGTTGGGGCTGAGGGTGGTGCTCTGCACTAGGAGATGCCTCACACATCTTTCCAACCTCAAAGCCGAGGCCTCATCTAGGTTCCCAGTTTAACAGCATGCTTCTCGTCTCACCCCCCAAACATCAAATCCCCCTGTGCTCTTCCCATCAGAGTACTTTTTCAGGGTTAGAGACCCTGACTTCCTGACTGTTTTCCTGAATTCAGTGAGATGGGCTGGACACTAGTAGGAGGAGCCCTCAGGACTGTCAGGAATGCTGCCACAGGGTGCATGTCCCTGCCTTTCTGAGTCACAATGAAGAGTGGGCTCACTGAAGGGTGGTGGCTGCCCAAAGCTCAGGGCACTGGTGAGTGAGTGAGCAAATGGCATATCGTTCATTCAGTCAGTTCTTCAACAGGGGCCTACTAGTACCAGTTGCTGTGCTGAACCCATCATTTCATTTTAACGGGACAAAGAGTCACTCAGCTCCTACTGTGCACCAGGCTCTGCAAGGCTGTGGGAACAAAGAATGGACGAGATGGACAAGATTGAGGCTGCTTCTGAGTTTAGGATCTAGCTAGAGTCTAAAGGTGTGCTGCCCAACATGGTGACCACATAGCATGTGTAGTATAGACAGTTAAAGAACTTATATGCATGACCCATGGGCTCACTGAACTAAGGGGAAGACTGCTGGAAGGAGGGAGTTAACAGGAGGGGGCGTGCAAAGGAGGAAATTGGGACACTTGTAATAGCATCATCAACAAAATATACTTCATCATGTGGCTAGTGCAGTTAATACAATGAATTTTAAATTTTACTTAAATAAATGTAAATTAAAAACTGAAGTGGTATAAAATATGTTTTTTTCCCCTGCTAAACACAACTTTATTCCTTTGGGAAGACTACATTTTACTTTAACTGGGGCATCGCCTAAGATTTTATTCTTTTATCATACTGCCTGTGCCAGGAGAGTGCACTGTTTCCAATATGGAACACTAACATATCGCTAGTCTAGAAGGTGTAAACAGACTGACTCAGTTCAAACGATTTCTTTTCCATATACCATGTAACACTGTAAGGCTCTTATTTGAGTATTTAAAGCAGATAGTGTAAGTCATGGTTGAAACCTAAGTGAATCATAGCTGATAACTAAACTGAAATACTATTATTTTCATTATAATAGTTAATTCATTTTTCTAGTTTAAAAAAGTCAGTATAGTTGAGTTTTTACATTTAACATGAAGGCATATTACTGATGCAGAACTGAGTGGAGACTTAGAAGACAGCACCAGGGTGCATGGCAAAGAACACTCATTAAGTGTTTACAACAATTAGCAAATTCTATCCCTAGTGTCTCAAGAAGCAAGTTTCTAGAAGTCTTCTGTCCTTGCGCTGAGCCTCCAAGAGTTCATAAATATTGAGGGCTAGACCCAGAGCACCTTCCACACAATTAAAAATAATTTGTTATAAGAAAAAGCGCAGACATAATAATTTATTAAAGTTTCCATTTTTTTCTAGACAGGGGAGTAAAACACTGGGCTATCTTCTCAAAGCTATTAGATGTCTCTAAGATAGAAAAATACAAGAAAAAAAGTTCTGAAAATTATAAACAGTCATACAAATATAAGTGGTCTTATTCTTGTCTCTTTTTACAATCTCTCTTGAAAATTTCATCCCTTTCACCCTTTTGCTCATTGACTTGGGCTGAAAGTCCACCCCGTGTGCCCCTTTGGTTCTGACCTCTGCCCAGGTCCCAGTTCTACAACCCAAACTGTCCACTGGATGGTTCCAGCTGAAGGCTGGGCAGGGTCACAACTTTGAATACTCTACCTTTGCCTTAGTTTCCTCTTAGCCTGCCTCCACCCCAAGCTTTCTGGCGGCATGGAAGTCAGTCTGGGGTACTGGTGTGGGTGCTGGGCCCCTGTGCTCTCAGCAGCATTCACTGCCCTTCCCAGCCCTGCTCAGCATCCACCAGGGAAGTAACGTTTGCAGCTGCAGTTCTCAGGCTTCCTGTGTCAGGTGACTTGAAGCCAAATTGTTTCTCTGCCTTCCTTCATTCAGTCTTGGGGGATGAGTGAGAGCACCTTCTCATGGCTCCAGTGCCCCAGAACAGTCTTGCCATCATTCCAGCCCCCACAGATGACCCTACCCCCAGGCTCCAGTAAAACCCACCCCTTCTCTTTTTCCCTCCAGCCTAGGCACGGCTGCGGTTTCTACCTGTTGCTGATATTTAAGTGCATCACCATCCCTGGTTTGTCTTCTCTGCAATTTCATGACCTGTGTAAACAATTCTGTACATAACTTCCCTGGGTTAAATTTGCAGAGTTGGTTCTGCTTTCTTGTTTGGATCCTGATAGTGTGGCAGGCATGTGATTATTCTCACTCAGAGTTTCTGTTGCTTCAAGTCTTCTGGTATCTATAATATTGTAGAACTGGGCAATCTAATGCAAGTCTCCTTCAGGCAAGTAGGAGGATGGGGGAGGATACTTCTCAAATTTGGTGGCATGCACATAAAATCACTTGGGGTCATTTGATAAAACATCATGTCTGGGTAGCACCCTAAGAGATTTTGATTTAATATGTCTGGGGAGGAACCTGGATATGGGTAATTTTTAAAGCTCCTTGAGTGATCTTAATGTATACTTTGAGTTGAGAAGCACTGCGAGGTAATGGGACCCTGACTGCTGCTTTGGGAGCATACGTAAGCATGAATGCGTGTGTGTGTGAGTGAGAGAGTTTGAGAGAGAGAGAGAGAAAGAGAGAGATGCAATGAGAAATTGTCAACACTGACACTGATTACAAACACCAAAGACCAGAGACCAAACAGAGAAGAAGAAACCTGAATATTAGGTTGAAAAATCAAATGCAAATTTTGTCATTTATGCAAAGCACCAACCCACTGAGCTTAGCTACCCTTTAGGACAGCCAAATTTATTCAATATTTCATTAATTGTTTGTTGTAAGATTTGATTTTTTCCCGTAAAAAGCTCTTGAATGCGTGATTTAATAATAAATCTGTATTCACAAGTCACATATGAAAACCAGTGTCTTTAATTTTCCCACCGGCCTTTAAGGCCTGCTAGTGAGGCAACAAGATCATGAGCTCAACACTTTAAAAACACCCACGCGAAGACATCAGAGAGCTGCGTCCACCACTACATCATACAGCCTGCAGCCCCAATCCCCTTGCTCAACTTCACAAGAGGCACTCAGCTTACAAGAACCTACTGAAGAAATATGGGAGGAAAGGCTGCTGTATTTATTAGGAGGCAAACAGCCTGCTACTGACCAGCAAAGTACATAGTTATTTCCACTGGACCCAGGAAGGCACAACACCATGTCCCTTCAGAATCTGGTGATCATGATGGAGGGGGTTTCCCACGTGGAAGTTCTGGGTAAAATCATTCCCATTGATTGATCTAACTGTACAACACCATGCTCAGAATGGGCAGGATGGAATTACACAATGGATAAAAGAGGACTACTACTAACAGAGCAGAGAAAGAGAGCCCAAGAGCAACTGCATGAAGTCCAGAGCTTGAAAAGGTCTTACTATAATAAACAGAACAGCGAAATCAGTTTCAATGAGTCACAAAATTTAACGTTAAAATAATTCTTTGATGACACTAAATTCAAGTGCTTTAGTTTGCAAATAAAGGAACTGGGGTCTAAAGAAGGTAAGCAATATGTCCAGGGTTCACTGGCTTGTGAATGATGGAGAAAGACTAGGACCCAGGCCTGTGCCTTTTGTCTAAATCCTTGCTTCCAGCTGTACTAGCACCTGCTGGGAGCATGTTAGAAATGCAGAGTCTCAGGCCCCATCCCAGACCTATTCTTTAACAACATCCCCAGGCGACTTTTACACGCATTACCATTTGAGAAGCAGGGCTCTAAACCACACTCTGATGGCGCTGGGACGTTCTGCTCACCCACGGCCAGAGTTGGGCAAATGCTTGAAAAGTACTTGCTCTGTAACTAATAGCAGAAGCCGGTGTTAATATTCATAAATGCAGAAAGGAAAAGTGAAAATGAGGTACAATGAGGAATTTTAGATCACTTGTGTTGCCTGGCACCCACATGTATGACTTAAAAACAGCTTCTAAGAATCAGAGGCCTGGAACATAGAAGGAGCTTGATAAAAATGTGTTGAGCATTTCAGGGGAGAATGGGAAGGGTTTACAGGAACGAGCATAAAGAACAGATGGACAAAAACTGGGGGGAGGTGGAAATGGGAGGGAGATGGGAAGGGCTGGGGGTGGGCGGGCTGGGATGAGAGTAAAAGACAGAAAACTGTACTTGAACAACAATTAAAATAAAATAATTTTAAAAAATGTGTTGAGCAAATGAGTAAAATTTGTCATAGGTGGAGAAAAGATTTCAGAACAGGGTTCAGGAGAAAAGATTTCAGACTCTTGATGTTCAGTTTCACACACACTTGTTGAGCAGCCACTGTGTACCGGGTGCCATGTGAGGTGTGGAGCTACGTTCATGACTAACTTGTAGACTGAGGGACTCAAGGCCTGGCGGACAAGCTTTCAGAACCTGTGCTTCTAGAAAGCAAGTACTTATCTTCCCTCTTTTCTCTTTGTGCCCTGCACACAAAGATGTGTTTGCCAATATTCACAAGTATTGTTTTAATTGGAAGCTTTCCACACCCTATTCATTCAGTGGGGATTGTTGAGTGATGGGGGTAGACTGGGATATAAGAGCTTGGCTTTTCAACCCTCTGTCCTTTTAGAACTATCCCCCACTGGGATTGGGAAATCCTTCTTATCTAATCTCTCCACTTTCCCTCCATCTGCCCCTTCTCTGCTGAGTGCTGAGCCTCAGGCAGTTGGAGGAAGACAGGAGGTTAGCTACTTCACTGGCCGGCTGTGTCCTGGCCCAGCTGCTGAGTGACTTCCTGGTCTCCCCTCTGCAAGGCACCTCTGCCTCTGAACTAACTGCCTGAGTATTTGCATTGAAACTTATCCTAGAGTTTATCTTGAGTTGAAAAATTACATTATCACTTCCTGGGCTGGGCCAGCACCCAGCTACACTTCTTCACTGTGGCTGAGACTTGGAAACAGATAAGAGAAGGAAAGAATTCTTCAAAAGCTGATCACTTTGTCTTTCTGCAAAAAGGGACACTAGCCAAAGGCCAAGGAGAGAAAAAAGAATAAAGGCTTTAAAGTCTGGTACTGCGGTTTACAGTAGGGATGTGGTCCAGAAGGTCTCTGGCTGGAAAGAAGACACAGCCTCTTCACTCACATAACAATGAAAATGACGTGGTGGTGATGACAGGGATGATGATGATGATGCTAATAACCTTACTAAGCTCCTAGTATGTGCCAAGTACAGTGCTATGTACCTAACAAACATTCTTATTATTTCATTTAATCTTCACAACAACCCTATAGATAGATACCTTTGTCCCCTGTGCCCTTTTTATAGACTTCTGAAGGAGCCCTCAGAGGATGAAGGAAAAGAAATACAACTTAAATTCATGAAACGTAATTATACACCAGGCCCCATACTAGGACTTTCATATGTCATAAGACAAGTGAGGTAATCGAGTCAACAAACACTGTCTCATTCATTTGAGGAATATTTATTGAGATCTACCAGGTATTAAGTACTTTATATTCATTGTCACATTACTGCTAATGACAATCCTGAGATAGGTATTATTATTACCGTCTTATAGAAGAGGACCCTTGGAACTAACTTTCTTTCCCTTTCTTTCTCTTTCTCTTTCTTTTCTTTTTTCTTTTCCTTTTCTTTCCTTCCTTCCTTCCTCCTTCTCTTCCTCCCTTCCTTCCTTTCTCCTTTCTTTTCCTCCCTCCTTCCCTTCCATGAATAGTAACTGAATGCTGGCTATGTTCTAAGACTGGGGTTAAAGTGGTACATGAAACAGACAAGTTCCTGACCTCATGAAGCTTATTTAGTGACAAATACCCTAATATAAATGAAACAGGGTTATAATAAAAAAAGACTAGGTGCTACTTTAGATTCTGGGGTCATTTCTGAGGAGGTGATGTTTTACATGAGATCTGAATGGCAAAAAAAGAGGGAGTCATGGAAAGATTTCATAACAAAATCCTCCAGACAGAGAATGGCTAGCAGAAATCCTGAAGGCTTCAGAACAAGGCTGGGTGTCTTGGGAACAGACACACAGCTGGCATGGCTAGAGCTGAACAATCAAGGTGGGAGTAGGACAAGGGGGGGCCACGGAGGTGGGCAGGGAGCCCGACAGGAAAGCCAGAGCAAGGTGCTGGGGATCTGTTCCAAATGGGAAGACCTAGAGGGTGAGGGGGCCTAATATTAGGGCACAAGATAGTTTTAATTTTTAATGTTTTTTAAATTTTATTTTTCAATTAGAGTTTACATTCAATATTATTTTATACCAGTTTCAGGTGTACAGCATATTGGTTAGACAATCATGTCCTTTACAAAGTGTTCCCCCGATATTTCCAATACTCATTTGGCACCACATAGAGTTATTACAATATCATTAACTATATTTCCTACGCTGTGCGTTACATCCCCAGGACTACTTTCTTCCAATTTGTGCTTCTTAATCCCTTCCCCTTTGTCACCCAGTATCCCTCCAACCTCCTCCCCTCTGGCTACCATCAGTCTGTTCTCTGTATCTATGAGTCTGTTTCTGTTTTGTTTGTTCATTTATTTTGTTCTTTAGATCCCATATATACGTCTAATAAGGTATTTGTCTTTCTCTGACTTATTTCACTTAGCATAATACCCTCTAGGTCAGCAGTCCCCAACCTTCTTGGCACCAGGGACCAGTTTCATGGAAGACAATTTCTCCATGGACTGGGGTGGGGAGGGAGGATAGTTTCAGGAAGATTCAAGCACATTACATTTATTGTGCACTTTATTTCTATTATTATGACATTGTAATATATAATGAAATAATTATACAACTCACTACATGCTAGGGTTAGCATGTGGGTATACCAAAACTGTGACTGACAAAAATGCATAGTGCAGTAAAGAGGCACGGATGGAAGTGGTAAACAAAATAATGGGTAAGCCACATACAGACTAAAATACGTTGGATTCTGACTTAAAGCCTGCCACCAAGTGCAGCTGTACAATTGAAGTACATCAACCCACTGGCCACTATAAAGCTTGCCACCAGATACAGCTTAATTTTCACTTGCCATTCACTGATAGGCTTTTGATATGAGTCTACAATTGATTTATTATGGTCTCTGTGCAATCAGACCTCTCTGCTGATGATAATCTGTATTTACGGGCACTCCCCAGCACTAGTATCACCACCTCAGCTCCAACTCAGATCACCAGGCAGTAGATTCCCATAAGGAGAGCACAACCTAGATCCCTCGCATGCTCAGTTCACAGCAGGGTTCGTGCTCCTGTGAGACTCTAAAGCCTCCGCTGATCTGACAGGAGGCGGAGCTCAGGCAGTAATGTGAGCTATGGGGCGTGGCTAGAAATACAGATGAAGCTTTGCTCTCTCACCTGCTCCTCACTTCCTCCTGTGCCACCCAGTTCCTAACAGGCCACAGACTGTGGCCCAGGGGTTGGGGATCCCTGCTCTAAGTCCCGCCATGCTATCACGAATGGTAAGATTTCACTCTTTTTTATGGCTGAGCAATATTCCATTGTATTTGTGTATCATGGCTTTTTTACCCACTCATCTGTTGATGAGTGGGCACTTGGGTTGCTTCCACATCTTGGCTATTGTAAGTAAAGCCGCCTTATGACCCGGGGACTCCACTTCTGGGTATGTCTGCAAAAAAACCCTACACACTAATTTAAAAGAATATATGCCGAAGATATTTGTAAAAACTCACTCTGACTTCTTTAATGAGAAATAATCTGTAGGAGATAAGGGTAGGAGATAAGAGGAAAAACCAGTACTAAGGCTGCTGTAGAATTTCAGACAAGGTATGACAGTGACTTAGAGGGTGGTGGTCGGGGAGATGGAGAGGAAAGGGGCCCGAGAGCACTTGCCGATGCGATGGATGGCCCCTTCTTCTCCCAGCCCCAGCACGGGGAACAAGCAGTTTAAGGGCAAAGTTTATTATCTGTAGTTTCCACAGAGTTTGGCTGAAAGCCTGGCATTTTGTAGGTGACTGATAAAAATTTATTGAACTGAATGAATGCTTAAGTGTCAGGTGGATTGGATCTGTTTGCTTGGGAAAGCTCAAGATATATACCAGGAAAAAGCCTCGAGCAAACATGAGTGATATAGTACTGATGCTCTAGGCCTCACTAGGGTCAAATTAATCAACCTTATGATCCCGAAAGATTAAAACTGAAGAAATCAGATACGAACTAGGTCCAATTAAAGCCTTTTAACCTTTACGAGCCTTTCCGATAATGGGGATCAAAACATCTTCCATGGATTGCTGTTCTGGAGAAGAAAGGTGATACATGCAATGAATCGCAATACATTGTCCTGTTTGGGGTGAGAGGTTCAACAAAGGGAAGCTGTGACCTTGGGCCTTACAGGCGTTCTAAGACATCATCCACCCAGGACTGTCCTTAGATGTGGACAGGAAGGCCCCTGTGGAAGTGGGAAATGTGGAATGACAGAGTAATGACTGCCAAAAATCTGTTGCTACATATAAGAACACTGGGGGAAAAGTGAAAAAATAAACATTTTCAGAACTCTGGAAATTAGCCAAAGGCTTGCAACACTCTGAGGAGCATTTATTTAAAAGGGATGGCGGGGAGGAAGGCTGCGGCTAAAATTTAGTAACGACAGAGTTCTGTGGAACTTTATCTTGCCCTGTTTCCATCTCCCTTTCCCGCATCCTGCAGGGACCTTGAACATCAGCAGCTTCCCCTCCACAGCTGCTGTGAAGACCAGCTGCCTAGCAGTCACCGGAGGAGGCAGAGGGGCTGAGTGCCTCAAAAGACCCATCTCCAAGAACTGGCACAATCTGACCTGGCTAGCAGCAATTTGGAAAAGTCCCAGTCACATGACTTATCTTCATCTGCCTGGACTGAGAGCCTCTCAGTGAGAAAAGACCTAGTCCGAGGTCATTTGTTAAAGAAAAAAAATTCTCATAGTAGCCTGGGGTAGCAATACCAATGGGGTGGGGGTGGTGGAAGAGCCTGGCCAAAAAGCTCAAAAGCTTAAAGGAAAGATCATCTAAGGAATGAGCTGTTCACAGGGCCTTTGAAAAACTACGACATATTTCTGGGGACAGAGAAGAACATGTTCCTGTGAGGGGCTGGGCACCTACCCTAATCTCTCACCTCTGGCTAATGTGGAGGCCCTGCTCAAGCGGGAAATGAAGTCAAAGGCAGAGTTATAAACTGCTGGAATGATGAAGGGATGCCCCAAAGCACACAGTGGACCCCAAGACAAAGGGTGTAAGATTTACTGGTTTAAGGAGATGTCTGTCCCATTGTGATCTGATCACTAAGCTAACTGAGCAGAGAGCTCAGTAGCTGCACAGGGCGGGGAATACAGGCTGCAGTGGATTAGTTCCGGAAAGTCACTCGGCAAGCAGCAGCAACAGCAGCAACAGCACAGGCAACATGAGAGAGGAGGTGTTCTGACTTTGAGAGTAGGCACATTACATTACTGAAATGCCTACTTTTCAATAAAAAATAGCTTTTTGAAAAAAATCAATAAAATTGACAAACCTTTAGCTAGGCTACCAGGTTTGAACAATAAAAAAAAAAAGAAAATATGAGTTACTAAAATCAGAAATAAAAGAAGAAACATTGTTACTTATAGTACAGAAATTAAAAGAATGGTAAGAGAAATTATGAACTCTATGCCAACAATTTAGATAATCTAAATGAAATGGACAAACTACAAAAACTTACTCATAAGAATAGAAAATCTAAGTAAACCCAAAACAAGTGAAGAAGTACAATTAGTAATTTTGAAACTTCCCACAAAGAAAAATTCAGGCCCAAAAGGCTTTATTGGTAAATTTTACCAAACATTTAAAGATTAATACAAATCCTTCACAGACTCTTCTTCCAAAAATAGAAGATGAGAGAATATTTCCCAACTCATTGTTGGAGGCCAGTATTGCCTTGGTATTAGAACTAGACAAAAACTCACAAGAAAACTACAGACAGGTATCTCTCGTAAATAGATGCAAAAATCCTCAATAAAATGCTAGCAAACTGAATCTAGCAATGTATAAAAAGGAAATATACACCATGCCCAAGTAGAAATTATCCCAGGAATGTAAACTTGTCTTAATATCAAAAATGAGTCAATGTAATACACAACATTAATATAATAAAGAACAGAAAAATCATAACTATCTCAATAGGCACAGAAAAAGCATTTGACAAAATCCAATGCCCTTTTATAATAAAAAAAACACTCAACAAAAATAGGAATAGGAGAGAACTTTCTCAACCTGATAAAAGCCATCTACGAAAAACCTACAGCTAGCATCACGAAATCTTTTCCCTTAAGATTAGAAAAAAAGACAGGATGTCAGTTTTCACTACTTCTCTTTAACATTGTACTGGAGGTTTGAGCCACGGAAATTAGGCAGAAAAATAATAAATAAAAGGCATCAGTATTGAATAATGATAAATAAAATAATCTCTGTGCAGATGATATGATCACATATACAGAAAATCCTAAGAAACATATACACACTATCAGAGCTAATAAATGAATTCACCAAGATTTCAGGGTATAAGACCAATATACTCTATAAAAATCAGTTGTATCTCTACAGAGTATCAATAAATAATCTGACAATGAAATTAAGAAAAACAATTCCATTTACAATTTTATGAAAAACAAAATATTTAGGAATAAATTTAACATAAAAAGAGGAAAAAATGTGAACTGAAATCTATAAAACATCCTTGAAAAAATTAAATAAATGGATAGGCACCCCATTTCATGATTAGAAGATTTAATATTGTTTAGATAGCAGTATTCGCCAAGCTGATCTACAAATTCAGTGCAATCCCTATCAAAATCCCAGCTGGCCTCTTGGCAAAAATTAACAGGCTGACCCCCAAATTCACATGGAAATGCAAGGGGGTTCAGAATAGCCAAAAAAAAGTCCTGAGAAAGAGCTGTGTTGGAGGATACGATGATCAGTTTTATATGGCAACTTGGCAAGATACAGCCCACAGTTATTCAGGCAAACTCCAGTCTATGAAGGTATTTTGTAGACAGGATTAACATCTACAGTCAGCTGATCAAGTGTAGGAGGGCATCCTCAGTAAGTCAGTGAGCTTGATCCGATTAGTCTAGTCAAAAAGGTCTAAGTGCAGGAGGAAAGTTTCCCAGAGGCAGATGAAATTCTACCTGTGGAAGCCCTGGCTGGTGTAGCTCAGTGGATTGAGCGTGGGCTGCGAACCAGGCATCGCAGGTTCGATTCCCAGTCAGGGCACATGCCTAGGTTGCAGGCCATGTCTCCCAGCAACCGCACACTGATGTTTCTCTCTCTCTCTCTCTCTCTCTCTCTCTCTCTCTCCCCCCCCCTTCCCTCTCTAAAAATAAATAAATAAAATCTAAAAAAAAAAGAAATTCTACCTGTGGAATGCAGCATGAGCATCTGGACAGAGGTGTCTAGCCTGCCCCTCCTGACACTCTGCCCTGTGGATTTCAAACTAGGCTAGCCAGCCCACACAATCACATCAGCCAATTCCTTGCAATAAATCTCTTTATATATGCATGCCTATAAAATTTTACTGGCTCTGCTTTTCCAGTGGAACACTGACTGATGGAAAGGACTTACATTTTCTGATTTCAAAACTTACAGAAACTGTATACTCAAAACCTATATAATCTTATTACCTATTATCACCCCAATAAATTTAAAAAGTAACCAAAAAGAAAAAAAGACGCTGAGAAACTGGCATAAGGTTGGACACATAAATCAGTGAAATAAAATTGAGAATGCAGAAATAAACACATACATTTTGGGTTAGTTGGTGTTTAACAGGTTGCCAAGATGGGCACAGAATACTTTTTCCACCAATGGTGTTGGGATGACTGGATTTATATATGCAAAATAATGAATCTGGATTCCTACCTCACACCATATACAAAAATTAACTCAAAAAGGACCAAAAACCTAAATATAAGAACTAAAACTATAAAGCTAAAACTCTTTGTAATTATAGTGAATTTTATTTTACAAAAATTTTCAGCATCAGAGAAAAATGATTTGCTGTTTATTATTATAGAAAATCATAATTAATTAGAAACATGCAAGTAAATATGAGTATCTTATGATTTTAGAAATTTCTGAGAATTTCCAGGAATTTCGATTTATTGGTTTTGGAGTATAAAGACTAATTTCTGTCAGGAATTGGGAAGCACTAGTTTCTCACATCCTGTAAGTCATCCTCAAATGTCATCTTACCACAGTCCACATGTACCCACCCCTGCTATAAAACTAAAACTCTTAGAAGAAGAGATTGCAGTAAATCTCTGTGATATTGGATTAGGCAATGGTTTCTTGAAAGCACATACAACCGAACAAAAAGAAAAATTGGACATCACCAAAATCAAAACCTTGTATTTCAAAGAACATTGTCAAGAAAATGAAAAGACAGCCACAGAATGGGAAAAATATCTGTGAGTCATGTACTGGGTAAGGGTACAGCATCCACAATACATAAAGAACTCTTAAAACTCAAGAATAAAAAGACAAGTAACAAAATAAAAAAATGGGCAAGGAATTTGAACAAAAATTTCCCTGACAATATATAAATGGCCAGCAAGTAAATAAAAAGATGCTTAATGTCATTCATCATTAGGTAAATACAAATCAAAACAATAAAATACAACTTTACAACCATTAGGATGGTTATAATAATAAAAGATAAATAAAAGGAAAATGTGTATTGGAGAGGATGTGAAGAAATTAGAACCCACATACATTCCTCTGAGTGAAATGGAGCAGTCCCTTTGGAAAACAGTTTGGCAGTTCCTCAAAAAGTTAAACACAGAATTACCACATGTCTCAGGAATTCTATCTCTAGGTCTATACCCCCCAGAACTGAAAACACACACCCCACAAAAACTCGTACAGGAATGATCACTGCAGCATTGTTCAGAATAGGCAAAAAGCGGAAGCTACTCAAATACCCATGAACAGAAAAATGGACAAAATGTGGTATAGCCATACTGTGAATAGTATTCAGCCTTTAAAAGGATGAAGCGCTGATGCATGCTATAACGTGGATAAATCCCAAAATCACTATGATAAGTAAAAATAGCTAGATATAAAACAGTAAGGATAGCATGATGTTAGTTATATGACAGATCTAGAATAGGTAAATCTGTAGGCAGGAAGTAGATTAAAGGTTATCAGGGGCTGAGAAGAGTTTATTTCTGAGATGATTAAAATTTCTAAAGTAACGGCTAGGACGGGGAGGGGAGGGATGGACGGACTGAGCAAAAAGGAAAAAGGACTCAGGGACGCAGATAACAGTGTGGTGACTGCTGGAGGCAGGGGAGTATAAAGGGACTAAACAGTAATGGGAAAAATACAATAAAGATTACATTTTAGAGATATTAGTAATACAACTCTGTGGATACATTAAAAAACACCAAGTTTTATACTTCAAATGGAGAATTTTGTGCTATGTGAGCTATATCTCAGTAAAACTGCAGAAGAGGATGAGGAGGAAGAGGAGGAAGGAGAAGAAGCAAATAAAAGAGTGAGAAGAGGAGGGAGTAGGAGGAAGAGGAGGAGAAAGAAAAAGAATTTGAACTCTTGCTGTGAGCCCACATATAGAGCGCACACAGGAAACCATTTAATGAGGGTAAAGAGGCCCAGGCACTCAGTGCTGCACACCAAACCTTTACCACCCACTCCTGGGACTGACACTCTTCTGACCCCAGGGGGTGCTTCTCCACATCTCTTGCCCTATGCCAGTGTAACAATCCCACCGAGAACGTGCACTGTGAGGGAGTGTGTCTAGTGCCACTGGCAGTGGAGGACATGGATGCTGCTTGGAGCGCAGGATGGACCGCAGGGGCAAACGCACTTCAGCCAGAGAAAAAATAAGTTCATCAGTTTTCAAATTCTTCCTCCCAATTGGAATGTAATAGTCTTTTTAAAAAATAATCCTCGCCTGTGGATATGTTTATTGATTTTAGACAGAGAGGAAGGTGGGGGGAGAGAGAGACATCACTGTAAGAGAGAAACATCGATTGGTTGCCTCCTGTATGTGCCCCGATCAGGGATCGAACCTGCAACCTAGGTAAGTGCCCTGATCTAGGAGGAAACCCACAGCCTTTTGGTGTACAGGGGATGTTCCAATCAACTGAACTATGTGGCCAGGGCTGCAACAGATTCTTACACAACGAAGTATCATTCCCGATACTACCAAGCATCCATTTTCCTGTTTTTCTTTATAAAGTAATCAGTGCTCCTTAAGGTTCTCAGAAATTAGAGTAATATTTGCAAGCATTTCACATGGTTGAGAAAAATTTTGCAATATTAAGTGTTATAGGTGGAATTGTGTCACCTCTCAAATCCCCATGTTGAAGTCCTAATACTCAGTATCTTGAGATGTGACCTTTCTTGGAAATAAGGTCTTTACAAAGGTAATCAAATTAAAGTGAGGTTATTGGGGTGGGCCCTAGCACAATATGACTGGGGTCTTCTTACAAAGAGGAAATTCAAAGAAACACACACAGGGGGAATGCCATGTGAGTATCGAGGCAGAAATTATGGTGATGTTTCTACAAGCCAAAGAATGCTGCCCAGTCACCAGAAGGAAGTCCTCTCGCTGCCCCCAGAAGGAACCAACACTGCCTACGTCTTGATCCTGCACTTCCAGCCTCCAGAACTGGGAGACAAACTGTTGTCTAAGCCATTCAGCTGTGGAGTTTATTCCAGCAGCCCTAGAAAACCAATACATTAAACAATTGATATTACCCTTAAACATATACATATATATAATAATGTATAAAGTATGATGGCTGATTTTATGATGAAATTGTACTTTGGAATATATTCTGCAATAATGATTATACATAACCCCATTACTATTTGAACATGATATACAAAGTTCTTCGTTCATTTGCTAAAATTCTTAGCAAATTTAAGTACTGCTTTAGGAATAGCATTGAGAATTATAGCTGCTACTGGCTCAGGGAAGTATAGTTTTTCAAAATTAAAATTCATTTTACAAAGTAAGAATTACAGTGAGTCAAGAAAGTTTGTCTAATTTGGCATTGTTGTCCAAAAAATACACACTAAGTAAAAATCTTGTGTAAAACAACATGGGTATTCATTTTGCTGAAACGAAGGCCATAAAAATTTTAACAGAACTAATATATAACAATCTATGAATTATATATAACATCTCTGGCCCATTAACAGAACACCAAGACATGCATGATAATGACTACAGTAGTCATTTTTGATAGTTCTTGGCTTTCAGTCAGATAAAAACCATAACTCTGCATATCTTTTTTATTTTGTCATTATGAAGGTATATTTGTCAACGTGGGAGGATAGAACATATTTCATCTAATAGTTGGCTCGCTTGATTTATAACTTTTAAATATTTAGACATGTGGTATGTGGGCCTCCACCTGCAGTCAGGCCCCAGGTCCTGCAATTGTTAGAGGCGGGCTGGGCACAGCAATGACAGAAGAAAATAAAGCCTGCAGCTACGAACAGAAGCCAAACTACAAACGACTCAAAGTTGTTCCTGCTACAAACTACAATGCCATGCTGTACGCTTCATGTGAAAACCCAGTGAAGCCCCTAGAGGGAGTGACAAGTACCTCAGATGCTTTGCCTTCCTGGGCCACAGTCCTGAAGGGCAAGCCCTTCCCAGCTGGGGTTGGTTGTGTGGCCAGCCCTGTGGCCTCGCATGGCACTTAGCTCTTACATGTGGCATACACTTAAAGTTCACTGTTCACACATTAGGGCTGTGCCATGGACTTTCATTTGATTTCCTTGCAGTGACTCTGCCATGCTACCTTAAAGTAAACAGCAATTTTATAACCACTTCACTCCTGTCTTGGAAAAAAATACTGTACAGTTTGACAAATGACTTTTGGAGCAATTCTAAATGTTGTGATGTTCCTCACGGCTATCATTTTGTTACGTTCTACCTGTCCCATTGTAGTGGGGTTTGGCTTCTTGTTGGAGACTATGAGAGGAGGGAAGGGGAGGGAACTAGCATTCTCTTAGGGAGTCAGTCTTAGGAGGGAAGGAACACTTAGAGACAGGGTTAAGTAGTGGCAGCTAAGGAAAAAAAGTGGGATACATTGTTGGTTTCTGGAGGAAAGAGACAGCAGGGTATCGAAATGCCAACTGGCAATGCCACAACTAGGGTGAAGTTTGAACTGTCAGAAGCCCCTTGGGATTTTCAACTTCAACTGCATCTTACTGTAGTCCCTCCAAGCAAAAATGGCAACAATGCATTTCAGGCTCTTGCCTGACTCACACAATGGATGATGGGAGCTAAGATAAAACAGAGGTGCCTGACGTCAAAGGGACTTTCAGCTCCAGTTCAGCATCTTTAAGCACTTCAGCCCTCTCTGTAGACACCAGCTCACCAAAGTGATACATGGCAGTCAGCACCCCCTTTTCTGTGATTTCACTTTCCACAGTTTCAGCTACCCTCGGTCAACCTCAGTCCAAAAATATTAAACGGAAAATTCCAGAAACACCAGAAAAAATTCCAGAAACTCGAAAGTTTTACATTGCACACTGTTCCCCCTCATGCCGCCCAGGACTTGAATCATCCCTTTGTTCACTGTGCCCACATTGCAGGTACCACCTGCCCTTTTGTCACTTAGTAGCCATCTTGGCTACCAGACCGACCATCCTGGCATTGCTAGTGCTTCAAGAAACCCTTATTTTACTTAA
Source organism: Tonatia bakeri (assembly GCA_004024845.1). Classification (NCBI taxonomy): domain Eukaryota; kingdom Metazoa; phylum Chordata; class Mammalia; order Chiroptera; family Phyllostomidae; genus Tonatia; species Tonatia bakeri. The sequence goes on from PVIA01000269.1 coordinate 264,641, forward strand.
TAATAGCTCCAGGGAGCACCAGTAGTGGTGCCGGCAACTTGGATATGCCAAAGAGAAGCTGTGTAAGGTGTTCGTATGTTTAGGGAAAAACATCATAGGTAGGGTTCAGCACTATCTGTGGTTTCAGGCACCCACTGGGGGTCTTGGAATGCACCCCCATGGGTAAGGGTAAACAGTGGTACTATCTTTATATAAAATTAAAAACCGTGTGAAACAGATTGGGTTCATCAGAAAGGTGGCAGCAAAAAAAAAAACACTTTAAAAAGAAAGGACGTGTTTAAAAATAATTTTGATAATAACAAAGGAACTTTCTGATGCAAATACAACAGGCAGAAAGTCAACAGCCCAGTGCTGAATGGATGATAAAGGCAGACTGGTGAGCTGCGTTAATGGACCTGGGGTGCAGATTATCAACCACATTGAAAACACAGATTAACAGGAACAAATAAGGTACTAGGGTGCGAGGCATTTTTACAGCAAGTAACAGAAGTTGTAATCTTTGTTTAAATACGACTTCAAAAGGATTCTGCATATCAACCAATTGTGCAATAAAAAAAAAAGATTAACTTCAAGAAATGCAAGGCAGAGTGACGAAACTTCTGACCTGTTTTAGATCAATCAGCATTGTCTACCTGGGCAAGTAGAATGCAATTAGCACTTGGGTAATTAATTGTAAAGGTTTCTTTTACAGTTGCCTCTAACCAGCTGATGAAATAGAACAGTGTGGCTGATGGCCAATGTTTATTTTTGCCCATTACCGATTTTATTAATGAGATTGTGGGCCACTGGGCCTCCAGGCACACACAAACACATTAAACCATCCCACACTGTAATTAGTGGCACAGAGGGGATCAGAGCAAATAAAGTGTCATTAAGTTTGCCACGGGTACCATCTAGGTCAGATGTTCTGATGTTCTGATGGCAGAGCCCAGAGAATTTTACCTCAGAAGTCTACAAAATATCAAATATATTTTCTTGCAGACCAAGAGCTTTAACAAATAGGTCTCCCTCCTCAAAATAAAAATACACATAAAATACCCCAAGTGGATACTCTGGAGCAAAAAAGAGAGAATCCCTTAGCCAGACAAAAAAACAAATGAATCAACACTAATGTTAGTGAAAGAAATAGGATCATTACACGCCATTAACAAGGGACTCAAAATGAATCAAACTTTGTATAATTCTTAACCCAGTCACAGGGCCTTCTTCCCCTATGTGGGTCAGAACTCCTGCCTCTGAGTTCTTAAAGGGAATAAAAATGAAATGATCACCTAACCGGTGCCCTGGTCAATGACTAAAGCACCAGACACACTTGTAGAAACATAAAATAGACCCCGCTAGGCTAAAGGCCAGACTTCAAGTTCTTAAGACAGCACTGTATCATTTTATTAATTGTATCATATTTATTATTGTAAATAATGTTAGATTAATTTTCAAATAGTAAATGCAAGTAGATCTTTGCTCTGCTCATTTAGAATCAGCATCACCGCACTTGGGATTACGGCCAGTGCTGGTCTCCTATGAATCTTCATATCGGGGGAAAATGCAAAATGGAATGAACTCTGGTCACACTCTGGTTTGGTCCAAGCAGTGGACATTGCCTTTGCCCCAAAACTCTCTGGAGAAACACTTAGAAACGACAAGAAAGAAGAGACAAGTACTTACGAGGACCCTGGACTTGCGGTGGGAGGGGGCCCTGAAGGAATGAAAGAAAAACAGAGGAAACAGTCAGCCTGGATTACTGGACGGGGAACATGAGTACCGTCAGACCATCAACAATTAAAGTTCTCAACCCCCCCGGAGGTGTTACTTACTTTTCTGGGATTTATTATTTTGCTCCAGTTCCCCACCAGCCACCTCTACAAAAAGGCATACCAGTGAGAACTTGACTATATCCCGCAGTTCAGGGCCTGAAAAAACGCTAACTCAAGTGCTAAAAATGAGTCAGGGGGATGGGCGTCCTCAGAGGATGCAGTGAGTTTCCAGTGGGAGGCCGAGTGACTGCACCTGGGCATTGATCGCAACAGCAGGGGTCTCTGACGGCAGCAGGATGGGAAAGGGTCATGCGTGCTATAAGCCCGTCCAATTCTCTCTCACTGGCGTGGGGGTTTGGACAGACCCAGGCTCCACGCCTGCTCTGCAGTTACTTAGCTGGGCAACCCTGAGCATGGTAGGTAACTACTGGGCCTTACTTGGGTTTCTTATTTGTAAAGTGTGTGCCATTGTGCCGGCCTTAGGGTTGCTGGGTACATAGCGCAGTCTCAGAACAGGCTCCCTCCTTTCCACCCCACCCCCATGGAGGCTGAGGGCCAAAGGCCTTTCCCAGTAGGAGGCTGCTTACCGAACTTGACAAACAAGACTCCAGTGGTAGAAACCACCTTCTTGCCGTTGGTCGCCACGCACTGGAAGTAGCCCGTGTCTGTGGTGTCCAGGTTTCTAATCCGTAGCCGAGAGCCGTAGTTGGTTGCCCGAAAAGAGATCCTCCGGGGCTCCTGGACCACAGGCGCGTCATTTTTGAACCAGCGGATGGTGGGAGGCGGATTCCCAGAGACTTTGCAGTGCAATTCGGCCGTCTGCCCCAGGGATGTGGTGATGTTATTCATGGGTTCATCGAGGGTCAGATAAGAATCTGTGAGCACAGGGTGGAGGAGGCGGGTGAGAGGTGCAGACAGCTGGAGAACACTTCCAAGCACCCCCCAATCTGCTCCACGCTGCCTGCGGACCACAGAGAGACTGAACAGGAGCAGTGTCGGGGGGACAGACAAGGCATGAAATTATCCATTTATGAAGACCCCATGACTATCTTACAATACCCACAGAGCTCGCGGCTTGGAAGGAAATGCGTTACTACCCATGGTATAAACCCCCGAAGTTTTCAAATGACTAGATAGCACCCATGGAGACATGCACTCTCCAGGACAAGCCAAATGAGCTGTTGTGTTTCAGGGTATTTAAAAAAAGATACTTGGTCCTTGTTACAGACTCAAACAATACAGTGAAGAAGAAAAAGAAGTAAAATTCACCTCATATCTCCCTACCCCCAAATAACACCATTCTTCACATTCTGGCAAAGATCCTTCCAGCTTGTCCAGTTTTGATAAGAAAGAAAGCATGAAAAACTAGAAAAGCAGAAGCAATCTTATTTACAGTAAGTCAATATTACTGACAGGTCCTGCAACTTTAAGGGAGTCGATATATAACTAAATCAGTTTTACCATGGGCTAATTGATATAAGCAAGAGTTAATTTCCTATGGCATCTTCTCAACATTATAATGAAACCATGATGAACAAAAAGATGTTACTTGAGGACCTATCCACATGGCACAAGATGAGGAAAGATGTCAGGAATCTTCCTTCCAGCAATAGCACAAGGGTTATGAAAGCCAGAGTGCGGGCTGACCTGAGACCCACCAGGAGTCACAACCACAGCGTTTTGGTGTACAGGACGGCACTCCCACCAATTAGGCCACCAAGCCAGTGCTATGCAATGAATTTTTGATAAATAATTTATACTCTAGGAAATGTATTGATCTTAAGTATACAGTTCCATGAGTACTGATAAATGCATATACTCGTGTAACCAATGAGTCTGTTAAGATATAGAACGTCACCAACATCCCAGAAAGTAGCCTCAAGAATCTTGGTAGCTGGTCCCTGCTCCCACCTACTCTCCTGCCCCCATTCCAGGCAGCTAACTACAACTCTGATTTCTATCATCAAAGACTAATTTTGCCTGTTCTGGAATTTGAAGTGAATGGAATCATACTCGTAGCATGTATATTTTGCACTGGCTTCTTTTAAGATTTATCACAGTAAATATTTTAATAATAAAATAAATTTTATTTAAGTTTATTCTTCAATAATATAATATTTTAAACATCATACTGACATTCATTATAGAATCCAGTTGGTGAGAAAATAACTTAGTTTTAAAAACTTAAGTTTAATGTGTTTTTTAAATTGGTCCGTTATTCATGTAGATGGAGTTCTCTCTGGCTTCATTTTCCTGACCTCCCATCCTTGGGTAAATCTGCCCTTCCATACCTTCCTGTCATCCTCTGTCCCTTTCTGACCCCCACCTGGGAGGGCTTTCTAAGGGGCTATCTGCTCTGCAGGATTATAGGCCCATACGGGCAGGCATCTAGAATGTTCTGGTTATCACTGCAACTTCAGTGGATCCTACTATCTATCTAGCAGCATTGTCCAATCGAACTTTCTGTAACCATGGGAATGTTCTATAACTTGCATTATCTAATCGGTAACTGGCTACAGTGGCCGAGGAATTGAATTTTAAATTTTAATACACACATGTGGCAAGTGGCTACTGTATTGGACAGCACAGGCAGAACATAGTAAATTTGTTGAATTTAATGTAAATTTTTGAAACATAGTCTTTCTTTTTTAGATAGGTAAATGTCTAAGTTTAACCACCTATCTACCTACAAAATGCTTTCCTAAATGCCGAAAATAAGTGATTCATTCATTGCTTTAATTTTCCATGAAAAAACTGGGGAGAGGTGTTACCCAATTCTGGGCAGCCCCACGGGAGTGTATGACAAGTGCGAATGCACTTACCAGGTGTGTGTGTGGGGGGAACAGACTGAGCACGACCACCACCCATGTGTTGCTGTAGTGACACTTTTTATCTCACTTAAGCCAATGAAGGATCATCCTTCATAACACAATCACGAGCCCACAAATGACTTTGCCAATGCCTTGCCTCTTTACATTTGCATTCTGATCTCTGCCTTTGGACATGTTTCCATAGTCTATGTAAATATGTATATTCAATCCATGGATGTGTTTGCTCATAGATCATAAGCACACATGCTCCTAAGAGGTTTCAGGGACACCTAGAGAATAGAGAGAGTAATTGACAGGTGGCTTTATGGAGCTATTTTTATGACTTTAAAGTCCCACCACATATCTAGCGAATGGCTAACTATGCACCCTCGGTAGGAAAGAAACATAGAAATAGCAATCACATAGCAGTGCTAATATGAGCATAGTGGATAATACTTCATAAGGCAGGTCCTGCAACTTGATTGACTGTGTTTGAATTCAGGTCTACCTCGACCTATCTGTGTGAGCTTGAGCAAGCTACTTAAACTCTGGTTACCTCAGTTTAACCAAATGCTGACAAAGTTACGAAACAACAGAAACTCTCACTTATTGCTGGTGCAAATGAATAATGGTACAGCCACTTTGAAAAAACAGTTTGACAGTTTCTTCCCAAACTAAACATACTCATACCATCTGATACAGCAATCTTTCTCCTTGGCATTTACCCAAAGGAGTTGAAAACTATGTTTGCACAAAACCCTGCACACATATGTTTGTAGCTTTATTCATTTAACTGCCAAAACTTGGATGCAAATGAGATGTCCCTCAGTAGGTGAAAGGACAAAATGTAGTGCATCCACGAAATAGAATATTATTTATAATTAAACTGGATAGAAATGAGCTATCAAGCCACAGAAAGACATGAAGGAAACTTAAATGCCTATTACTAAGTGAAAGAAGCAAATCTGACAGGTTACATACTGTATGACTTCAACTATATGATGCTATGAAAAAGGCAACGCCAAGCGTGAACAGTCATGGAAACTAAGGTGTCTGGGTGATTACGTGTCAGTGTAGGTACATCAGTTTTAATAGACGTACCACTGGGGTGGGGGTGTTGCTCGTGGGGGAGGCTACTTCTCTGTGGGGGCAGGAGGTATATAGAAAATCTGTGTCTTTCTCTCAATTTTGCTGTGAACCTAAAACTGTTCTGAAAATCTAATTAAAAAATATTTTGACTCCAGAGTCCATGTTCTAGGACAGAAGTTCTCAAACTTTTAGTTTTAGGATCCCTATATACTCTTTAAAATATTGAGTACTCCAAACAGGTAATTTTAAAAACATTTATTAAATTACTGAAAAGTTAAAAATGACCTCATTACTTGTTAACATAAATACGTCTTAATGAAAAATACAGATAAGAGTGGCATTGTTTTCTATTGTTGTCAATCTGTTATTTGGCCTAAAAGTAGAGAGCTGGAGCCTCTTCTTTCTGTATTCAGTCTGTTGAGATATGTCATTCTGATGAAAGTATCTGGAGGAATTCCGGCCCCACACAGCTGGGTAAAGCGAGGGGTATTTGAATAGACTCTCAGATAATTTAGGATATTCTTCTTTGATGCTATACCAAAATTCAACAAGTGATAGTTTTTACAGGTTATTTGCAGTGTGAACTCTGAAGGCATATCAAAGAACTTTTCATTTACATGAACTGGTTTATCCTGCCCTTTAAAGGACTTTCATCCATGTATGACTTTGCACCGCCCATTTACAAAACATGGCTCCGTGAGTTAAGGAGAGCTTCTGAATGGGGACACACTTAGTCCTGCAATGCAGAAGAGTCACATCCATCAACATCACTGCCAGCCCATCAGTCAGGACCAGGAAGCTGTCAAGCTCATGGTGGTGGCCAACTGTTTTCCCAAATTTTAATTTTTTCTTGGAAGTTCAAATTTTATTATTGGCAATTAGTATCATTTCCTTTTTAACGAATATGACAGGCTTGCTTTGTTTGGTTTCAAAAATATTCCAGAAGAACTATAGTTTGACTATCAGTCATTCTGTAAAGTAAAAAGGTGACCAGTTTGGCTCACAACTCAAATGTTTTTCTTTGTGACAACCCAAGTACTTCAGCATTTAAGCAGGAGTGTCCCATCTAGGGAATATTAAAAACACGTCCTCAAGGGTCAAGATTTAATTAAGTTGGTAATTTCTACCACATCATTAAAGATAGTCTTAAGTGCAATTGGCTTAAAAAACAAACAAACAAACAAACTACAGGTGCATGATGGTGGAGAATATGAGTTCTAGCACAACTTGTTAGTTTGTTAATACTCTACTGATTTGTGCTGGGGCCCCGGCAGTTTTACCGACCACGGCTTCTGCGCAGTCTGGATGGGTCAGCTGTGGTTCAGGGAACTTGAAGACCCATCCCAGACCTATCCCTGCAAACAGAAGGCAAAGCCAGGATTTGGACTCCAAGCTCAGTGCTCTTTCCATCACAGTGCCCTCCTGTTGCATAACAGTTTCAATTTCAAATCCACCTGTTTATGACCTAAGTGCGGTTGTTTTAATCCAACTTGTTTATGACAAAGAAAAAAAAGTGGCTTTGATATAAGTATGAAGTAAGCTGTGTCAGTATGTCATCATTCCACATTGCTTTGATATAAGAATGAACTAAGTCATACCGGAGTGTCATCATTCTACATCTGTTGTCCTTGATAAGCAATCAGCAGCGAAGCCATGGAGGGCCCCCTGGGGGTGTAAGGATAAGAACACATGGAGAAGCAACTAGGCAAGAGGACATTGAGACTATGAAATACTGAGAGTTCAAGAGGACAATGTATCTCAGAGTTTCGGTTTGGGCGAAACCTAAAAACTCTCTGTAGACCCTTGGGGCATTGGTTCTTGTCTTGGCAAGGCACTACATGCAGACAGTGGTGATAAACCCTGAAGAGGCTGGGGGAAAGGGATCAGAGGCCTACCTACACTTGCGTCTTTGTTCCCTAGCAACGTGCTCTGGCAACAGGGACTTTTACTTTTGCGCTGGCAAAGGGAAATTGGCTCTTTGGTTGTTTGCCCACTCTGCCCAATGCCACCTCCTATAAAAAGGTGCAGCTCATTAAATTTGTACTTTATTCCTTCACTTCCTCTTGCCTAGAACAATAGTGCAATTCGTCTGTAGTTGTTTGGAGTGTCATTTCTTTATTTTGCTCAGTAGGAGATATTATCCTGTATGCACTGGCTTGTAAAATGTGCTAAATAAATTGCAAGCAAAGACAACTCTTTCTGAGCATAACTTCTGCTGCCTCCCACAAAACAAAAACAGAGCACCTTCTCCATTCCTCTGGGTCCTGGTCTAGTGTGAGGCTCTCAGAATTAAATACCAGAAGCCAGAGGGAGGCTTTGCATGGCCTGTTTCCTATTTCTGAGTAAGCAGCTTGGGATTTGGGAGTAATCCTAAGTGATTGTGGTAGATCTGGATGAAAGTTTGGGACACAGTAAAAAAAGATTTGATGTTTTATAACGTAGGAAAATGAAATGACAGCATTCTGTTACTGCCACCACCTTCCCCATTGCCTATAAAAAGTGATCATCACAGCTAACATTGTTTTGAGCATTTATGAGGCACCAGGCACCATTCGAAGCACCCTGCACCTATGAGTTTAGTTAATCTTGAAAACAATCCTGTGAGTTAGACACTATCCTTACCATCATTTTCAAGATAAGGAATTGAGATGCAGAGAGGTTACATATTGCTAAAGTCAGGCCGCTAGAAAGTGGTGGAGCCAGGACGCAGACCCAAGGCCTGGGACACAAAAGACCATACTGTTAGCCAAGGCACCATTTCCCAATAAACCCAGACTGTAGTCTTTCGTTGTCCCTCACCTCCTCTAACCAAGACCACAGAATATTCTTGCCCTTTTTATGAGTCCTTCCAGCACATGACAATACCCACTGGTACGGAGAACAACTAAATCACTACTAGTTACATATGACGTAACTGGAAGTCATCATCAGGAATGAGCGTTTTCAATACAGCACAGGCAGCGCTCATACTGACGCTTAATCAACCTAAAAAGTGAACTGCGAGAAAAAAGAAGTTTATGAGCTCTCTGGGAATTGAGACTCTATTTCCTCTTTTTTTCTTTTTTGTATTTCCCTCAGCACTCCATGTGTTATTGTGAACTTCATAGGCATTTAATAAATGCTGGTTGATTAAGTAAATGGAGGGCTCAAGTGTATTTTGGGCAAATGAGCTTTGGTGACACCCCATTTATTACTTACCCGTTTGACAAGACGTCACATCCACAAATCCCTCCCAACATTTATTACTTAATTTTCAAAGTGCCCTCCCACTCTCCTCAGGGAGCAAGGCGGGGCCAAGAGTCATATTCCCATTTTGACAGGTGAGAGAAACTGAAATATAAAGAGTTTAACAGCCCTTTGCCATGGTAACCCAGCCAGGCAGCCAGGGAGCCAGTCACAATTAGGCTCAGGGCCTGGGTCTTGGTATCAAAGAGGAACATGCCAAAATCCTAGTCTCCTACAGGACTGATCCTTTTCAGAAGAGGGAGGAGGTTCCTGACATGAAATAAAATGCTTAGCTAAACATAAAGGAAGGCTGCCAAACACAGTTAGGTCATCACATTTGACTTTGAGAGAACATTCTGTTCACGCTATCAACCTGCATTCACTTTCAGCACACTTCGCCATAAATACTTCTGACTCACTATCTCGGGAAATATTTTTTATCTTAATAAACTCAATGCAAAACGTAATCTAAATCGGCTTGTGCATTCTTGAGTCTGAGCCACAAGCTGCATTTAATAAAAATCAGTGGAAATAGCAGGGGACTTCTGAATAACCACAGTTCGTTATCGGACGAGGGGCTGCTGGGAAGTTCCGAACACATGGGGAGCAGGTCGGTAAGCTGGAGGTATGGAGGGAGCCTGAGGCCATTGGATGACCCCACTTACCAGACCTTAGTTCCCACAGGACACACTATTTGTGATAGCAGATGCAGCATGGTTGTTAAGAACATAGTTCTGGAGTTGAACTGCTTGGCTCCATATCTGAGTATCATCCCTCACTTGCTATTATTTAATATCTGCAAGTCTCAGTTTCCTCAACTGCAAAATGGGGCTAATCATTGTTAAGTGCCCAGCGGTGTTGCTGTGGAGGCTAACTAAGATAGTCCTGAAACTTCCAAAGCATTCACTCTCGGGAGCTATAATAAGCTAGAGCCAGAGATTCTCAGCCCTCACTGAATATCACTATCCCCTTGGGAATAAAAATCAAAACAAAACAGATATCGGGGCTCAACCCTAGGGATTCTAATTTAATTGATCCTGGGTGTAGTCCAGGTACAAATATTTTTTTTTTAGATGGTCAAATGATTCTCCTGAGCAGTCAACAAGAGAACACTTGGCTACAGTCATCGTAGCTAACATTTCCTGACCTTCAGTTCTCACCTGGCTTCCTGTTGAGCCCAGCTTTTACTCTCAAAAATCTCTAGGCAGATTCTCCGCTACAATCCTCATTGTTCAGAAGAAAATAAAAGGAAAAAACAAAACTGAGACTTTAAGCATATTAGTGATAAAAGAGTTGAAACCATGTCTCCAACCCAAACTTCTACCTTGGACTCCCCAGTTTCAAACCTATATCCCCAATCATGTAGAGAGATGGCTCAATAAAAATAAACACTTTCTGCCTAGACAAAGCGTCATATAAATGTCAAGAGGAAAGAAGGGCTCTGCCATGCTGTGCTGGGCCCTGTCCTAACACTCGCACTTTCTCGAGAGCTCAGATCCTAATGCGACAGGCTGAGCTGCAGCTGATGACCTCCGAGTGAAAAGAGTGGGTTTAAAGAGTGTCCACAGGACCAGGGACAACAAATAGTCAATAATGTAACTGCTTTTGGGGGAGGAAATGCACATATATCAGAAACGGTTTGGCAAATGTGCACTTAGAGCACCCCCCCGCACTCCCCACCTCTAAAAATCTGGATTAGTGAGCAAAGACAGCCGCCTTTGTAGGTCTGTCCTTAGGAAGCACAGTAAGTACATGCAGCAAGCAACTCAAAGGAGTTTAAGAGAACTTCCTACCTAGAGGCTTGTTTTAATGTACTGCTCATTTTTACAAGTAGACCAGCTGCATGTAAATAGACTCTTACAAGCTCAGGGAAACTACTGTTTCCTCCTAAGTAGTTAAGATCTACAGAGAATGAGAGTGGCTGACCTCCAGCATTTAGACTGCTTTGAGTCCCACCTATGATTAATAAAGGTAGAGAAGAAAGGACCACACATGTTGAACAGTGATTCCACCAGGCACTTTACATATATTACTACATTTTATCCTTTCGAGAAACCCTGTGATGTATGCAGGTATTCCTAACCCCATTTTAAGGATGATAGCCTGACTTCTAGAGGTTTAGCATAGCTGGGTGCATCATGGCTCCTGGGGTTGGAACCCAATTCTATCTGACACCCATTCTGAACGTGTCCCTTCTCAACCTACTATTTTATACCCTACTGCCATAAAGAACGTCCTCCACTATCAACTCCCCTGAATCTATCCGGATGATCTTCACCAGCCCTTATTTTACTCCAAGAGCAGGTTATCTATTGTAATTGGATCATTGGCAACTGCCCACAAGGTTACGCAGGGACTTTTTTCTAGTTATCAACTCTTGTGGTCTCTTGTGATTTAAGTATCCAATTTATTTTCATATTTTTTCAACCATTTTTATTATTTGGAGATATCATTTCCCTACTTCATGTTTATCATGGGTGCCTGTTTCACTGAAATTTAGTAATAATAAGAATACAGTAGTCCCCTCTTATCTGTGGTTTTGCTTTCCACAGGTTCAGTTACTCATGGTCCACTGTGGCTGGAAAAAATTAAATGAACAATTACAGAAATAAACAATTCATAAATTTAAAATCGTGCACCATTCTGAAGAGCGGGATGAGATCTCGTGTCATCCCGCTCCGTCCTGCCCAGGGTGTGAACCACCCCTCTGTACAGGGCGCCCATGCTGTCCGTGCCACCCGCCTTGGTAGTCACTTCGTCGCCCTCTTGGTTACCAGAGAGGCTGTCGCAGTGTCGCAGTGCTCGTGCTCAGGTCGCCCTTACCTGACTTCACAATGGCCCCAGAGCATAAGAACAGTGTTGCTGGCGGTCCATCCATCTTAAAGTGAGACCGTAAAGTGCTTCCCTTAAGTGAAGAGGTATGGAGGTGCAGGAAAAAGCACAGTATGCGAAGGGCCCATGGTATGTACCTGCAGTTTCAGGCGTCCACGTGTTCGAACATAGTCTCCATGGTAAGAGGGGGAGTACTGCACTTAGAAATCATGAGCAGAAACGCACCCATAAGAATAAAGACTTGATTTTGACATAAACAAATTCTTGCAAATGAAATTTAAAAGGACACAGATTGGCTTGAAAATTGGTCCCCAGATCTGAGAGAAATATCTCCAAGCTTTCTCCTGACTTCCTTGATCTTTACCCGCCCTAACTTTATAATGCTGATTTTTTAAACTACCTCCTCATCCTTAGCTGAGTGCTAGGATGATAAATAAATCCATGGACCTAGGAATTCTTCAGATATAGGGTATATCTACATTCAAAGGAGTCATGTGCCAGCTCTGAGAAACCAAACAAAAAAACATCAGGAAAAGTACCAGATAGTATTTCACTTCACTATAACTTAGTAATGTTCTAACTTAAAAACAACAAAAAAGTAAAGCTTTTGACCCTTGGGCTTAGGTCCTGCATGCCACGCTGCAACCTGAAAACTGCATTCTCCCCCTTTCTGGTTGAGTTATAAACCTTCGTAAAATGCTGACAGACCTTAACTATAACGGGACAGGATGAGTGGGTTTGCATAATGAACTTTTAAAATGACTGGAGATAATATCTAGAAGGCCAAGCCTGAGATGCATTTCTGGTTTGGGCTGTGGGCCAATGCAAACAGAACACATCATAAGTCATCGCTGTGATTTCAGTACTGTGGATAGGAGACGCCTCAGCGTCAGCATGATGCGTGAAACTTGCTAGGAAAGCTGTGGATGCTGCTGCCCTGTGCAAAGGTAACAGTTGTGCTTTTGGCCCTGCTAGGGGGAGCCTTCTGAGAGGAAGAACCAAGCCACATTTGGGACCTTCAAAGAAGAAGTCACTGTGTATTTTCACTACGCTGGCCTGACACTGTGAGGCAGCAGCTTGTCCAGTCATAATAAATTCTCAAGTGCTTGATGGCTTCTAAGTGAAGCCCAGGGGATTTCAAAATAAAAGTTTGCCATTCTGGCCAAGGAATTTCTATTCCTATAGGAACCACACAGTTATACCACCTCAGTTTTCTACAATCACATCTTGATTGAACAGGACCCAAATCCCTTTGTGTGCCAATCAGCATTCCAAATCAATTCCACCGAGACCAACATTCCAGTTCCAGGTTTTCCCAGAATATAAACCTCAGCAAACATAAAACAGCATACAAACCATTCTTTCCTCTCATCTCCACTCATTGTGCAAGATTTTTATTTCAAAATTTGAAGGAATCTGCTGCCTTGGCCACACCTCAGATCGTTTAGCAGGGCAGTGCATGGGAAAGGTCCTTGACACTGAATGTTCTCTGTTATAAATGGGGTAGTTTTATCTTCAAATTTTAAGCCAAATTCCTTAAAAATTAGCCTTTATCTGCTCTACTGCTTTTTCAACAAAACAGAAAAGTACTAAGCAACCAGGAGATGAAAACTGAAGTGGGTACTATTTTCTTAGTAGCAAGAGGCAACAATCAAACCCTTAAGATTGTGAACGATGGGGATCTGACCATTCCTTTTTCATCATTACAGAACCTTAAAACTAGCACAGGTTTGCTGTGGATAGATGAGTGAAATGTTTAATGAACAAATGAACAAATGAACAAATGGCTTAAGTGCATACGCTCAAAGATCTTGCATCCTGGCTATGGAACCAAACGTGTAAAAGAACAATCAAAGTGTGAGCTGAGTGTATTCAGGATGACAGAGCACCTGAGAAGCAGGAAACACAATTCGCTTCTGAGACTATGGTATCAGAGAAGGACTTCTGAAGGAGGTGACATAGCAATCGGTGGGATCTTTGAAAAGGAGGAGATACGGTTTCTATCCTTCAGGAGCCCCTTAAGATGTTGAAGAAAGTGAGAGATATTCCAGAATCTAATTTGAAAGTACAAGTCAGAGTGAGAGTAAAAGCTAAGTGTGTAGTCAAGAGGTTGAGTGTTGAAGGAGTTGGGGAGAGCAATCCAATGGGCAGGCCAGAGTTACAGTGCAGTGCCTGCAGAGGGGCCAGGCAGTCCTCCTGCCTTTTATCAGGCAGAGTGGGCAAGCCCCAGAGCAGAGTGGAGAGGGAGAGAAACCCCAGACTTCCTGTCCTCATGCTGGAATGCACAGGCATTTGGGGGAGGGAAGGAATAGAGAGGAGTGGGAAACAGAAGAAAGGTAAGAAAATACACCTGTACAGGCACTGGGAAGGTACCTGTCACATCTGTCCTGGACCACACAGAACAGTGATGGGGAAAAAAACTGATAAAAAATAATCAGAACAAGGGAAGATGTGGAGCGGGGAGGGGAAATGCTATTTTCTGCTCAGAAGGGGGTGAGCATGTACAGCTGCAGAAATCAGGGAAGGCTGAGAGAGGAAGGGTTCATGCTTGAGCTGGGTCTTGATGGAGAGCAGAGGCTGAGAGCAAGCTTCTAACTTCAGAGGGAGTGAGACTGAGAGAGAGGGGAAAGTCGGGGAAAATGGGGAGCGGGCAGAAAGCAGGAGTCATGCAGTTGTTGGGGAGAGTGGAAACACACAAGTTGTCACCCACGATGACCCTCCTAACATGTCCCATGTGCATCTGCTTACTGTAGTATAGTTCCCACAGTGTCATTACTTCACTGTGTTCCTCAGTGGGGATGTAACTGACATTTGAGGCAGGAAAGTTCTTCATCCTTCAGGATTACCCTGCACACGGCAAGGTGTTCAACACCCTAGCCCCCACCCAATAAATTCCAACTGCACCCACTAATCATTGTGATGATGAGAAAGAGCACCACACGTACCCAACCACACTGAGGAACCTTCAGGCGTCTTTTCACCATGGTCTAAATAACCACCATGCTAACATAATTATCTCAAAAATTCTGTTTAAAAGAGAACGTGTTCATGAAAAGCTCCTAGCCCCTCTTCTTGCACCTGTCTAAATCATCTTAAGGTGGGTTTTGGAGGGGGGTGGTCTTCAGGAAGTAGAGATGAGGAGACAGAATCCCATGAGGAAAAGACTAGCTTCAACAAAGGCTCAAAGGCATGCGTATCTAGAATGATGAGAGCAACAGGGAATGAATCATCCCCATTTGCTTTTGAGAAAGGTTACGAATGAACTAGTAGTAGGTGGGAAGCCTGGAAAGACAGGTTGGGCCGAGACTGAGGAAAGACCTCCATCAGCAATGAGAGATTCTAGACCTTATCTAGCCAGCAATAGGCAGTTTTCACACAATGTTGAGCCAGGAAACCTGGGCTAGAGTTGAGCTTCAGGAAGTGTGAGCTGACCAGGCAGGGAGGGAGGACAGAGCTGGTGAGAAGCTGTGATGGGGAGGAAGATTTGCAGGGGCTCCAATTTTGTAGCCCTATCTCTTCATCTCCAATTAGGGATGGCCTCAGAAACCCAAGGACAACACGGGCAGGTCTCTGATGATGAATTCCCATCAGAGATCACAAAGCTGCAAAAGCTGAATATTTAGCTGTCCCTCCTATTTCTTAACTCTTAAACAAATAATGCTTCTATGCACATCTTTATGCTGAAATTTTTCCCTTTTGTATTATTTCCTTAAGTTACACTTCTAGAAATGTCTCTCATTCTCCCTTGGCAGGACCCGAATGTGAGTCTTTTGTCTATTCCTCCAGAATGCTTAACAGTTGCTGCACAACAAGGTATCATTATAAAGTAGGCAGCCTCCCTGCAAGTGTCTATTACAAAGTCCAACAAAATGAAATAACTATTACATACATTATTTTTAATTAATTAATTTTTAGAGAGAGGGGAAGGGAGGGAGAGAGAGAGGGAGAGAAACACTGATGTGAGAGAGAAACATTGATTGGTTGCCTCCCACATGAAGAACCTGCAACCCAGGCATGTGTCCTGACTGGGAATGGAACCGGTGACCTTTCAGATTGTAGGATGATGCCCAACCACCTGAGCCACACTGGTCAGGGCTGCATAAATTATTAATAAGGATGAAAATTCTCTAACTTAACCCCTGTCTTCATGTGCACTAAAATCCTTTTCAAAGCCACTCTAAAACAAATTTCAGAAAAAAGTGAATTTTCACACTCATCTAGGTCCTGCATAATTCCCTTTGTTTTTGAGAACGTTTAGGATAGTCCTGTGAACATTATGACAGTGAAGCTCATGAGGACATCTCAAACTCTGGTTGCCAGAACATGCTAGAGAGCTCCTTTCCAGACACTTTATCCAAAGATGTGATTTGAAGAATGTAAACAAGTGTTTCCACTGAATTCCCACACCAATTACTAAAGGTTATGGAGGATTTGGGTATCACTTTAGAAGCCACTCTATTTATGGATGGCCCAACAAGAGAATCAAGTAGAGCCATTAGGCAGATTCTACAGAAAGGTTTGGTGCCTCAAGATTAATGCTGTTGAATAAAGGAAAAGTCGTTATTTTTGATATTTTGACAATCACTTTAGGGTCTGGTTCTTATTACCCCATTATTGAATCTTAAAAGGTTTTCTCCCTCTCTTCTTTCTTTCCTTCCCTCCTTCTCTTGTCTTCCTCCCTTCTTCCCTTCCTTCATAAAAATGTCAGGAAATTTGGAACAGAAACTTACAACAAAACATGTCCCCTGACCCTCTGATCTATCAATCTTTCAAATACACCAAAATATACAAGAGATTTCTGGCCAAGATGGAGGCATAGGTAGAAACCCTTTGCTTCCTTGCACAATCAAAAGGAGGATAAGAATCAATTTAAGATCAATAAGCAACCAGAAGTGCCAGAAAATCAAACTGCATGGAACTCCAACAACCAAGGAATTAAAAAAACAGCCAACCAGACCAACCAGACCAGTCAGATGGGCAGACAGAGAGAACCCACGGCAAGGCAGCGGACGGTGCACACGGGTAGGGCTGACTGAACCAGTCTATGAAAGTCCATTGGAAAGTGGGGCTAGAGTCGAGTAGTTGAGCCACACTGTTACCTCTCTGGTCCCTCCCACACAGACAGTGCCACAGTGCAACAAAGGGGTGCCCTGCCCAGGTGAATACATAAAGCCCCACCCCCTTACAACTTATCAGGTGTCCCCAGATAAAGAAATATGGCCCAAATGAAAGAACAGAGCAAAACTTCAGAAAGAGAACTAAGTGATGAGGAGATAGCCAACCTATGTGATGGACAATTTAAAGCCCTGGTAATCAAAGTGCTCACAGCTCTGATTGAGCTTGGTCGAAAAATGAAAGAACAAATGAAAGATACCCAAAGTGAAATAAAGCAAAACATTCAAGGAACCAACAGTGACAGGAAGAAAACCAGGACTCAAATCAACGATTTGGAACAAAAGGAAGAAATAAACATCCAACCAGAACAGAATGAAGAAACAAGAATTCAAAAAAATGAAGAGAGGCTGAGGAACCTCGGGGACAACCTGAAACATACCAATATCTGAATTATAGGGGTGCCAGAAGGAGAAGAACAAGAGCAAGAAATTGAAAACTTATTTGAATAAATAATGAAGGAAAACTTCCCCAATCTGGTGAAGGAAATAGACTTCCAGGAAGTCCAGGAAGCCCAGAGAGTCCCAAAGAAGTTGGACCCAAAGAGGAACACACCAAGGCACATCATCATTAAGTTACCCAAGATTAAAGATAAAGGAAGAATCTTAAAATCAGCAAGAGGAAAGGAGAGAGTTACCTACAAAGGAGTTCCCATAAGGCTATCAGCTGATTTCTCAAAAGAAACCTGACAGGCAGGAAGGGACTGGAAAGAAGTATTTGAAATCATGAAAGGCAAGGACCTACACCCAAGATTACTCTGTCCAGCAAAGCTTTCATTTAGAATGGAAGGGAAGATAAAGTGCTTCCCAGATAAGGTCAAGTTAAAGGAGTTCACCATCACTAAGCCCTTATTATATGAAATGTTAAAGGGACTCATTTAAGAAATAGAAGATCAAAAACTATGAACAGTAAAAATGACAACAAACTCACAACTATCAACAATGAACCTAAAAGAAAAGAAAAACAATGAAAATAAAAATTAAGCAAACAACTAGAACAGGAATAGAATCAGAGAAATGGAGATCACATGGAAGGTTTTCAGAGGGCAGGGGGAGGGAAGGCATAGCGGGGGAAAAGGTACAGGGGAGAAGCATAATTGGTAGGCATTAAATAAGGACATGTCAAAAATGGAAACAGAGAATTCAAAGAACTTATATGTACAACCCATGTGCATGAACTAAAGGGGCGGGAATACTGGAGGGTTGGGGGGTGCAGAGTGGAGGGGGGGTAAAGGGGAGAAAATTGGGAAAACTGTAATAGCATAATCAATAAAATACACTTTAAAAAAGTATTTAGAGAAGCCTAGGAGAAGGCATGTCTTGGTAGTTACCTGATATTAGTTGCTGTATTGGTTGTCACCTTGTGATTGCATTTTGGGAACTGAAGAGGAGTGGAGTGAACAGGAAAATGCAGGAATGCACATGTGTGTGTGTGCACCCAAGAGGAAAAGAGAACTGGACAACTCATTTCGGCTATGAATGCTTTAAAATCTTACAGATGCCAACAGGATACCCTCTTGCATACTTTTTCTCCAATCATTCCATTTTGCAAGCTACATTATTCACAAATGAGACATTCAAGAAACACCAATTCTGAAATAAAAATGTGCACACCACCAGTGGAAAAGCAAACAAAAGCAGCTAATGTACTGTGGCTAAAAAAATTTTCAAACAAAGTGGCAGTAATTTACTGCTCTTACTCTTAGCTGGACCCCATGAACATAATCAGAACCCCCAGGACTGATGGGAAAGTGTGATTTACAGTAAGTCTCAGGATAATAAAAGAAAATGAAATAGCAAATTGTGCATGAACATGAAAGCTGTATTTCTTCTGCTTTCAGCAACTGAATCAAATTTCCAGCCAGAATTTCAGGGTGAAACTTAGAAGTCCCTCAAGAACTTCTCAAGAGCCAACCAGCATCTACACTTGGACACTGCCCCAGCCCCTGAATGACATAATTAATATTTAGAGATGACAGTGATTAGAAAGACTCACTCTACGCCATCTGTTTGAGTAGTAACAAAGAGGTAGGCAGACCTGGACTTGAATCCTGGCTATGTCACTTCCAATCAAGTGTCCTCATGCAAATTATTTAACATCCCCAAGCTTTAGTAAGACCTGCTGAGTCAGACTGTTATGTTGATTAAATGAGATAAAGTATGTAAAGCCCTTCGAAGGGGAGTAAGCACATGCTAGTCTCAATAAATGATAAATAATATACTTTTTAAATTAATTACTAGAGTTAAGGAACTTAGAACAGTACCTGGTACATAGTAACGTCCTATAGAAGTGTTTGTCAGTGTTATTACTATACAATAAAACCTCAGGCAATGGGATGGCTAAGTTAATTCATTTTTATGGTTAAAAACCTCTTCCAAACTACTTTGGTGTTCAGAGTTGTTAAAAATTCTTCTAAAATATGTTGGTCTACCTTCCAGAATTAGTAAGACTAATATGTTAAGGATTGTAGCAATTAAAAACTTTTCACAAAAGTGGATCTTGCTTAGCTCCAAGAACACAAATTAGCAGCCCTGGGTTCTAGTACAAACTATTATCTTCAGCTGTGTAACACTGGGCCTCAGTTTACTCATCTGTAAAAAAATCAGGATAAGGATACTTGTGTCCTTCTCATGAGAGTTTTGGTAATCATTAAATAACAACATACATGTGAAATTACTTTAAAAAATGCAAAGGAAATAAAAGATAGTGTAAATGTTATGATTGTTCTTTAGGACATCATATCTTGTTTCTAGGGATGCATATACAGAAGGTTATGGAAAGTTCAGATTGTACCAAAGATGTTGCTTTTTTTATTGAGGTAAAATATACATAACATAAAATTTACCACTTTTAACCAAATTTAAGTGTACAGGTTGGTGACATTAAGTGCATTTGCAATGTGCAAACATCACCACCATCGATCCACAGAACTTTTTTCATCTTCCCAAGCTAAGATTTAGTATCAGTTAATTTCCCCATCCTCCCCTCATCCCCGCCCTCTCCAACCACCATTCTACTTTCTGTCTATCAATTTGACCACTTGAGGTACCTCCTGTAAGTGGAATCATACAGGGTATTGCTTTTTCAGTGAATCCCTTACTTATTTGCTTACCTTTTCTTTGTCTTTAAAAGTTGAGTGCAGAAAACAATGGCAGGTAATTGAGGATTTCACTGTGTGGGCACCAGGTCCTTGAGGTCTGTGACAAGACTATAAGGAACAGACAGATGGACTGCCAAGATAGCAGCCTCCAAGCCTGGCTGGGACTGATTCCTCAGTCTGATCTGGACTGCAATTCTGGAAGACTTCTAGGGAGCTGTGATATTTAAGGCTACACAGTGAGGACCAGAGAATGGGGTCTGGTACCACCTCTACTGCTAAAGCACTGTTTGACATTGAGTGAATTTTTCTCCTCTCTGAGTCATGTCAGATAAACTTGAGGCCCACTGTGTTAAATGTTTCCGCAGCAGTGTCAACTTCATATTCATGTTCTGATGGTGCTTCTACCTTGGAAGATACTCACAAATATCATTCTCTCCCTCAGCCCATCTTCAGCCAAGAAGTACACATTTGATAGAACAAAAATAGAAGAAGAGGACCATACTTGTGATATATTTTTCTGGGAAAACAGAGCAGGGCCAAAGAGAAACTCACAAAACAAAACAAAAGAAAAAACTGAACTGATTTTAGATATTCCTGGTAGGTCACTTGGTGATTTGTCTCTCCTCTGAGTGGGGTGGAGGGGACAGAGTAAAGAGGAATGTTTCATACCACATGCAGAAATGGCATTTCCAACATGCACACACCCAAGAGCAAAGACTTTGCTGAAGTTCGAGGCAGTGACTGCACAACAGGAAACAGAGATACTGAGTTAAATAAAACATATGAATTGAGAAGGTTGAGCTACATGATCATTTTTCATTATCTCTAAGTTACGCCAAAGTATACACTAGCACTAGGATTCTAAGGCTCTGTTGAGTACAAAAAGCGGTATAGCCAAATATAAGATGCCATAGACCAAAAGAGTTATGTATTTGGAGTGAGCAACTATCCTTATCATTCATAAACTTCCCAACTTGGATGTATTTTATACAAGTAGACGCTTCTGGTCTGATAAAAGCCTGGCTCTGGGAAGAAGAACAAGATGACCCAAATTCTTACAGATGAGACTTTCACACAGGAATTACTGAGGAAAAATGGCAGCTGCTTCAGAACACTGGCTGCCTGCCCCAGGAGCTGACCCCGGGGGCGGTGGGAGCTCCGTCTACAGGGACCCACCTTCGGCATGGACTGTAACCAGGATAGCAAGGCTAAGTACCTCATCCATCTGACTTCTGGAGTCTGGTGACAACTGATGCACATTATCACTTTTTTCCCCAGATAGAGTAGCTCTTGTTTGAAAAATATAGCCCCTATTCGCTAGGATAAAGTCAATATTATTAGTATGGATATTTCTAAAACTCTAGTTTCATAAATATGAACTAATGAGACCAACAATACATGAAATACTGTAATAATTTATAATAATAAGAGTTTTATGATATATGTCTTCAATGACAGAAGATAGGTTGGTTGTACAGGTCTGTTCCCATTAAATTGATGTCAGGGACTGAAAATTTCCAACTCACAGGATTTTAGAGGTGGGAAAAAACTGAAATATTAGCTACAACAACACTCCCAGCGCATTCCTGAGAAAAGGTCAGGCAGTCTCAAGAGGGAGATTGCACCCTCATGAGGGAACAGGCGGAGGAGACAGACCATGTGAAATTACACTAGCTCTATAGGTTTTCTCATGTATACAAAGGGGAACTATTTTATATGGGAGTAGAAATAAAGCACGTAGAGCAGCAGTGTTTGGCTCTTGGTTATTAGTGAGTGTTAGTTTTCTTCCCCTTTTAGTTTTTCTTCTTTTTTTAATTAAAAAGATCTTCCATATATTGGGCTAGAATCTGCTTCTTTGTAACTTTTACCTGGTGACCTCAATTCAAATGCTTCAGGGAACATGGAACCATTTTTCTGTCTTCTGCAAGGCATCACTTCCAGCACTTGGAAAGTGGCTTCCTGGAGCCTTTTCTTCTCCAGCCTAAACTCACCAAATTGTTTCCACCATTCTTCAGAACTAATGAATAACTCAGGCCATACTTCAGGGAATACCAATAGAAATTAGGGGCTGGCAAATTGGGAGCATATTAAGGCAGGATTCCTGCTTCCAAGGAGCATAAATATATAACAGAATCTGGATAAACAGGGCTAAGTCAAAATACAAAGTATTATCATTGCATAGGAGAAAGAGTAACTAAATTTGATAGGAAACCAGAGAAGGCTTCATGGGAAGCAACAATTGAGTTGGGTATTCAAGAACCAGAAGGATTTTGAAAGGTTGATAGCTTATGCTCGGCGAACAACATAAATAGAAGCATAGCAAAGTGTAAGTGTATGAAATGTTTTAAGAACTTCCATGGTACGTGTCCTCCCAAAATTCACGTGTTGAAACCCTAAGCCCCAACCGGACTGTATTTGCAGATACATTCTTTCAACTATATACCCACTTCTTTTAGCCTGTTGGTCTGTTTCTCACACTAGACGGTGAGCATCTTGAAGACAGACACACATAATTTGTTTCTGTACTCAGCACATACAAATGCTTTTCAAATAAATTACTGAGACAAAATAGGAATGCTGATTTGAAAAAGTTCAGAGAACCAGAAAGATGCTAAAATAGGTCTGTAGACTCTTAAATACATGATCTCAATTATGTACACTTGTAAGAGAGGCAGTTCTCCACACTGGCAACAAGACAAGACATAATCATGATGGGGGCTCTGTCTGTATCCTTTTCCAGCCAAGAGCTATGTCTTAGATAAGGGCCAAATTAATATAAAGCACAATGTTAGCAGGTTATGAGTAGGCTAAATGATAGTATCAAATAATATGATAAATCAAACATGTTGAAACATGATAAGAATAGCTATGATGGGAATTGTGAGGAATGAGACATAAAATACTGATTAAAAAGGTATGAGAAAGGAGAGATGCAGGTAAATGGCAAAAACTGTGATACCCTCACAAGAAATTTAGTTAACTGCAAGCTCATCATAAGTCAACAATAAGAGGATGCTACCCAGAAGCTGAGAACTCTGGTTGCAGAAATAAAAGTACAAAATGAAGGGGGTAGTCCTGCTGCATCCTACACAGTCCCTGTTCACCGGAAGAACTGTGTTCACTTCAGGAGGCCACTGTTTTGTGGAGAAGGATCTGGAAAATGAGGTAGGAGGAGAAAGAATGAAAATAATGGTAACTGTTTAGCCAGAGAAAAAGAAAATTCTTTGGACAGCAATACAATGACAATGCACTACAACAGTCATGCACGATCTCCCCTAATTCTTAAAAGAACTTCATGACATCTAGGTGTCCATGCACCTGGTCCTCCACCTAAGACCAGAAGATGCCCCCAGAGACCTTTTGTCATTTTATTCCAAAGTTCAAAGCAACACTGGACTTAAAAAGAATACATCTATACACTAGTAAGTTTAGTAACAGATTGCTTGAATTAATATGACACTGATTTTGACTCTTGCTTCTTTTCAATGTACTTACAAATGTATCTACACATGTGTTCTGGCTTTGGGGTTAATCATAAATAAGGCTGTAAGACACTGCTTTGAACACTACATAACATGCCTTAGAAGCTTAGAACTAAAGGAAAACTTGAGTCATAATCAAGTCTGAAATGACCACATATAACCACTAAGTAAGGTAGAGTTCATGTCCTTTTGTTCCAGCATTTAACTTTGTCTTTCTCAAAGTAAGAATGTTTAATAATAGGAATTCTTGAATTCCCATTTTATAAATGATCACAGTAGGGCTCAAAGACGTTAAGTAATTACCCCAGGCCATGCAGATACTGAGCACTAGAGTGGAAACCTGCACCAACATGACTACAAAATCCAAGGCACAGCCTTCCTCCACTTTCTAAAAGTGGACATGGCAGAAAATATGAGAATGAAGACCAATTGGCTCAGCATAAGAAAGACCAACCTAACCTTAGGTTTTCTCAAAGACAAAAATAGGTTAGTCTTGTATAATATCACTAAAGAAAGTATTAATGTAGAAGTTTGCTCATTAGAAAGCTTTAATGTAGAACCGCTTATAAAAACTTTGGAAGAAGAGGGTCAATCAGCTAGAAGGTAGGGTTGTATGATCTGTAAAAAGTATTCAGCTTAGAGATACAGGGCACCCTCCAGGTCTACCTTTTCTCAAAAGAGCTGAGCAGCTGAGACCCAGCTTCCCAACAGAAGTCTCCTGAAACAAGAGTAAATGAGGCTGTTTCAACTGCCCCAGGGGAAAAGGACCTAAACCATTTATCTGGATTGTGAAGTGGCCTTTCAAGATTGCCCCAGGTCTTCCCAAATCTCTTGGAGGGATGAGGGCTGCTGAGAACCAAGAAGGCACTGCTTATTAGGTTTGTGTGGCTCCTGAGGGATGGGCTACAGTGGGCAACTCCAACTCAATCCAGGACACTTCATTACTCAGCACCAAAGCGGCACTAATTTCAAGGCCAGCGTCTCAAGGTCTGCCCAGAATTTACCTGTTATCTGGGCCCAAGGTTTGATTAGACTGTCATGGTCAGCCTGATTCTCACTAAGAATCATTAACAGAGAGATGCTCATCACCCACAGAAAGGCAGGCTTTCTCTGAGCTCTTGTCTTCAATGTGGCTACACTATTAAAAGTTTTCCATCACCTCACTTCCAACCCCCCAGCACAAACATTCCTATTCACCTGAATAAACTTTATTATAAAGTAAAGAAGCAAAAACAAAACACCCACAAATTAAAAAAAAAAAAACAAAAAAACCAACACTACCAGCAACAACAAAAGGCATGTTCTCTGAACACACACATGACCAAGACTTTATGGCCTACTTTCATAGCTCTTTTAACACACCTGCCTGGTAAGCAATTAGAGATGATGTCTGATCCCCTAGTGGTTCTTGATGTATAAGTGAAGACTAGAAAAGCATAGGCAAGTCACTTTACAGTTCACAGAATACATTATCACGTTAGGTTCTGACAATGACTTCAGTGGACATAATTACTCCTGCATGACAGCTGAGAGCATGGAAGTTCAGTGAGGTTCAATGATTGTGCCAAGGTGACTTCATTGCCTAGTGGCCATACCAGGGCTCTTACCCCAGTGAGTTAGCATGTCCAAAATGAATCCACCTGTGTAGCCCTCATAGCACTAGCAGTACAACACAACATGATAAAAGCTTATCAATGTATCTATTTTATTTACTTAGAGTTTTCTTATTTTTATTTAGGCAAAATTCATATAACATAAAATGAACCATTTCAAAGGGAAAAAATAACTCAGTGGCATATAGTACATTCACCACTGTTATGCAACCATTGCTTCTATCTAAGACACGTCTGTCACCAGCCCCCCAAAAAACCCCATACTCACTAAGCAGTTGCTCTTATTCTCCCTCACCTCAGCCCTTGGCAACCAACAATCTGTTTTCTGTTTCTATGTATTTAACTATTCTGGATATTTTTAACATGAATGGGACATGGAACATTTTGTATCTAGATTCCTTCACGCAGCATGATGTTTTCGACATTATTCCATGTGATAGCATGTATCAAGACTCCATTTTTAATGGATGAATAATATTCCATTATACATCTATACACAATTGGCCTATTTATTCAGCCATTAATGGACATTTGAGCTGTTTCACCCCTGGCTACTGTGAATAGTACTACTATAGGCATGCATGCACATATATTTGTTTAAGTACCTGTTCTCAATTCTTTGAAGGCATATATGAGTTTTCTCATTTTCTTATGTATTTTATCTGACTATAAGAGTATAAGATATTTCTTGAAGAAAATGTGGAAATTAGAGAAAAAAAACACAAATTTTTAAAAGTTGCCTAAGAGTAATTAAGAATATCTATCTTCCAGAGAGGATAAGCTAAAAAGCTTACAACCCCATTCCTTCTTTTCTCCCTATAAACATGGATCATTATTTTAAAAGTATAGTTATTTTTCATTATATTTTATTGATTATGCTATTATAGGTGTCCTGATTTTTCCCCCTTTGCCTCCTTCTACCTAACACCCACCACTACCTCAAGCAATCACCACTGTTCATGTCCATGGGTCATGCAAATATGTTCTTTGGTGGTTCCATTTCTTGTACTGTACTTTACATCCCCATGGCTATTCCGTAACTTCCTACTTGGACTTCTTAATCCCCTCATCTCTTCACTCATTCCTCCACAACCCCACCCCATCTGGCAACCATCAAAATGCTCTCCATATCCATGATTCTATCTCTGTTCTTCTTGTTTGCTTAGTCTGTTCTAGATTCAGTTGTTGATAGATATGTATTTTTCCATTTTATTGTTCACAGTTTTGATCTTCTTTTTCTTAAATAAGTTCCTTTAACATTTCATATAATAATAGTTTGGTGATGATTAACTCCTTTAGTTTTTCCTTGTCTTGGAGACTCTTTATCTGCCCTTTGATTCTAAATGATATGCTTGCTAAGTAGAGCAATCTTGGCTACAGGTCCCTGATTTTCACAACTTTGAATAATTCTTGTCAATCCCTTCTGCCCTGATAAGTTTCTTTTGAGAAGTCAGCTAACAGTCTTATGGGAACTCTCCTTTATGCAACTAACTTCTTTTCACTTACTACTTTTAAGATACTCTCTTTAGCTTTAACCTTTGACATTTTAATTATGATGTGTCTTGGGGTGGGCCTCTTTGCATCTATCTTGTTTGGGACTCTCTGTGCTTCCTGGACTTGCATGTCTATTTCCTTCATCAAATTAGGGATGTTTTCTTCCATTATTTTTTCAAATAGATTTCCAATTTCTTGCTCCTTCTCTTCTCCTTCTGGCACCCTTATGAAGCAAATGTTGGAATACTTGAAGTTGTCCCACAGGTTGCTTACACTATCCTCATTTTTTTTTTTGAAGACAGTGTGTCCTTCATTTTAGACTGGATCTTTTTTATGCTGCTGAGGTCCTCACTAAGTTCCTTGAGCATCCTTATATCCAGTGTTTTAAACTCTGCATCTGATAGATTGCTTATCTCCATTTCGTTTAGCTCTTTTTCTGGAGTTTTGATCTGTTCTTTCATTTGAGCCGTTTCTTTGTCTCCTCATTTTGGCAGCCTCCCCGGGTTTGTTTTTATGTATTAGGTAGAATTGATTTGACTCCATGTCTTGGTAGCGTGGCCTAATGTAGTAGGTGTCCTATAGGGTATAGTGGTACAGCCTCCTCTTTCACCCAAGCAGGGTACTCAAGGTACGCCCTTGGTGTGGGCTGAGTACACCCTCCTTTTTCAGTTGAGCCTTGGTTGCTGTTGGCAAATCAATGGGAGGGATTTGCCCAGGCTGGTCAGCTGCAAGAGTTGGCTGTGACCACTTAGCACCAACCTTTGCCCTCTGTGGAGGATAAACTATGCAGGGGCAGGATGGTGGTGCTCCAACGTGGTCTGTAGCTGTCCACTGAGTGCACTGCCCCTAAGGTTTCTTTGGTGATGCAGGTCAAGGTCAGCTCCCACCTATGTTTTGGTCAGGGCCACCCTGCCTGTGGTATAAAATAATCTGACATAGCTGCTACTTGTGCCAGGCTTGGAGAATCCCAGGCAAAGCCAAGCTGTGAATCTAGACTGGCTGCTGCTACTGCTGGGCCTGGGGCTCACTGAGGCTGGCTGTTGCCTGTCTGATAGGATTTAGGAAGTTGTGAAGCATGAGCCAAAACCAGCCATTCACATGGAAAAGCAGCTTGGGTAGGTCTGTAATTTGGATGGGGTGGAGTCTCTGGGGATTTCCAAGGTGGGTCAAACAGTGTTAGCCAGGTTGATGGAGACTCAGATATGGCACCAGCTTGCCGGATCTGTGGGTCTATGGGGGGAGGGTTTAGAAAAGGGACAATGGCTTCTGCTCACCTTGATGCCAGACACTTTGGTTTCTCCCAGTATGCCACCAGTGCCTTTCAATTTGCCACCCTGGTGCTGGAGCTCAGAGGGAGTGAATCTGAGAAGGTGAGTCCATGTGTGGGTTCTTTAAGAGGAATTGCTTGGGGCTCCAGAAGTTTCTTCCACTGACTCAATCCCTGCTGGTTTTTGCAGCCAGAAATTGTGGGGACTTATCTTCCTGGCACTGGAACCCTCGGCTGGGGGACCTGGTGCAGGGCTGGGACTCCTTGCTCCCAAGATATTCCTCCTGCATTTTTATCCACCACATGTGGATGTGGGACCAACCCATTCCACATCTGTGCCCCCTCCTACCAGTCTGAAAGGATGTGGTTTCTCTAACTCCATAGTTGTCAGACTTCCATTCAACTTGATTTCTCACAGTTCTGAGTGATGGTTGTTCTATATTTTAGTTGTAAATCTGATGTGGTTCTGCACAGAAGTGAGCCATGGCTGCCTATGCTGCCACCTTGACCAGAAGTGAGAAGTGTAGTTATTGAGAATATGGACTGTGTAATAAGGAAAACCCAGATTTGAATCCTGGCTCTGCCATTTAGTAATTGAGTCACTTCACCTCTCTAAGCTTGTTTTCCTGGCTCTAAAATGGGCATATAGCATTTTATGGCACATTAAATATGATGGTATTGTAAGCAAAGTATCTAATACAGCTCCTGGGACAGAACAAACACTCAGAAAATATTATCTATAACAGTACTTCCTACACAGGGACTTGTGAACCCACCAAAAAGTGAGGTTCATGAGAGGAGAATCTTGTGTTTTTATGAGTGTATCTTTAGTATAATGTCTGACACACAGTCACTCAGTAAATACCTGTTGAATAAATGAATGCATGTAAGTATTGGGAAGAGAACTGAAATTAAAGACCTGGGAAGGTTCTGCAGGAAAAATATGGGTTTCTGAGTTCAAAACACAAATAAAGGCCATGGATAAAAAATTCTTGCAAGTCAATGTGAATTCTGCACAACCATATGCCAATGGCTGGAGTTGGTCAGGTCTGATTAAGGCCCCCCAAACAAAATGATTTGCAGAAAATGAGTTAGTCTTAGTTGCAGCAATTGGGGGCAGAGCTAGGAGCCTTGTGAAGCGTGTGGGGAGTTGAACTTCCTAAGTGGCTGGACCAGCTAAAGCTTGGAGCATTTTTTAAAGCAAATGAAGCATTTGATAGAATAAACCCAGGCAAAGAGACATTTAAGCACGGGGCCTTGACAGGATCTGCCCTGAAGTAGTATCGCTTGGAACTAAAGAGATGATTAGTGAGTTTCTCATGGCCCTAGAGGAAATCTTGCCTGGCACAGGAATGCAAGAATTTCCAACCTTGTCTAAGAACAGTTTCCCCACACTCTGCTGCCTTATAATGATGTCAGTAATGGGTTGCAGAGCTCACTGCCGGCTGAAGGCCTTATGCCTTCTCCTGTTGTGGGCCCTTATCCCAAATGAGAGACTTGTCTCCCCTGCAAGCTCAGGAGGGCTAACATGGAGTTGTAGGCACGGAAGCTCCCAGGAAACAGGCCAGGGAAGATGAAGGACTGACCACTACCTCAGATGGCTGTTAGCTGGGCCTAGCCAGGGAAGACGGGAGACTCCTTTGTTACAGGGTAACAGTCTATTTTCAAACATACTTCTTTAGAGCACCCATCACTGCTGCAATTAAATGACTTTTAGTATATGTGTATATGTGTAATTAATTATTAAAGTCTCTCTCTTCCACTAAATGGTAGCATACCTGATGGCAGGGCTGTTTCTGTCTTGTTCCTTATTGCATCTTCAGACCCTAGGATAGGCCTTGTCTGCGGTAGACACTCCACAAACACTTGTTGAGTAAATGAATGTAAGGCATTTTATTATAAATTTTAATTTTGTTAGGAGGCAATATACTATATTCATTAAGGACATGGGATTGTATTCTGGCTTCACTGCTTTGTGACTGGGAAAATTGCTGAAATTGCGTTTAATTATTTTCCTAATGTTGCTGTAACACATGACTATAAACCTGGTGGCTTAAAGAACAGAAATTTATAAGCTCACAACTCTGCGGCCCGGAAGTCCAAAATCAGGCAGGACTGTGCTGTCTCTGGGGATCCTGGGGGAGAATCCATTCCTTGTATCTTCCAATTTCTGGGGGCTTGTGGCTGTACCACTCCACTCCCTACCTTCATCTCCACATCACCCTCTGTATGTCTGTAGGATATCTCCCTCTGCTGCTATCCTACAAGGACACCTGCAGGCATTTAGGGTTCACCTGGATAAGCAGGACATCTTATCTCATGAGCCCTAACTTAATTACACCTGAAAACACTCTTTTCCCAAATAAGGTAAAGTCCATAGGTTCTGGGGATTAGGATATGGACATACCTCTTTGGAGGCCACTATCAGCTCATTACATTTCTCTGAGTCTCCTTTCTTTCCATCTGTAAAATGGACATACTATCTCTTATAATTACTGTGAGGATTAAGCGTTACAATACATGTTAATCACTTAACATGGTTAATGGCATATTAAAATTTTCAACATATGGTAGCTATTAATAGCTGGTATTATTTCATAAGGCACAGAAGGTTTACTCACGATGGCCATGTAGAAAAGGTGATGGAGTTAAGCCGACTCATTCAGACAGTTTGAAAAGTCAATATCAATATCAATCTAATCTATGTCTCTATTTATTTAATCAGGGTAGAGATTTGAGCTCAGGCCTCTTACCTATGTTATTACGTTCAGTACTCAGAATAACCCTGGAAGACTAGTACTCTCCCCCATTTTACAGGTGGAAAGCACAAACCAAAAAACAAAACAAAACAAAATAACCCAACTGAAACTCAATTTTCAAATAGCCTGTTAGTCACAGAGTTTAAATATAAACCAAAAACTTCTCACTCGAAGCCCAGTTTTTTTTTTTCTCTATTACTTCAGAAAGTTAAGGACAGAAATGAAGAAAGTTCCAAGCATCTGTACCTGGTAAATCACTTATTAAAATCTGATAGGAAGAGTTGACTGCATGGCAGGTATGGCTAGAAGAAGACTAAAAGGTGGTTCTCAAGCTTTGCTGTACTTTAGGATCTCCCAAAAAGTTTCTAAACCCCTCAAATCACAAACTGTACAGAAGACTAATGGAATCAAATGGGTATGGAGAAGAGACTTGGGCATTAATAATTGTCAAAACTCCCCAGGTGATTCCAATCATAGCTGAGGTTAAAAACTACTGTCAGAATCACCAGGGAAGTTGGTAAAATTACAGAGACTTAGGGTCTATTCTGCCTCAATGAGTATGGGTCTCTCCAGATGATTCCAATACCCACCAAAGGTTAAGGACAACTACTCTAAAGTACCTTTCAATCCGATGTTCTGATTTTCACCACTCACTCACTTAGTTATTTATTCAAACACCGGTGCTAGAGTTGGAGTTATGGGGATGCATATAAATAAGACATAATTCCTGATTTCAAGAAGTTCACAGCCTGGCTAGCTGTTCTTGCGGCTCTCAAAGAAATTCCCACACTGCCCTTCCTGGCTGACGCACTCGCTGGAATGGGACCTCCACGAGGCTTATTCTTGAAATGAAGAACGTGCTTAATGAGTAGTTCATACATGAGGGGAAAGGACGGGGAGGGAAAGGAAGAACACACATGAAGATAAGCCTCACCCAGCAGTGTGGTGAGGCACAAGTACTTTTTCACTTCCCCACCAAGTAAGATGTGATTACCTATGGGAAGAGGGGGGTCAGAAAAGGTTTCTTTGGAGTAGTGAGGTCTGAACTGGGTCTTTAAGGGTGACAAAATGTTGGGGGGTACTCTTATTATAACAAATAGTGAAGTTTGCACAGAGGCTGAAATGGTAAGCAGTTTGGTTCTAGTGCACAGCAAACAGGAGGGAAGAGGGGGAGCAGTGGAGGGTGAGGCAGGGCCAGATGGCACAGCACTGTGTCTGATCTCTTCTCCATCCCTTCGCCAAGAGGCCTCTAAGTCCAAAAGTCTCTGACAGTTTGTGAAAGAGTTGACTAAAGCCACAGGCCCAGGACTACAGAGACCTGTGAACCCTGTGAGTTAGACCTCAGGCCCTGAGCTTCTAGAAGCACACTGAGGTCAACTCCAAAGCCATCTCTGAAATGGATGCACAGGCAGGCTCCCTCAGTAGGCAGGCTACCATCCAAACCAAAAGGCATGCAAGGCAAGGAAAAGATGGACTGGGAAAACCAAGAAACTTGTTCTCTGCAGCTTCCTGATTATTTATAAATCTATTTATTATTTATAAATCTTGTGCTTGCCAGGAATTACCAAAAATGGTACCAAGGGTGTAAGGAATCTGAAACCCATGATAGGAGGTAAATAAATCTCTATTCTAACTCTAAATGGTAAAAACAAGCATAAGCATTTCCAAGCTTGTTCAATTGTTCCTCTGTCTCAACCAGGTGTTGGTTGCTGGGAATAGGGAGCTCTGTGCTCTCACACAACCAAGTTAGCAATGTGCTAAACACCCCAAGGTTTCGTGCCTCTAAGCTGACTGCTCCACCAACAGACACATATAGGAGAGGGGACAGGAGGGCTGGTGTGGGAAACTGAGGCCAAGAGCTGGAGCTGCAGCAGAAATGATGGGCTGACTCTCTCTGCCCCTTTGCGGTGTCCCATGGCAAATTCCTCCTCTTTGAGCAGGCTTTGAATAATCAAGAAGAACTATAAAGAACTTTGCTTCTCTTTTTGACAGAATCCCATGGCCCTCATATTGCAAGTTCCTTTCCCTAAAGTGAATAAACTGGTTAAGTAAAGACGATTAACAAGAATCTTGAGACAGCAGCTTGGCTGAAGGGGAACTGATTTCCATGTCATGTGATTCTATGCTGGTTTCTGGGCAAAGGGACTAAAACTTGCTAGTTATCGAGAGAAAGCAGACATAAGCAGAACTGGCCAGAACCTCCTCTGCTTTCCGGTCAAGGTGTTCTCACTACTTTCAGGCCTAGACCAAATTTTTATTTTTAGTTGCTGTAAAAGAAAAGGAAACGAACTTTGGATGATCAGAAAAGCTTATCTGAGAAGAGTGACAATTGTGCCCAGACCTGAAGGAAGAGAAAAGAGAAGGGGATTCTGGGTAGAAAGAACAACATGTTGAAATGCCCTTGGTCACGAAAGAGCCTGCGTTGCTAGAGCAGCCTAAGGGAAGCTGTCGTGGCTGGTCATAGCCTGCCAGGGGGAATAGTGCAAGGGGAAGTCTGGGAGATGCAGACGATGCTGGACCATCGGGGACTGGGACCTCCTGACTTGTCCTTGGTTCCACTGCTGTCCTGTGTAACCATTATCCAAGAATGGTTCCTCTGTGCTTTGGACTTGTCACCTACAAAGGTTTTCTCCACAGAAGGGAGCTTACGTGAAATACTGACTTTCTCTGAGAGTTAATTATCAGATTATAATCAGTAATGATAATCCATTGCACTTAAAGTACTTTAAATATTTTTAAGTGTTATACACACAAAAAAAAAGTTTAGAAAAATTTCTTTTCATAAAACAGTTCCTAGAATTTTAAGGTCAGGATAGATATAAGAACTTTTCCTTATGCTATAAGGAGGAAACAGAGGTTAGGAGATTAATTTTAATAATATGTGATTAATTTTAACAATATGCTAATTAATTTTAATAATATATTTCACATAATTCAATATGTGAAGAATGATCATTTCAACATGGAATCAATAAAAAATTATGTTATTTTAAGTCATTTTTTCCACATTATGCCTTTGAAATCCAATTTCCACTGTACACTTATGCTGATCTCATTCTGGGCTGACCACATGTCAAGTGCTCAACAGCCTCGGAAGGCTGGTGGCTACTGTACTCGACCATGAAGCCCTGGAGTTTCACAATGGTCATGGACTTGAGGTGGAGCTAGAATATAAGCTCCTTCTTAAGTGTTCTTTTCACAGATCACACTACCCTACCCCAGAAATAAGAAGGGGGTGGGGCAAGAGACATAACTGCAGTGAGCACCTATCTGTGCTAGACACTGTGATGGTAGTTCCCATTTTACTCACTGCTTATGATAACCCTTAAGAGTCAATATCACCTCCCCACTTCCCATTAGAGGTTACAGGGGTTCCAAGTGCTTTTGCTGTTGATAGTGGCAGGACAATGTCAGTCCTTTAATGAAAACGATCCTGTCAATATTAGAAAGGTATGATTAATGCCAAAACCTGCTGTAACTGGGTAGTATTAAACACCATGTGGCTACTCCAGCAATTCCACCAGAAATTCCTGCAACCAGCTGCCAGTTTTGAAAATGAAACGAAAGATGGATAATGCAATGTCAGAGACTCCAGTCCCCAGTGGATTGTTCTTCAGCTTGCTGAATACCAAGGCTCCAGTCCACTCCTATCTTACCTCTTCATCCGCTACCACTGCTTCAAATACACATAATTAGTTGCATGAGGAAAGGACTCAGCTACCCCATTCAGACTACCTGTGAGCCAAGCTGCAAGCCAGAAGCCAGTCAATATCATTTAAACAGACTCTACATGCCATGGACAAATCAAGTTAACAGAGAGGGGGAACAAGAGGAAGCAACCATTCATGAATCAGAAAACCTGGTCACAGCCCCTTGGCAGTGAAGTTCTCAGAGACGAGGTGGGCTGCAGGGCTGAGGCCAGCATATATCTGTCAGTTGTGACTTGTGAGCAGCTCTCCTATGGCACAACACATATGCGACCCATAGATGTGTTTCTTGGCCAGGAAAACAATCTCAGGTGATAGCTACCAATTCCTCCACTCCACAGGTGAGCAAAAGGAAGCCAGAGCCATAGTAACTCCAGAGCTCATGCTCATGAGGACCATGCTGTACACTTCCCTGCCATGTGTCAAACTCTAAGGTTATGGAGAAAGCCAGCTCGCCTTTTAAAAAAGCAAGCCAGGACAAAAATATGCCCAAATCTAGTCTGTCCACACAGAGAACGCTTTGCATTTGGAAGCAGGCCTCAGTATTTTTTTAAAAGTAGTAGGCTCCCTCCCTTTCTGCTACCTAGGGGCACAATTTCCAGCCCTTTCTCCAAAAGAAATATTTGGCTTTCTATAGAGAACCTCTGAGACTTCGTGAACTGAAAATGGAAGAAGGGGAAAGAGGCCCTCATCACACCCCACCCCAAAATGCCCCTGGGGGAGCTGAGGTTGGGCCCCTGTAGATCCATTTACTTTAGGAAACACTCGGTTCCGAAGCATTTGTTTCAGAAATTAGCCGGGTGCCCCATCAATAGTAGCTTTCAACAGCTCTTCCCTGGTGGTCTTGTCTCTTTTAAATTTCATTTCCTGTTGGACAGGTAACCATTCAGTGCCACTGACTGGACTGGGTTAAGAGAACACTGGGATCTGAGGGAGGCTGGGGAGCCAGGGTAGGACTGACGGGTGGAACAGAGCAGCCGAGTGAAGAGAAAGGTATTAAAGAATGTCATGTGATGGATTTTATTTCAACTGCTTCTCCATGAGAGAGAAATTGCCCCTCGGGAGGAGGGGGTAAAAATCCCAGGGAGTCAGTATAATCAGCTGCTATGCTGGAGGTGGCCTGAGGCCTTGGTGGGAATCTTGGCACTGCCACTCACCAGCTGTGCCCCACAGCCTTGTCCTTTGACTGCAGGAGCCTCAGTCGCCTATCGGTTCTACTGCCCAGGGTGGTATGGACTCAAATGATACATGCAACATGCTTAGCAAGTCCATTACACCTGGTAGGTATTCACACACAGTAGCAATGAACTGGCACAGATGGTATTTGAACCCATAAATTTAACACGATGTTTTCTATTACACGCAATACATTGTGCAAGAAGAACATGCCCATAGATGGGAGAGCCCGACTTCAAAGACACACGTACAAAAGAGATCATTTCAATAGAGTGGCAAAGATTCTAATCAAGACAGATATAAAGTGAAAAAAAAACATATATAAAGTGATATGGTGCCCCATATATGAAATACTTTGGGGCTTTACTGGCAGCATGCTCATGAGGTTGATGGGAGAATTCATTAACTGTCTGTCTCTACCCTACAATGTAAGGTTCAACAAAGCAGCAATACTGCCTATTTTATTCAGCACTGTGGGGAAAAGGAGGTGGGTAAATATTTAAGGTGATGCTTAAGTAAAGAAAGAGTTAGCCAAGTGCAGAACAGGGTTAAAGATGCATGAACAAGGGCATATCCCTAAGGGTATATTTAGGAAATTAAGAAGCAGGTTGTTGAAACAAATGGAGCACAAAGTATGGGGTGTAGGGGTGAGCTGAGAGGAGTCGACGGGTATAAGACCATGGGAAATCTTGTTCACCACACTAAAAAGTATGGCACTTGTGTGGGTGAACACTCACATATGTAAGGTCAGAGTGGGCAGCTGCTGACATGGGCGGATTTAACAGGACCTGAAATTCCTACTCCAAGTCTATAATATGCTTTCCTTACAAGCCTGCCAAAGTACCTATGATTTTTTACTATTAAGCCCAAGCAATAACCATATTAAGCAAAAACAGCTGTTACTTCTTATTCTCTAATTAGTTTATCAGATTTGCCAGCCAGATCAATTTTCACAACAACCATATGAGGTAGTTACTCCTATTATCTCATCTTACCTGTGAGAAGGCCAAAGCACAGATAGGCTGAGCGGCTTACCCAAAGTCACACAGTATGCAGGTAGTAAAGGCAGGATGCAGACTTAGCCACCTTGGCCCCAGAGTCTATTCTCCCAACCACCATATTATTTCAAATCTATCTTCCAGTTTGCCATTTCTCTCTTCAGTTGAATGCATCTGCTGTTTAACACATTTGATGAATTTTTAATTCCTATCATTCTTTTTAATTCTAGAATTTCTATTTAGTTCTTCTAAAATGTCCACTTTTTTCCCACATTATCCTGTACTTGCCCTGTGGTTTCTGTATCCTTTTTCACTATGAAACATTTTCTAGTATACCCACTCTCTCAAATTTGTCTATTGTCTTCAGTTTCTAAGGTAGGAACTTCTCCATGTGTTTTCTCTATTGACTCTCACTAATGGTGGCACTTTTCTTCTATTGCATGCACTATAATATTTCAAAGTAAACTTAACATCAGCAGGAGTCTACTGTTGTTGCTTTCTGGCTTTGATTTTTTAAATTTTGTTTTTGGTGGGAGACCCACATGCACTGGGATGATGAGACATTTTTATGTCCTGATTTTAGGTTGTCCGCTGTAGTATCTCATAGTTTAATTAATTACAGACCAAATTTTTACATTATCTTCTTGGTCTGTGGCTTGTGCACTACACGAGGAGAACCCCAACCCCATACACAAGTTTAGTGTAGGTTTGGTTTGGATTTCTCATGGGTGAGCCCAATGACTCAGGGTGGTTGACAGACTTCCACAGCAGGACCTCAGCAGAATCTTCCTTATTTCATGCTCAGGCTAGTCATTCCTCACTGTCAGTTGGCTATGCAGGGAGTTTGTTTGCTATGGCCTCAGTTCTCACCCCCATGGGGTACTGAAACTCCAGCCCCTAAGAACCATACATACTTCCCATATTTTCAGAGGACCTTTTGTTTAATTCCTTCTCACTGATCACTGCTCCATTACTGAGCTGGCTCTTTGTTTCTGGCACCTGGGGAGTTCTTCTTTTTGCATACCAGCCTGGCAATGGATTTTTTTCCCCAGTGTAGTTTTACACCAGCATCTCTCTGTGATTGGATGGACTGTTCCTTGACAATCTAGACTTATCAAATTGACCAGAAGCTTATGATTAAACATTTAGATATCAGTCTTTCCCTCATAGAGGACAGAGGCACTTTATCTGATTCATCTTTCGATACTAATTCTTCAGACAGTGCCCTGACCAGAATAGGAAGCAATAAAGATTGGATCAATGAATGAATAAATTAATCAGCTTTCTCTTTTATTCTAAGTGGTGATTAAATACCATACACTAATTATCTACACTATCATACACTTTTATCTTCTAGAAAAAGAAGACACCAAGAATTTCTGGAAAGTCACCTATGCTCTTTGGAAGGCCATACTAACCAAAGAAAAATGCCCACCTGAGATCAGCCCTGCCTTAGTTCGGCCCTTTGTCTGGTAGGTTCGTTACTACTGACACTACTTCTTTCCTGAAGGGCAACCACGGCTAATTACAGTGCTGGTCTAACAGAAACATGAAGTCTGGCAGGCAAGGTTCTTCGCCGGTGGCTCTGCTGCTTTCAGCATATACTGATGTCCTTTTAGAGCCATAACTGGAACCTGATCAATAACACATAACATGCAATAATGTCATAAGGAGCTGGCCGATTGAATTAAGTTCACGTTCTTGAGAGCACCTGGCATAGTGCATGGTGTACTCAGAGTAGGCACTGAGTTAATGTGTAGTGTATTTCATTTCATCTTTTTCCATTAAAAACGGTATATAAACATTTATTGAAAATCTACTGCCTCCTGGGCATGGTGCATGGTGCTGGAGATGGAGAAGAAGACCATAGAGTCCAAGCCCTTAATTGGAAAAAGAATGTCCAGATCAAATTTAGAAATAACTTATCCCAAATCTCCTTTGACTTAAGGTGAAAAGACATCTCACCTCACCTCACTTCCTAAAATATCTAAAAAGTATACCAGCAATACAACTTTGTCCATTTATTATTTTGTAAAGTGCTCTCACCTCGGAGAGGGAACACAACTCCGAGTGAATATATGAACAGATATAAGAGAGCTGATCCTAAAAGGCAATTTTTGACAATGCCTTTGAGCTCCTTTTACCGTTATAATCCCAGAACCTAGAGGCATGCCTGAACTAAAGTAGAAACTCAGTAAGTCTGTTGAATGTATTTGCACACACATATGGGGATGCGGCCCATCCATCTCTGTGTCCCTAGATGTGGTGTGACTCATCATTCCACACATATTTATTGAGGACTTCCTATGAACAGCAGTCTGTGTGAAATTTTGTGATGGAGAAAACAGACAAAAAAAAAAAAAAAAGAACAAGATAGATACCTACAAGAAATTTCCAGGTTTAAGGGCAAGATGTCCAGGTGTGTAGATCACCATGATGTAGCATAGAAAATGCAAAGAGAAGAACAGAGAAAAGGGCTGTGGGTGTCCCACAGGACAGGCCACTTCCTGCTCAGGGATTGTGTAAGACAGTGCCTAATACAGACTTTATGCTCAAACTTGAAGAAGTAATTTGCCTGCCACAATGTAGAAGGGAGAGAATGGGTATTGGCAAGGAAGAAAGGGCAGTTCAGGTGGAAAGAATGGCTTAGACAAAAGCAGAGGGGCATAAAAAGTACAGGATATACAGAAAGAAATACAAATTTGGCTGGAAATGCATAAAGGGGCATAAAGGGAACTAAAGAGAAATGAAGTTGGAAAGGTAGTATGAGCCAATTGCAGGGGCTTTAAATGTGTCCAGATTTATCAGTCCAGGACATAGGGTCTCTATAGAGTAGTCAGTGCTTAGCACATGGCGAGGCTTAATTAATACTACAACAATCTCATGGTAGAAACCTGCTTTCCACGTGCAGGGAGGAAGCCGCCATCTGTATGCACAGGCAATTACAAACATTCCAAATGCTCTGCCCTGAACCCTGCAAGTATATCAAATACTCACCGTAAAAGGTCACCAGGCAAACAGCTCTGATCAATCTGGGCTCAGGCAGAATCAAATCCCCTAAATAAGATCCACTAGATGCAGTGTCAGGAAGGTCAGAAACAACCTTATTTCACATCTTGAAGCATTTTCAGCATGTGGAACATTTTAGAGGAAGAAGGGAAACGAAAGAAAGAGAGAGAGAGAAGAAAGGAAAAAAACCTCTCCAGAAATAAGGGAATTCCAAGTCATTAAATGTTAAATGGTCACAAAATAAGCAGGGAATTTATTTTGGCCTGTGGCTCCTTCTAGTGAGCTAAAAAGCAGTTGATTTCAAAGTAGGCTGTGCCAGGGTTCAAAATGGAGTTTCACGCCTCTGCCCCTCCTCCGCCTCCTCGGTGTGTCCCCACTGTATACCTTTGTCGAGCTCACTTGAAATGTTCCATGATGAGGTAGGCACTAACTCAGCAGTGACTGACAGCTCTGTTTCTGCAAAGAAAAAGAAGGGAGGGGAGAAAGACAAGGGCAATATTAACCACCATAACTTATGGGCTGTTACAAGCATTACAGGAGATTTCCAAAGCCCCTGCCTTCTGAGAGAGACCACTGCCGTTCCACAGCTTATTAAACGGGAGCGGTCGCTCTCCCTGCCAGGCAGAGGTGCCTGCATTACAGAGGCTAGCCAGACGAACAATCTGCGGGCCAGAACTGAAGACTTTTTTCTATGAAACACAGGCTTGAAAAGAAAAACACAGATACTTCATTAATGAAAAATCAAACCTGCAAAAACGACTAACCATTATCAAACAGAAACTCTTCCATTTCTTGTTAGAAGACCAATCTTAGAGAAATATATTTAATAGTCTTCCCATGAAAAATAAATAAAAACAATGTTTCTTTCATTGCTGATTTCATTGGTGTTTGTGAATTGATAGCATTTGTATCCACAGAGAAACCCATCTCTTTATTGAAACTTTTAGTCAAGACAAATGAAAGCTACATATTTGAATATGGAGAATCATCTGAGGTTCACTGAACTTAAAAGATAATTTTCAAAACCACCATAAATTAAAGCCAACATGCAAATCAACAATCCAAAGGGTATATTATACTAAGATTTTAAAACTCTCACTACTATACTGTAATAATACAAATGATAATTTGGTTGTTTTTGAAAATTTAAGCCATGGCACCATCCTACTAGCACATTTTCATAGGATTAAACTGATTTCCCATTAGGTGATGTCTCCACACACACACACACACACACACACACAGACAATTTTACAAAACTGCAGCACTGTGCAGCACCTCAGAGAGCTCAGGGCCTGGGTCACTCGGTGTGTGGACCCATGCTATAAGTGCGCCTTCCTTCAATCTGGTGCAGATATCATCCATCAATTATGGCCCTTTGTGTCTCGTAAACCTTGGATCTGCCTTAGAGCCTGTTCAACACAGTACTCCAGGCAGCCACTAAAAATGGACCTAAGTTGGAACACAAGGTGAACTTCAGTATGTGGAAGAATTAGGATTCTAATTCAGGTATGTCTGACTGCCACCCACACAACTCCCAGCAGCCCTCGCTGCCTAGTCCTCAAGTCTGGGAAAGCTGAGTTGTTTCACCTTACCTCTCTCTCACGCCACCTTTGCACCTAGATAAGCACACTTTCCACATTTCCTTATTTACTGATGGAGACTGTCTACCACCTGGCCATGGAAGCCACATGCCACGGTCAGCGAGCTTTGCCAAGGACAGGATGTTTACCCACGGAGACCTTGCAGAGGCCCACTTGTAGTTTGCCTACTGGGTCTTCGATCAACCTGCCACTCACAGCCAAGACAAAAGGGTTATTTGGCTTGTACATACTTCCTTGGCTTGCCTCTTTCCCTGTCTAGGTGGGAAAGAAAGCAAGTGGGAAAGAAAGGAGACAAACCACACATACCCGCTCCTTCTCAAATGGCTCTAGTCACCTCCTACATCCTGGACCCCCCCCCCCCCCAAAAAAAAAGCATAGATTCTTTCAAGGAAACTTGAAATCAAATGGGCAGTATGACAGGGATCCTAAGCACATAAAATTCCAAACTATGAAGCCAGAAAGAAAAATTTACCCAGTAAGAAAAATACTCAGTGCAAAACTGCAGTAGAGGGCAGCGCTTCTGTCGTCCACCACTTGTCCTAGCATGACTATCTTACACAGGTGACTTCACCAGGAAGAGCTAATTGTCTACATTTCAGGAATTATGACTCTACCGCAGCTCCCCTCTGACCCCCATCCTGCTACCACCCACTTCGGCTTCTCGAATAATAGCTTCTTGTATGCAGTGGCATGGGCTCATCAGGCACTCCAACACCCAGACATCAGGGGGCCCAGGAACAGGGCCCCGGCCGCCCTGGTGGCACTGCAGAAGCCAGGGGTGGGGGTGGGGGGAATTAAGGTAGATCTTGACAACATTTACACTCAATATTTTCATAGCTTCATCTTGCTGCTGCTCATGGTTAAATTGCCAGTAACATAGGTTTCATTTTACAGTACTGATTTTATAGAAAGTTAGTTGTGTGTCACTTGGTTTTTCTAACCTGAGTTTGAATTGCTGATTGAAT
Source organism: Tonatia bakeri (assembly GCA_004024845.1). Taxonomy (NCBI): domain Eukaryota; kingdom Metazoa; phylum Chordata; class Mammalia; order Chiroptera; family Phyllostomidae; genus Tonatia; species Tonatia bakeri. Next base: position 306,697 of record PVIA01000269.1, read on the forward strand.
GTAATTTAGGACTGATGACAAATGAACAGAGTCCTGGCACTGCTAGCAGTGAAACCATCCCCAGGTGTGCCTGGACAATAATCACCACTCGGGCTCCTGGGCCACAGCAAAGATAATTTCAATTCACAAGCTCATTAAGGGACTGTGATGATTCTAAGGAATTTCATTCTCAGCCTCAGATCTATTTCTTTCGATAGTCACATGTTCAGCTTCTCAAATAAAATGATAATAAAGACAGATCAAAGATTTTAAGATACGAATCATCTCTCTCTGAAAAACATTATCTTGATGCCACATGTTTTAAAAGACTGATTATTTTATGTGAGAAGTTCAGTATTAGTCAGGTTTACTAAGCTTTCCAGCCCCCCAAAGGAAGGCTCAACTTAGTAGGAAAAATGGAGCACATCTCCGCCTGACCTCCGTCGGTTCCAGGGCCAGCAGCAGCGTAAGAGAGAGAAGTGGCCGCCAGTCTGGATGCTGTGGGGTTTCCACTTGTGCACTCAGCTCCTCTTCTATTCTCACCATGGCAAAATATGAGACACTGAGTACCAGACTAGCAGCATTCTTTGTGCAAAATTATTGTGGTAACAGCCAATGAGTATATGTTCAATTAGGGCACAGTGCACTATTTACTGGAAACAGACACCTAGATTAAAATGCTAATTTCTGCCATTTACTAATTCTGTGATCATGAGGCAGTTACTTTCTCTAAGATGAAGACAAGAAAGCCATCTCACAGGACTGAATTAGGTAGGTTTTAAGGCTCAGGGGTGCCCAACCTGGGAGGGGCCACATGCAGCCCAGATGGCTGTGAAGGTGGCCCAACACAAAATCGTAAATTTACTTAGAACATTTTGAGATTTTTTTGGTGATTACATGTCACAATGTATTTAATGTGTGGCCCAAGACAACTCTTCTTCCTCCAGTGTGGCGCACAGACACCAAAAGGTTGGACACCCCGAAGGCAGTAGGATTAAATTAGACAAGTGCCCAGCAGAGCATGGACACTCAAAGGCCTTTCGTGCCTTCCCCTCTGTCCAGCAGGGCAATGGCCACCACCCTCTATGTGGACGTATTCCCGTTTGCAGCTCTGTCTTCGTCTGGGTTTGACACAACGCACAGGCCATGCTTTCAGAAAGATTCTATTTCGCATGCCTTACTAATCCGAGCCAATCTTTTCATTTTGTGAGGTTTTCTTGAGCTGGTCACCAGTTCTCTAAGAACATAAGTGTTTTGTGCGGTTTGATCCAATTTAGGCAAATTGAGCATGTTTTAGAAAACTCCATCTCTTATCTTTCCTGACCTGTGCAGGAGGGCAACCCATTCGTCTTCTGATTTGATCAATAGGAGCTATTATCTTTGCAGTTTCACCGATGATTGACTTTTTGGCACTGATTCTGCAAACCATAAGGTTTTGGTATTTAAGCCTGAACAGTGGGAGTGTTATTTGGAGGGAAGGAAGAAAAAAAAGAGAGCCCTGAATCCTCCTCATTGATAAAAGCCTGTGCTTTCCAAAAGGATTACTGGCTCATCTCAGCGGTTGGCAGGTAGAGACCCAACGTTCAAAGGATGCAGAAGCTCTCCCAAGAGGCACCCAGCTATGCCACATCCCGCATCCTGACCCAGTGATGTGTGAGTTTACGTAGGTACAGACCAGCACACTCCCAGGACGAGTGTCCAACCCAATGGGCACAAATAAAGAGGGGACAAGTGGCTACTCCAGTGCCTTTCTTGTAAATGTGGCAAAGCCACTACTTTGTCAAAGAAAAAGATTTCAAATATACCACAATTTGTGGTATTGTTCATCTTTTTATGTAGAACAAATTGGAAAAAAAATGTTGTCCAGGTCTTCTCAATATCTAAGAGGCTTGTTTGTGCTCAGAGATCTTCTCAACAATTCTCTAAGGTGGGTCCATTCTCATCTTCATTTCTTCATTGCAGAACCTGAAGCACAGACATACTAAGCCACTTGCCTGCTTAGCTTGTTGGGGCCGGGAAGAGGACTGTGCCCACACCCAGGCAGCCTGAGGGCAGAGCCAGAGTGTCTCAAGCTGCCAGAATGGGGGTGGCCGAGGAAGCTGAAAGGTGTGCTCTCTTGCTCTCGACTTCAGCTCCCCTCAGCCCCAGAGGACCTCTGTGAACTCTGAGCTCTGAGGAACACGGCTAGAGAACCAGAACCGGAGATCTCACTCCTGACCCATCAGTGCTTTGTTCCATAATTCTGAAGCCAAAAAGGATGGTGCACAACCCAAACAGAAAGGAAATACTTCCTGATCACACTTACATGCCCCTTTTCCCCTTTGGAAATACTATTTCTTTCTTTAAATCTGCTAATTTAATATTTCAGATTACACGCAGTTCTTGTATTTAAAGGAATTATGCTACATAAAGCACCACGATGACACCCATTTTTATAGTCAATACAAATAGTCTTGAAAACTATCTAAAAACGATCACACCTGGGCTTTCTTCCATGCCACTCTAGGGATCACCTCAACCAGACTAAGGACTCTCAGACTACTGAATAAACTACCACAAGAGAAAAACATAATCATAGCTGAGCTTGGAAGAAAGGGACATCCTCAGGGGGTGGGGGGGGCGGTTAACAGCAAGTGGGAACTGATGCAGAAGGCGCCTCTGGGTTGCGGGCTGTGGTTTCAGTGCTCATGTGAGAGTCAAAGGTGTGGCCAGAGGAGATCTGGATTCTTACCTGAAGCCTTCACTAGAGCCTGGGAGAGACCCCCATCGGTGGGAAGGGGCTGGAAACACATCCCCCAATGGCCCAGACAAGCTGCTCAGAGCCTTGTAGTCCATCCAGAACTTGGATAGGGTGGGGGAAACATCCACACAAGAAATCAAAACAGTGTGTAAAGACCAGAGAGGTCCAAGGTACCCTTTCCCCAGTTTCTCTCCATGGTTACCACTTATATAATCATGGCACAATATAAAAACCAGGAATTGACATTGTTACAATGTGTCAAGTCCTGTGTCATTTCGTCACATGGTGTAGATGTGACAAAACTGCCACTGTAATTGAGATAAAGAACTACGTCATCACCAAAGATCTCTCTCATGCTACTTTCTAATAGTCACGCCCATCTCCTCCTCCCAGCCATACATAACCCCTGGCAACCACCAATCTGTTCTCCATCTCTATAACTTAGTTGTTTCAAGAATGTTATATAAACAGACTCATATGATGTCCTTCATATCCATCCAACTTACTGTGTCTACTGATACTTCTTTGTACGGCCGAGTAGTATTCCACAGTACTGAGGGACCACGCTTTGCTTAACCATTCACTTCACACATTTAGTTGTTTCCATTTTCTGTCTATTAAGAGGAAAACTGTCATGAATGTGCTCGTAGCCTTTGTGCTAAATTCTTTATTTCACTAAAAAGGAAGTCAAACCTAGGAGTTGTATGCAAGAAGCAGTAATGAGCAAATAAATTGGAAAATACATGGAAAAATGTTAAATAAGCCTTGACTTTAAACTATATATGTGATAAAAGGTACAACAGAGGTAAAGAGGGTTGTAAGGCAGCACTGAGAAATAGTTCACCCTGGCGACATACGTTGGGGAGGGGAGCCCCAAGGATCAGGATGAGGGAAAGAGGGTTCCAGTCTGAGGAGCAGCTTGTGCATTGGAAATACGATGGCACAGCAGGGTGAGTGCAAACAGCCCATAATGGCTGTGCTCAGTTACACAGTAGCCACTTTTCCTGACAATTAAATAAGCAGTAACTTTTAAAAATATGTTTATTGATTTGAGAGAGAGGGGAAGAGGGAGGGAAAGAGAAAGATTGATGTGAGAGAGAAACATTGATTGATTGCCGCTCGTAAGTACCATCACTGGGGATTGAATTTAGGTATGTGCCCTGAATGCCAATCAAACCCCCCATCTTTTGGTGTATGGGATGATAATCTGGACAACTGAGCCACACCGGCCAGGACAACAAACAATAATCTTAAAATTACAGAGGCTTCTCATTTGTGTGTGTGTGTGTGTGTGTGTTATGTTTCTTAAAGACAAAAAAGAAATATCTTCAATATTAACAGGAAGATGATCTTCTTAGGCCCAGTGCAAAATCCTAACGGAAATTTCAAAATGGCTCAGAGCTGGACATTGCCGGAAGAGAAGTCCCAGTGAACAGACCCAAAGTTGGCACTCCCACATTCACGGGTGGTGCCCCTCAGTGGAGGTTGAGTGCAACAAGAGAATTGGTTTGTTTCTGGCTTCAGAACAAGCTGGCAAAGACAGAGTAAAGAAACAACGGAAGCATGCTGAAAAATGCTTAGCTCAGGAACTGGTCTTATCTCCCACAGAGGCTTCATTTCCTTTCCTTTCAGGTGTTGCAGACACCTTAGATTTCCAATGACATCAACAAACTTCACTCTTTTCTTCTGGTTTCCACTTGGTTGCTCTTCCTTATATGCTTTTCTCTTCAAAAGTGCTTCTGGCAATTTTTCCTTCTTACTCATCCTGCTGTGTCATCTGTCTTTGTCTTCTGGGGTTTGCCATTTAATTTCCCCCTTTGTATGGTCCACGCACACTTTCATTTCATAGTCTATAATCCAATTGTAGTCAAAGCCCATTACTCTCTAATTGTCTCTGGCCAATTCAAAGTCACCTGTCACTCAAAAGAAACAAGAGACCCAAGAAAGATGCTTTCGTAGCTGCAATTCCATGGCAGCCTGAGAGTTGACTCTTGCAAAGCAAATGAAGCCTTGGTTAAGTTCTTGGTTAACACAATGGGAATGAAGTTGTGCTGGGTGTTTCCTAAAGCAATGGTGAACTGACATGGAGCTTTGGAAAACGAGATAGCCAGAGAGGATTTCTTTTAAAACTCCTTACTTCCAACTGTAGTTTAATGTGATTATGTTCATTGCTTCATCCACCCATCCATCCATGTAGTCATTCATTCATTCAACAAATATTTATTGAGCACCTACGGTCTTCTAAACTGGCTAAGTGCTAGCTAGGTGGGATGGAATGGTGAACACAATCAAGACTCTATGGAGCTCACTGTGTGGTAGGAACACAGAAAAGTAAATAAAGAATTAAAATACAGCATGATAAATGCTACATGCTGGGTGGAGGAGGGGGTTCAGTATAAGAGACTTAGCAGTCTTGGAGGCTCCCGACCTGACCAAAGACTTTGGTGATGAAACGTCTGTGGTTTCTGGAGAGCCAGGCATTTAGATGGACACATGGAACATGAATAATCTAATTTCCTTATTTGAATAAAACAGGATTTTTTTCCTGAAAAAAGTGCATAAAAAACTGAGGACCATGCACTGGGTATGTCTTCACCTGTCACACTCACATGGCTGCCTTGCCTGCAGAACTTAGCAACTAACCGGGGCCTGGTCTGGAAACAGGGAACGCCTCTCCCAGGCTTAGTGATTAGGCTCTAGCCCTAAAAACCTCCTAAATAAATTCTTCAACTGGGACTGGGTCTTTTGCACTTTTATCTCCTTAGCAATGTAAATACCTGCTATGACTGGAGGGTTAGTTTAACCTAAGAGGGTCTAAATTTCCAGTTCCTTTTACCTTTCTAATTTACACTTGGCTCCAGACTGTCTGTTCCACCTGGTATTATGCACAGGTTGAATGCCTTCTGCCCCAGCCAGATCAGGGAGGAAATAAAATATATAAAACAAAATATTTGGTGCACAAATTTCACCTCTTTGAAACAGCATAATACTAACATCAATAAGGTCTTTCTTGTGTTTGAACCTCAAACAGAATACTTCCGTTTCAAACTATGTTTAAACCACAGCAAAACAATGTGCAATTCATCCGAAAAATAAAATAAACCTGTTAACTCAGCAATATTCAATTTGTTATTGGAAAGAAAAAAAACTCGAATTATTCTGATTTCCTATCTCACAATTTGCACTTAATTCTATCGTCCACGTGTCCTTGAGCCATCAGTGAGTAAGTGTTCTTCATTGTGATTAGATAGTAAACTTCCTATGAGGACAAGGATCACGTCTCATACTTCCTTTGTGTCCTTACCTGGTTCCACGATTGTGGAACAGGCTAGAGGGGAGGTAGCATAGCGGAGAAATAAAAGGCGTTGTGTTGACTTTTGAGTCAGTCAGTCATGTTCAAATCCCTGCTCTGTCACATACTAGCTTAGGACCTTGGGCAAATTTTTCACATGTTGAAACCTCAGTTCCTCATTCATAAACTAGGTATAATAGTAATGCACTTGCAGGGCTGTGATGAGGATTAACTAGGAAAATATTAGGAGGTTAGTTCAGCACCCAGTTACTGGTAAAATTCACCAATGTAGTAGCTATCACTATCTGATAAAGGTTTTTTTAACTTACCATAGTTACAGCTTGAAGGCTATTCAATGCTCTCGGCTGGGGAGCATGTTAAACAAATACAGATTCTAGGACCCCATCCTAAAACTATTAAATCTCTCTTGGCGAGTCTTATGTAAGCAGCCTAGTACTGTTTCTCCACAAACCACCAGTTTAGAGAAACTCAAATAATGATATGCGAAAGAGGAGAGAGAGGGAGAGAAAAGAAAGAAAGAAAGAGAGAGAGAGAGAGAGAGAGAGAGAGAGGAAGAGAGGAAGGAAGGAAGGAAGGAAGGAAGGAAGGAAGGAAGGAAGGAAGGAAGGAAGGAAGGAAGGAAGGAAGGGGGGGGCAAAAGCGGTTTAAATGAACTAAGAAGTTTAATGCCGTATAAGGATCTAGGGGAAAGGGAGTAGGCAGACTAAATCTCTTGTTTTTGTCATGAAAGTCCAAAGTGGTGGACGACCTCCATATTGAGACATCCCAGTATATAGTAACCAGGAACAAAATTGGTACGTCTTGAATGGCTTTCAAAACCAAGTATTTGTGTTTAACTTAAAGGTTCTCTTAATTGGCTGACCAACGATACAGCCGATTAGACTTTGAGGAGGAAAATCAGTGTCCTGTGAAGAGCAGGGCAGCACTGCCTCAACCCAGATCTCCATACAGAGGGTCTCTCAATGGCTAGGAATTTTAAATCTGTGGAGCTCTCCACTGAACAGCAAACTGGGCACACTCTAAAAATGTGCTGTCCTCCTGCTCCAGACATAGATGGGGAGGAAAACAAGACCCTTTTTAGCTTTGATCCTCAGCCATTTATAACATTTACAAAGAGAAGCCCCCTTTGGATGCAGTTGAAAAAACGATTAAGATACCTTACAATAATACAAGTACCTTGTATTTAGGTAGCACTTTTCCTTTCAAGAAAGTCTGTACACAGAACAGATATCAGCTCATGACTCCACATGTGAAGGATCGAGGCCTGAGATAATGACGCCCTGGCTGGAGTTGAAGAAACCCAGACTTGTCCGGAGAACTGCTTAAGGTCCCCTGGCATGTCATCGACTGCCAGGAGAACGTAACTACGATTTCCCTGACCTAAACCTGGTTCCACGCAGGCCCTCTGTTTCACTGCTGGGGATGCCTCTTTCCCAATTTTAAGTTTGTTGTTGTTTTCTGTTTTGTTTTCTAATTACCCTCTAGCATGCTGTTAATTCAATCATTTCAAAATTCCAGAGAATCAGGAGTAAAATTTAAAAACGATAACTATTTTCAAAAAGAAAAATCTATTGAAAGTATAATTTGTACCTTCTGGCTGTCCCTGGAAACCAGGCATTTAAGTTAATGGGATTGAGAGACTCCTGGATCAATGGAAATTATTTTAACCAGAGAGGTAAATTGTGGAGGATTACTATTATCCTGCAAGATAGTGGGATGGTTTTGCTCTAGCCATATGAGCCTGGGCGTGTAGGATCTAGATGGCTGGCAATTTTCAAATACTTAATTTGCCTCAAATTGCTCCAGTTTAAAATGCTTTACCCGTCTGGAGTGTGTTTCCAGGACCATGTCATTATTGATAGCTTGGGGAGATCAATGATTAGAATTAAATAGAGGGAAACATTGAGCAGAATGTAGGTTGGGACCAGAATCACTTCCCAGGGCCTCTTAGTTTAATCTCTCCCTCCTCTGAGAGTCCATAGTGTTTTATCTATTTCTCTTTTAAGGTACTTTACACTTTTTAAGGTAACCTGCAATTGCTTCAGTGCACTTCTTTACTAAGATTGTATGGGTCCTGAGGCTAGGGATGGGGTCTTCCCAATCTCTACACTGCTCACAGCATCAGCTGTTGCACTTGCACACAGAAGGCACTCAACAAATGTTTTCTGAATGCCTACGTGTTAGAATAGCTGTAGTCCCCATATATTACCACATTCATTTGTATAAGGTATTGAGGTGGATTGCAAAATAGCCACAATTCATTCCTCCCTGTACCCATAGCTTTTTGCAGCTCTTCCAAGAATAGATGGAGTCTACTTCCCCAACCTGCATCTGAGTTGGCTTTGTGACTTGCTTTGGCTAACAGAAGGTGCCAAGATCAGCTTGACCCAGTCCAGACTGAAGAAACACCCAGCCCACACACTGACTCATGAGATAAATAAATGCTTGGTGGTTTTGGTCATTAAGTTTTGGGGTGGTTTGCTATACAGCACTATTTGTGGGTAATAGATACCCATTTACAGATGAGAACATTAAGGCTCAATGAGGTCAGAAAGGATCCTAAAAACATAGCATGAAAAAGCAAGGATTTCAATCTAGACTTTCTGATTCCAAAGCCCTCAGCCTTTCCACTAAATAAACTGACCAAATTTAAACAATTCTGTGTGTTCAGAAATAAGTTGGAGAAACTAAAGGAAAGAGACAAAATGGGGAGGAGTTCCTACATTGCTGGGAAGCACAATGAAGAACTACCCACTAGTGTGAGAGCCTCCCTGGTGGGACAGGGTCCAATACTGGTACCTCACTTGATCAGATTTAAGAGATGCAGAAGTACAGTATCTCTTTCCAGCAATGATCTGGAAGAAATGATGTTCTCACCTCCATAAGCACAGAGCTCGACTAATAGCAACTGCTATTCAAAGTTGGCAATTTGGTATTACCTCCTGTGACATACTTTTTATTCATCGTCTTATGATGAGAGAAAAATGATTTTGCACGCAGTTAATTTTGTGACTGTTCTTTTCCAACAGCAGTATGCCAAGACTATTCCAGTTTTCAAACCTGATGGACACGGTTTGAGTTGGTTTCCGGGTGTCTGAAATGTATAGTTCTATAGGCAGCCTGTGAGCAGCCTTGGTATTTGTGGCTGCAGGCATGGGAACTTTCCAAACAATGCAAGACCATGCTTTGGATTTGATGACAAGGTGCTCTTATGTGAAAAGGGAGGGCTCTTCCTCCTCCCAGAGCTGTCAGGCAGCAGTGTTTCAGGAGGCCTTCCTAGTCAACTGCAGTGAACGGGAACGACCGATGCTACTGTGCACATGATGGATGGGGCGGCCTGTTCACTCATGCGTGTCACCTACCAAGATGGGCTACCTGATCTCCAGCTGATAAGAGCACGTTCTTAATAGCTGCTTTGCTCAGAGAAGGTGTATATCGTCTCCACGTGGAATGCGGTCATCTATTTTCAGTCAGGGATGACCATGGTATTTGGGGAAATTTGTTGCAATGGGTGGAACCGCTTGGGAGAGAGAAGCAATGCAACTGGTTCTGTTTCACTGCTTTTCCCTTGAGCTGACAGTCCAGGGCCTACCCTGTGACACTGTCCATTAGATGGTCTCCCTCTTCTGTGGGCTTTCCTGCCAGTTGTCTCTGCTGCCCTGTTTTCCAGACCTGCTGCCTCGAGTTCCCCATCAAGCAAGTGTACCCTCAGTACAGCAAGGAAACTTGTTTATCAGTCTTGGAATGGAAAAGGTTTTTCAAAGTTTGACACAAAATCTAAAAGTCATAATAAGGAAGATAAATTTGATTACTCTAAAATTATTCTACAAGGAGAAAAGCAAAAATAGTATTGAGAGACAAATGAGAAACTGGAAAGAAAAATACTATCAAAACTCAAAAAGCAAAGGGCTAGCTAGCTGCCATAATATAGTAAGCAAAAGCTCCTACAAATAAGCAAGAAAAAAAGTCCAATACACTAGATAAGTGGGCAAAGAAAATGAACAGACAATTTACAGACACAAAAATATATGTGGTTTTTAAATGCATGAAAACATGCTAAGCTTTACTGATAATATAAGAAAAGTACATTAAAATGTCAGTTAGATGTCATTTTCCCCAATCAGATTAGAATTTTTTTTTTATTGGTCCTCATTTTAGTTTATAGTTGCTTAATATCTTTGTTGATGGGGTATAATAGTATTTACTTAGAGTTAAACATGTGTGATCTATAATACCTAATTTTGGTAAAAATTTTTTTGCTTTTTACATTAATGGTTTTAATTATATTTGTTATTTCATATTAGTGATTGGAAGTTTTTCCATAATCAAATTTCTGTAATTTTTTTAAATTTTATTTTAATCATTGTTCAAGTACAGTTTTCTCCCCTTTACTCCCAATCCAGCCCACCCACCCCTCCCTCCCAACTTCCCTCCCATTACCACCCTCCCCCTAGTTTTTATCCATGTGTCTTTTAACTTTGTTCCTGTAAACCCTTCCCCTTTTCCCCTGAAATTCCCTCTTCTCTCTCCTCTGCTCACTTTCTGCCTGTCCTCTATTACAGTGTCTTTGACTATATTTTGCTTGTTTCTTTGTTTTGTTGTTTAGGTTCCTGTTAAAGGTGAGATCATATGGTATTTGTCTTTCACTGCCTGGCTTATTTCACTTAGCATAATGCTTTCCAGTTAGCTATTGTAAATTGTGCTGCTATGAACATGGGGGTGCAAAGGTTCTTTTGGATTGGTGTTTTAGGATTCTTAGGATATAGTCCCAGCAGTGGAATTGCTGGGTCGAAAGGCAGATCCATTTTTAGTTTTCTGAGGAAATTCCATACTGTTTTCCTCAGTGGTTGTACCACTCTGCAGTCCCACCAACAGTGCACTAGGGTCCCCTTTTCTCCACAACCTCTCCAACGCTTGTTGTTTGTTGTTTTGCTTATGATGGCCATTCTGACTGGTGTGAAGTGGTACCTCATTGTGGTTTTAATCTGCATCTCTCTGATGGCTACTGATACTGACCATCTTTTTATCTGGGCCCTCTGTATGACCTCCTTGGAGAAGTGTCTGTTCAAAGATTAGAAATTTTAAAGAGCTTGATAATTCACTATATTGACAGGGATATGAGGAAATAGGGTCCTTCATATTGGTAGGAGTATAAATTGGTAAAACTTGGTAAAAAAATCTATGAAAATTTTAAATTCAAATATTCTGTGAACAGCAATTCTACTTCTAGTAATTTATCTTACACATGTCCTCAAACATGTATAAAATGATATTTACATAAGATTTTAATGCAGTATTGTTTATAATGGAAAAAAAATTGAAGACAACCTACTTGTTCACCAACAGGGAGACTGTGTAAATAAATTAAGTCCTACCTAAAATTTCCAATGGAACATAATGCAACTGTTAAAAAGAATAAAGAAGCTATGTATGCACTGATTTGAAAAAAGTCACCAAAATATATCCTTAAGTTAAAAATAAGCAAAGTATTGCTAGTATACATAGAAAAACATAATTTGTGTAAAAAGGAAGAAAATTCTTATGTGTTCTTATATTTGTGGATACATATTACATACAATATATAATGTTACATATCTGCATACGCATGCATTACTGTGTAAATACAGTCTTCTATGTATAGTCATGTGCTTTTAATGGCAGGGACGTTTAAGAAAAGCCTCACTGGGTGATTTCTTCATTGTGCAACCATCAGAGAGTACATTTACACAAACCTGCCTGGCACAGCTTATTGCGCACCCAGCCCACGTGGTGTGGCCCGTCACTCCTGGGCTAGAAGCCTGTATGAGACATACGAGGCTGCTGCTGGCATGACATAGCGTCCTGTGTCACAGCAAACTGCTTTTCCCCAGTAAATAGAAAGAATACTCTTTAAAATAACAATAAAAAGTATAGTGTAACAAACACATAAACCAGTAACATAGTCATTGATTATCATTACCAGCTATTTTGTATGGTGCATAACTGCGTGAGCCATATTTTCACACAACTGGCAGCATGGTAGGCTTGTTTACACCAGTGTCACCACAAACACACGAGAAATGCATTATGCTCCAGCGTGACAAGGCCACTAGGTGACAGGAATTTTTCAGTTCCATTATGATCTCATGGGACCCCCATCATATATGTGGTTCACCATTGACCAAACTTTGTTATGTGGTACGTGACTGTGTAAATATACATTCATTCATATACATACATATACATATATACATGCGTATATATACATACATATATACATACATATATGTGTGTGTATATATGGGATATGCAAAAAAATTGATGTGTTGACATCTAAGGAGGGGATGTAGGGAGGGGGTACTACAGGTCAGGAGTGAGAAGGAGACTTGCTTTCATTACACAAGTTGTGTCCAGAAAGTACCCATCCGTGTACTATGCAAGAGAGACATTTAATGAATACAAGAAACATGTGCATAGGACAATGATGCCTCAGTCCCCTTCAAAGTAGGCACCTTGGGACCTCACGCAGTTCTCCAACCTTTGTTGATTGCAGCCTGTACCCATTCAACCTTCTCAGGTGTTCTGCTTGTTGCAGGCCTTCCTTCTAGGAGTGATCCTTCCTGGATCAGTTTCAACAGATTCTCAACCATCTTTGAGGCATTTGTGCCACACTTGTATTTGCACTGCACTCATTGCATTGTCGCTGAAAGCCTTCTGAATCATCCAAATAGTTTCCATGGAGGGATGTTCAAGCTTAATACAAAATTTGATGCAGATTCATTGCTGTACTTGCTCAGTCATTTTGAATGCGACAGCCATATGGTACACATGTTCACTCAATGGAATGTACTGCCCCCACTGACTAGTGCAGTGAGGTCGTCATTGTTCACATATGCACATTCCAGCTCACTCTTCTGGCTGCCAGGTCACATCGATATCACACAAACCATTCTCACATTAACAATGGCTGGACTTTTTCCAGACAGGCCTCGTATATCCTTTTGAGCTTTAAAATTTTTATACCATGTGCAAAATAGGAGAGGTTTTCTTTCTTTTAAGAGTATTTGATGATTCTTCCTTCATCTAATGAGTGTTCTTCTCAAGGTATGCCCAGCGTGTTATGGGACCCAGAGAGCCTCACCAGTGGGTGGAAGACTAACCGAAATAATCATCAAAGGCTGCCAAGGGATGCTGACCGAGGATGAGTCAACAGTAGGTAGGTAGACAAAAGGCTCTTATCTCCCAGGGAGCTGAGCAAATTTGGGAACTACAGTTCATTACATGTTGCTGCACATTCATTTTTGCTTTTCTTTTATATCCTTCAGTGCCAGGCATGTATTAGGTACCTAATATTTGCTGAATCTCTATGACTAGTAGGCAGTGGGTGACATGGGTTAATAGATGCAGGACCTGCCCAACAGCTTACCCATGACTAAGGGGTGGCTGTGATAGCAGTGAGCGGGAGGAAGAGGCAGTGTGCAAGGAGGAGAGCTGCAGCAAATACAAAACTAATGGAACAATCATACTAGTGACATTTCAAATATCAGTTCACAAAGCCCATTTATGCATGTTTCCACAAACAATCATTGAAGTGTTATTATCCCCATTTAGTTGTGACAAATCCAAGGACTGAAGAGTGATATGCCAAAAGTCCCTCCTAAATAGGGGTCAGGTAAGACTGGAGCCCATGATTCTGTCCCCTACTCTACAGTGGCACTATTTAATCCATCACTAATTAATCTTTTTACTAGGCTGTGTGTGTGTGTGTGTGTGTGTGTGTGTGTATTCCATTTCTTTAAACACAAATACCCTAACTAGAAGTCTGCATGATATAATTGACTTATTACAGGGATGTTTGTTCCATTCTCTGGCTTTTAATGCAGCATATAGTACTGCCATTATAAACTCTGTTTGATATCTATAAGGGTTGTTTTTTCAACAATTCACAAAACCAAACAAAATGTATCCAAAGAAATTATCCCCAAAAGTTACATGTTAAAATATAAGGTCAGGCTATTTCGGTAGCACTGAAGGGGCATCACTATTTACATTCTCCTTTCCTTTGTCATATCATGTTCCCCACACTGAATTGTGAAATGCGAGAGGTAGAGTTAGTCAAGCAAGAAAGGTGACACAGAGGAGAGAAGGGTCATCACATTTCCTGACAACCGTGCTGGTGACGGTAGACTGGCTTCCCTTCTTCACTTAGAGGTTTACAGCTGCCAATAACCCCTCTTAGAACATCCTTTCCTTGTGTAAAGACACTCAGTGGCCTTCCTCTCTTTACCTTAGAGAAACTCAAAAACATTAACTCTTGATGTCTTCAAACTTCCCCAGGGAGAAGATCTCAATTGAAATAACTAAATCATAGACAATGTACAAAAGTGAAATCTGCTCCTGGGGTAAACCAAGTACAGCCCAAATTAGACACGGGAGTCCACAGGGCTGAAGACGAGTGGCCTCCCTCTGGCAGACAGAGGGATGGACTGGTTTTCTACCCTGCAAAGGGTGGAAGGCCTGTGCCGAGCTGTGCATCGCCACGTGCAGATGGCATCATTCCATGTGCATACGTGGCAAGTACACAAACTAAGAAGTGACCACATTGCCTTGACTTTTGGCAAATAAAACCTTATTTAGCTGTATATCAGCAACCTGGCAATCTCAAATATTTGAAAAATGGCTGTGAACTACAAATAAATATTTTCCAATGCTCTGAGTGGTCAAAGTAGAAGTCACAAAACTCATGCCATAAAGTTCATGTATGGCAATTGTAAGTGAATCTACCAGTCCTTTACTAAAGATAAGGTTTTCAGTTCACACATAGTTGTAACACACTTTTCAACTATAATACTGTTTTATGTTAGGATGATTCTGGAGACTCTATTAAAATGCCAAGAAAATGAGTTATTCCCCCTTCCTCTTCACTTCTTTTTTTGCTTTTAAAGAAAGGAAGAGAATCTGGCTTTTACTTTTTTATTTTATGTAAACATATGATGTGCTTGGGAGGACAATACATGAGAAGTTACATTTTCAAACATACAGTTGAGTTGCCAGGAAAGAGTGCCATTCAAGAATTCTATCCTCGACAAAAACACATCTTCCCTTCTCTGAAAAAGAGGTTTGAGATTTTGTTTTTAAGGGTAAAACAGTTCGTAATAAAACCAAAAAGTCTTCTTGGATGTCAAAGAGCTCCTAAAGAAAAGACAGTTAGATGAGCTAGGCATCTAAATCAGAAATATGTGGAATACTTTCAACTACTAAGGAACTTTCAAAAACAGCACCAGCATTCCCAAGGCACTCCATTCCTC
Organism: Tonatia bakeri; assembly: GCA_004024845.1. Taxonomy (NCBI): domain Eukaryota; kingdom Metazoa; phylum Chordata; class Mammalia; order Chiroptera; family Phyllostomidae; genus Tonatia; species Tonatia bakeri. The sequence goes on from PVIA01000269.1 coordinate 322,016, forward strand.
CTCCTCAGGGCAAACTTGGAAACTGGCGACTTAGGTTTTCATTGGAGAGTTAATGAGTTACAGTGGGTGGGGTGGGGTGAAGCAAGCCCTCCCTAGACTTTCATGTCTGTAGACCCAAGTTTAAAGTGTTCTTTAGAGTTTCAGCCAAAATACCCTCCTGCCCAGCCTTCTCTTCCTGGGCAAGTCTTCAGATGTTCAACCATGGATGAGGCCCACACTCCAGTCAATGGCCTCAGAGAATCCAATCACACTGTGACTACGTCAAAAGACGCAAGTCTAAACCTAAGATTGCAACTCAGTTTTATTTCAAAATTATCGCCCTTGTGCTCTGGTTGCTGGCGGGACTATGAAGAAAGTATTGTATTTTTTGGACCATAAAATGCACCTAGGTTTTAGAGGAGAAAATAGGAAAAAAAATTTTGAAGCAAAACGTGTGGCAAAATATTTAGTAACATAAATAACATAATATTTCACCAATGTAAATGTAAACAGAACTCAACAGCAGCATTAACAACCATTATTCCTCCCAAATTGAGGGGGGTGAGTCTTATAGTTTGAAAAATGAGGTATATAGGAGTAGGTGCTACCTGCTCCTTCTCAAGGAGCTTACAGCAAAGAGAGAAAAAACAAACAGAAAATTTGGAATGATACAAGACAGATGCTAAACTGAATAAAAGCAATGCTATAGATATCAGGCATTCTGAGCAAAGAGGAAGAAACAGTGGGGCAGCTTAGTCCATTGAACTCATTCACCAATATCCACACATCCATTCTTTCATATAAACATCACTGTTAGGGAGTAAAGCCAAAAGAATGGGAGAGAGAACAAAATTTCCAGTTAGTACCCTACCAGACAAACCGCAGTCCAGAGTCAGCTGAGAAGCATGATGAGAGATCTAGAAACCACATCACTTAGGAACAGGTGAAGGAACCTGGAATTTTGGGCCAAAGTAAGAGAAGAACAGTGACCGACCGAAGGCTGCCGTCAGACACCAGAGGGGCAATGCATGGAAGGAAGACGTGATCTATTCTGTGAGGTTATAAAGAACAGAGCCAGGACTGGTGAATTCTGCTACAACTTTTAGGCAGTTTACAGAAATTACACCAAAGCTGGTGTTGGTTGAAAATACAGAAGATAATCGAACCATTACAGTGCATCCAAAGTAGAACTGACTAATGAGTGACCAAAAAGCCGAAAAGCAAATACTCAGTGGCAGCCTACTATTTTCAGACACTGAGCTAAGTGGTTTTTGAATGAATTGTCTGATTTCATTCTCATAATTTTATAACCATCATCTCCCTTATTAATCACATTTTATAAAACAAAAAAACAACTGAGGCACAGAGAGATTAAATAGTTGTCCAAACTCATACAACCAGTATGTGGCTGAACCAGGTTTCAAAGCCAAAGTCCATGCTCTTAGAATTATATTATAATGTTCAAAAAGGAGTTTAAAAAAAAGAAAATAACAAGTATAGGTGAGGTAGAAAATTTTCTACCTACAAGTGTAGCTAGAAAATTGGGAACAGTTGTTTATCACTCCTGGGAATGTAAAATGGCACAGCCGCTGTGGAAAATAATATGGCAGTTCCTGAAAAAATTAAATATAGAATTACCATATGATCCAGGAATTCTACTTCTGGAAATTACATATAATATATAATAATAATCTCCAGAAGTAGAATTGTGGAGATTATTCATATCTCCAGATCTGGTGGAGATTTTATATCTATATATGAATTAAATCCATAGACCAAAACATGTATTTGGACACACACCATGATCACGGCAGTATTATTCACAATAGCCAAAACGTAGAAGCAACCCAAGTGCCCATTTTCAGATGAATGAATCAACAAAATATGGTATATACATATAAATGGAATATAGAAGGAAGGAAGGAAGGAAAAGAAAGAGAAAATAAAATCCTGACACATGCTACAACAAGGATGAACTGCGAAGACAGAGCTAAGTAAAATACACTAGTCACAAAAGGAAAACTACAACATGATTCCACGTATATGGGGCACCCAGAGCAGTCCGTTCCCAGAGACATAAGGTAGAGTGGCAGCTGCCAGAGGCTGAGGGGGAGAAAGGAACGGACCTTACTCTGTAATGCATAAACTTTTAGTTGGAAAGGATGGAAAAGCTCTGCACATGGATGGTGATGATGGTTACAAAGCAGTGTGACTGAACCTAATGCCCCTGCACTGCACTCATCACGATGATTAAAACAGTTAACTGTATCTTACGTGTATTTAATCATGGTGTTTTCCTGAGGCATGTCCACGGCTGGAAGTGTTCAAGAAGAGACTAGATGTCCGCATGTCAGAGCTGCTGAGGAAGGGATTGCTATTCCAGGAAGGGGCTGGGTTAAATGAACTCTGAGATCCCTTCCAACTCTAAAATTCTTGACACGATAAGCACCTCATCAATTACAGAAGTTAAAAAAATTGTTTTATTTTTTCCTAAAAATACAGACTACCTTTTATCCTGGAGCTTCCCAGCCTGGACCCTGAGACAGCTGGGTCCTGGAGTTGATTCACAATCAGAATCTCTCATTGTTTGTACAGTATATTACCAGAAAACCATTTCCAGCTCCGTTTTAATGAGGACCAATTTGTTATTTTTTTTGGAAACCCCTGACTTCCATTGTTATAGAAAAGATACAAGAAAAGAAAACGTAGGTCTTGCAACTCAAGAATTAATGAAGGCCTGAAACAATTACGCCTTAAATATACAGAGGTCTCCTTAATGTAAACAGACTGTATTTCACGGCAAATCTTCTTAGAACGAGGGATTCATTTCGGCATGACAGAGCGGGCCATGCGGCAGGGCTATAGTCTGTACTCAATTTGCGATTTTACTTCCGTTGACGTTGACTAATGTACAAACAGCCTGGCTGAAAAGATCTGGGAAACACTAGGTCACAGTGTGAAATATATGCTAATATAGCACAATTTATATAAAAATAGAGGAATGTAAATAGCTAAGTGAAGCCAGAGGTAGTTCCTCCAGCCAAGTGGGGACTGAGGAACATTGATAATGCAAAGAGAATGCTGTTCTGGTTAAAACCTCCAGGAACACTGCACTCAGAGCTTCTTCCTGTTTAAACGCAATGATAAATTAAAACTGAATTTCTGCTGCCCTCTGAAAACGTGTGTGTCTCTGCACCAATGACCAGGACATGATATCTTACCTATCAAAATTAAAGTCAGTATGATACAAACATTGACACTCTCCATCCCTGCAGCCGAGGAACTAATAAAACAGTGGGGATCAGCTGAGAGCCCACATGCCTTAAGAAAAGTCAAAGTGTGCTTGCTACATTGGCAGGCAAGATGATGAAGTGGAATAAACAGAATTAAAAACAACCACTGTTTATTTAGTGTCTATGGGTCAGGCATAAGAATTTCACACTCATTGTCTCATCTAATTCTCACGATATGCATTGAGAAACAGTACAACTCGGGCGGCAAATCAGTCATTAATAAATTCTGCTGAAGTCATTCCACAGCAAAACCATGGCCAACTCATCCCTTGGCCCTTTCGAGACACAGGCAGCCTTTTGTACCGCCTATAGGATCTGACTGCTTGGATTTGTGTAACAGGATTCAAGGGGGGGAAAGCAGCAAAGACAGCAACAACAACAACAAAAAGCCATTGATGGATTCTGGGTAATTGAGGCAGAAAACCCAGAATTGAAGGCCTAAAGGTGAACTTGAAAATTACATGTAATTTATGAGATGGTGTGGGTTTGGTTCTCTTTAGCTGCTGTCCATCTTCCATGCCATAATCCACCCACCATATGAACACACTTTTCTAAAAACCCCCTGGTCAGAACCTTCACGGGCATCTATCACTGCACATGAGATAAAGTATAAAGACCTCAGCAGAGCACGCAAAGTCTTTTATAATCTTGTCTCCCATTCTTTCAGCCATGCTAAATCACAGCTCACCATTCCAAACACTCTCTGCCCTTTCTGTCTCTGACTCTTCGTACTGAGATGCCCATTTCCATCCCTCTGCCTCTCCTCTCCATTCATTATTCACTACTGTAATCTCAGTGCAAGGAATATAGGCGGTTCAGAATAAATGTTTATTGAATGTAGGAATCAGAGAAATACAGAAAGACATACATGAAATAAGGGAGGGAGACAGAGAGGGAACCAAGAGCTTTCTCTTGCCTTTCATCCTTGCAAATACACATCATCCCTCCTCTGAGCTTTCAGAAGCCCTTCATTGTGTTTTTCAAGTTTATCTATTTCTGTATTTTTTTCCCATGGAAGATGCGCAGCATTCCAAGGGTAGGGACTGTGTCGGCAGCCAATTGGTCTAGGCAGCCAATACTTAGCTCAGTGCTTGGCAAGGAATGAGAAATGATTAAATAAATTTTTCAAGGTCTTACAAACCCCCTCTAAGAAACCATTTAGGGAGCAGTAACTTGGAGGTCCCGATCAACATTTGGATTGGATTCCTGTGACTCGAGTTTGATGGACTAGGTAAACAAATATCTGACACAACATGGTCCAAGTACGGACTCTTTCTGTTTCCGTGAGCCAACCTAGATTTATGCACTGAAGCCCTTACTCCTTACAAAAGCTAAAAAGGTCCTCACTCAGAAGCTATTTATACGTACTTTTCACAAGCTTAGTTATCAGATTTCCCAGTCCAGAATTGACTAGACACAACAAATTGAGAGCAGGAAAAGAGATGGAGACAGATAACTAGAAAGTACTCTGAAAAAAAAAAAAGAGAGAGAGAGAGAGAGGAGACCCAAGGACTCAAGAAAAGTTAACAGCTTGGGGTAATTAATTCAGAGTTCACCAGATCAGGGGTATGTACTCTGGCAACGCCATCCCATAACTCACAATGATGACCATGAATTACTGTGAAAAGGTAGCCCTTTTTAGGAAGACAGAGGTGCGTGGGCAATCCATTAAGGAAGATTTCCATTAAACAGCAAGCCATTTGGAACTTAACGGGGAATGCTTCTATTAGTTGGAAAATTCACTTAGGTGGAACAGTTAATGAGCTGACAATGGCCAAGTATAAGATGTGTTCCTATAGAAACCAAAGAGATTTCCCATTGTGTATCTATCCATTTTCAACTATCCAGCACATGGAAAAGGACCAAAAGAAACATCAGCATGAAAATACACTTTAAGTCTGAGTCCTAAATGCAATTCCAGGAGGCTGCATTCCCATATATCCCCAAATCAATTTATGAAGATTGCACAGGCCCTTAAGTGGTCATCTATACAGAAATTCTTTTGGGATCTTACATTTGATACAAAGAAAGTCAACATGAAGTCAGCAGAAGCAACTAGCTCCAGTACCCTAACGACATTTACAGGACTAGTATCCAATATAGAATTAGCCAGAAATAATGCTCTGAGTCACAGAGCAGTAGCTGTGCACTCAATTTAATCCTGTTCTATGTGACACATGTTCAAGGACAGGCAAAAAGCAAGCATTAAAGGTGACTGGTTGAGGTCTAGCTTGGGGGTAGAAGAAGTGGTACTTAGACAGGGAGGGGACAGCAGGATGCAGGTGCCAGAGGTGTCTCTCCCTGACCAGTTGCCTTCCACCCATTCCCCACCCTGCCCCTTATCGGCTTCCCTGGGACTCCATGGGAGAAAACATTCCCAATAGCCCTTTCTCCAGCCAGTCACCCTCTTTCATTCATTCTACCTTATTTAGAACCAATTCTGGCCCACGAATGAAGCTAGGCAAATCCACGGAAATTACGTCGTTCCTATGGCACATTTGGGAACAGCCTATTTCAACTTGGTCATTATGAACTATATAGACACGTTGAGTTTATTAATAAGGAGACATGTGCCTTGCTAAGGGAAAAGGAGGAAACTAATGTTTAGTCATCACCTACAGTGAGCACACGGGGTGGGGTACTTTGCAGCCCTTTGTACCTTATTGATCTTTACAATAACCTCGCAAGGAAGTGCTGTGTTGCAGATGAGGTAAACTGGCTTTAAGGAATTATTCTTTGCTTAAAATCATGCAGCTGGTTGATGGCAGAGCCACCATTCACACCTGAGTCTGCCAGACCTTGAAGGCCTAACTCACTGCACTCTGCCATGATATTAAAAAATCAGGACATTTTCCTGTAGGACCACCAGAAGCTAAAGGAAGTTTTAGAGTGGTGGTCTGATGTGATACCATCCTAAGTCAACCCAGTTAGAAATCTTGATAGATTCATTGCTAAGTACCAGCCGTCCACTCATACTCTACTGAGTATTTCTAAACCTCTAAACCCTTGGTGGAGAGTATGATCACAGATTAGCTTCAGAACCCTGAAAAGGTGTGCAAAGGCCAGCTTCAACCTTTTTAGCCATCGATTCTAGAAGGGTCTTTCTCCCCCTGGTTGCTGTCTCTCAGCAATGTGGGCAGAGCTTAGGACACTCTCCCCATATCGATCATGTGAGACTGGTAGATCTTGTGAGATAGTCCCCCTCCCCATGCTCACTACCAATCAATTAGATCCAGGGGCAGAGGACTTGCTACCAGCTGCCAGGATTTGGCAGCTTGGGGAGTAATAAAGAACAAAAAACTTTTAGAGAGCAATTCAAATTATCATACAGTGCTGTCTGGACTTTAGTTTCCATATATGTAAATGGGTATTGAGCAATCACTGTGCACTTGAGAATGGGGGTGCGTGAGAAATCTCTTTCTGATGTCTGTTATGATGATTAAAGAGATCATGTATATAGCGTATGGGGCATAATACCTAGCACATTGGTGGCTCTTAATCACTGCAGATGAATATTTTAAGTATCTTTAACATTCTCTTCTTGCATTGTTCATAAGGATTTATGTGCTTAACAAATCCTATTAAAAGCATAAGGTAACTTTTATTGAGTGCTTGCAAAGTGCCAGGTGCTGCTCCAATTACTTATTTAATCATCACAACATCCCTACGAGGTAGGCACCATTGTTATTCCCATTTTACTGGTAAGATTACTTGGTTATTCCCATGTTACTGGTAAGATCTTGGCAAAACCTAAGAGCCCTTCAGTAGATGATTGAATAAAGAAAATGTGGCACATGTACACAGACAATGAAATACTCTCAGCCATAAGAAAAGATGAAATACTGCCATTTGTGACAATACGGATGGGTCTCGGAAGTGTCATGTTAAACTGTACAAAATAGAATGCAGCAAATGAACAGCAAAACAAACTCATAACAGACAACAGATGGGTGGTTCTGAGAGAGGAAGGAGGTGGGGGAGAATGACGAGAGTGAAGGGGACACACACACAGTGACGGAAGGAGACTAGACTCTGGGTGGTGAGCACACAGTGCAATATACAGATGATGAGTCATAGAATCATACACTTGTAACTTCGGTAATGTTATTTAATTTTAATAAATATAAATTCTAATTTTTTTAAAAGGACACTAAGACACAGATGAAATAATTTGCCCAGATTACATATCTAGTTAACCACGGAGTCTGGTTCGATAGCCGAGTGCTTCACACTACTCCACTGGTTGGAACTACTGTTATTATTCGGCACTGTTATTACAACTCCCTCTAGTACCAACAGGGACCAGACTCAGCTCCTGCAGAGCACCTCCTAGGAACATTCTGAATTTACCAAGACTATGTATTTTAAATTCCCAGAGTCTGTGAAGGGATATTTAATTCTCTGACACTTAATGCAGTCTCTTCAGTTTAACTTCCTGACCATTTAAAGACTTCTTGAGTCTGCTCCAAGTTTACTGAGCCTATGCAAAAAAACAAAACCTTCCTAATGGCTTTGGTTTTGTGGACTTCGTAAACATTCTTCAAATGATAAAAGGATCACATGTGGTGTTATCTTATTGAATAATGACCTGGTGTGTCTTCTCCTAAATGAAATGTTTGAGCAGTGTTTTTGTAGGCCAGTGATACATTAGAATAATACCATATATTTATACAGTGCTTTGCAATTTTCAAAGTGCTTTCTCAATTACTGTCTCATTTGATCCTCACCACAGGCTTGCAAAGCAGGCAGGGCAACTGTTATTACCATCCCCATTTTATAGGCAATGCGGTCAAGCAAAAAGTATCCTGAGCTTTGAAGGAAAACAGAATAGGGTTCTGTTCCATGCTCCTGGATATTCTGGCTGTGTAACCTTGAACAAGTTTCCCAACCTTTCCAAGCTTCAGTATATAATTTTCAAGGTTATGCAAAAGATCCAGTGAGACCGTCTATGTAAAGTCATCAGACAGTGCCTGTCACTGATTATTTCATTATCATTAATGATTGAGTTATTTACATTTTTAGTATTGTTTGCTCTTAGAACAAAACATCATTAAAAAGAGAAAACTAAAAGGCAGGCAGTGAGAACAAAGGACTGAAAACAAATTGGGCAAAGTGAGCCTGACTCCCTTTCAGGTGCTGGCTGCTGAGAAAGAGGGTGCGTGGCTCTAACTGGGCGGGCCATGCGTGAAGAGCACCTGAGTAAGGGAAATGAACATGGCCTGGCTATGACAGCCCAGGGGGTCCTGGCTTCTGCGCTAGGGACCTCTGCTTTCTAAGAGCAAACATGGAGCCCTAGGCCAGACCCACCTTCCCCTGCCTGGCCCCCATCTTTCCACCAGCAGGGACCAGGCTGAGCGTCTCAGCCCAGCCAGAGGATGCCAGGACCCCAGGCTCTCAAACATCCCAAGACAGCCCTGCCTCAGCCCTGTCTGGAGGGATCTACATTTGATTGTCTAATTGGATGAACTCCCTTCTTCAAGTGATCCTTTCAGAAGACAGCACGTGACCACTCTCCAATCAAGGAGGGAAGCAAACAACCCCAACAAGAAAACCTTGCCTTCAAGACAAGCATTAAACCCAGCGTCAGGGAGGTTTCACTTAGCTCCACCAGGGCTGCAACTTTTTCTGGGCTTCTAGAACTGCCCCATGTCCCAGATTAGATCCATGAAGCTGAGGAAGGAGCAAAGGCTGGGGAGGCTGGCGACTGAGTCATCTTCTGACTCCACTCTGGGCTCAGCAAGTGGCTTAACCTGTTTGACTTCTGTCTCTCCCTCAGTAAAATGTTTTCCCCACCAGTAAAAAAGATTGTCATGAAGATGACTTGAGACCATGGATGTCAGCCTTTGGCACCATGCTTTCTAGAGAGTAGAAAAATAAAGGATGCTGGTAGATTTCATAATACAATCACACTATTATCATTATTAATTACACGGAACCGATTCAGGTTTCTCTGATCTGGCACCATGAGTGATCCAGACAAGCGTCTATTTTTTCTTCTCATATTCCAAGAATCAAAAGCCTTGTCTGACCTTCTCTACAGTCTGCTAATGTGAGCACTGCACCTCCTGTGGGGCCATCCCTGTAACTGCCCTCTCCTGAACACCTGGGCCGGGGAGCTCCTGGTGTTTGTGGGCAGACATTACCCTGACCCCAGAGACAAGCAGCTTTGGGGGGCAAGTGCTCCTTGGCCCCTTACATAGAGCCCCAGAGTGACAAGACCATCCCCATCTCCTTCCCTTCCAGAGCCAGGAGGCTGAGGTCATCCACCCATTCTGGCTAAACCTGAACCCTGTTTTCTAAGCTCAGGATAAACCAAATGAGATGCCTGTTGACAGATAGAAGAGGGCAAGAGAGTGAAAGTGACCTTGGAGATAAGAGCTGAGGTCTAGGTCTGCCCAGGCCAAACTTGACAATTACCTTGCCCCCAAAATGATGCCATCTCCAGAAGCTTTGGCTACTAATAGATATAAGGCATTCAATGGCGGTACTTTTCTGAAGTGGGCCCTTAAACTCTGAAAGTGGGATGTTAGTATTGGGTTGGCCAAAAAGTTCATTTAGTTTTTTCTGTATGATGGCTCTAGTTGTGCTTAGTTGTCTTTAACTTTATTTGAAAAAATTCTGTTAGACTGTATTGTGGCAGCTGTCATACCAGTGTGCATTAAAAAAAAAACAAAACTTATCAAAATTGGTGAATTTTTATGCATTTTAATATTGAAGGTGGAAAAAATACACATTGTTTCGGCATATTACACTTTATTATTTCAAGAAAGTTTAAAATGCAACTGAAATACAAAAAAAAAAGATTTATTCAGTGTATGGAGAAGATGCTATGATAGATAGAATATGTCAAAAGTGGTTTGTGAAATTTCATGCTGGAGATTTTTTTGCTGGATGATGCTCCACAGTCAGGTAGACAAGTTGAGATTAATAGTGATCAGTTCAAGACATTAATTGAGAACAATCAACATTATACCATGCAGAAGATAGCTGACATACTAAAAATATCCAGATCAATCAAGTTATTGGTAAAAATGAAAAATGTGTCTCTTATTTTATGGAAAAAAACTGAACAGACTTTTTGGACAACCCAATATTTGGAGAATTTCATCACTAGTCACCGTTTGGGAGAATGAAAATGAACAGCTGCATGTGAGGTTACACAGGGCTTAAATCATTGTACTGTATGCAACAAATGTCTCCTGGTCATGGCAGTGTAACCGAAGGGAAGGGAAGAGAAGGGAAGGGAAGTATGTCCCCCGCCTCTCATTTCCTCGAGGGATCTCACACTACCTTCATAACCTCGGGCTGGTTTCCAAACCCCTCAGGTCTTAGTGGCCTCGTCCTTGTAACAGGAAAATTAACACCAACTTTATTTTTCATTTTTGTAAAATTATGGGATCTTTGATGGAGGGGGTTGATTTAGTCTCCTCATTCATGGTACATTATGAACACTGGTCCATGAGAGACCCTTCTCTTACTTTTCTGTTTATTCTCTTTTGTCCACATTCCTCCCCCCTACCACACCGCCATTCCAAAATGTTTGATGGACATGCTTTTGTTCCCAAAATGCTCTTGCTAATGTGCACTGTTGTGTGTGTGTGTGTGTGTGTGTGTGTGTGTGTGTGTGTGTGTGTGTGTGTTTTAATTTTTGTAACTGGAACTGTGTTTTAGATCTCTTTCTGTTTCTTAACCTTTTTACCCAGGATTATACTCTCAGATTCATCCATGGTGTCATGAGCACATCTACTTCATTATCTCTAACTGCTGCATAGTACTCATGCTGGTCTTTTGTCCTTTGCTCATTCTGGGCCACTCAGTTATTCTTTGCCTAGCTCTGTGCCCCCAAGGCTGATCTCTACAGACACGACACCCAGAGGCCCAGGCCCACTGGCTTCTGGTTTTGTTTGACCAGTGGGATACACCAACAGAAAAGACTGAGGGCAGGAAGAAAGAGGTCAAGTTTATAGTTTGCCACCCTCCCTGTTCCCACCATCCATTCTCTCCCTGCCTTACTGAGAATTGGGCAGTAGGTCCATTCCTTTAAGGCAACAGCTGGGTTGTCTCCCAGCTATGGCTCCAGTCTCACTGGGCTCTAATCACATCATTCTCTCCCCTTACCCTTTGGGCCTAGGGGTGATAAGGGTTTCTCCTACTTGATAGTTCCTGGATGACTTACTGTCCCTGTGGATCCCTTACCTTTGTCCACCATTGTAAACAGTACCTTCATTAATTCTCTTCAATTGCATTCTTTTAGTAATATATACTTTTTTCATTATCATTTATCCCCCTTATACTCCCCTCCCTTCTACAATCACCACACTATTGTCTGTGTCCATGAGTCCTTTTTCCTTTTTGCTCAATCCCTCCATCCTCTAACCTCCCCCTATAGCTGTCATCCTGTTCTCCATCTATGAGTCTGTCTCTATTTTGCTTGTTAGTCCAGCTTGTTCATTAGATTCCACATATGCGTGAAATCATATAGGATTTGTCTTTCACTGACTTTTGAGCACACCACTTTCATGTTGGGATATTTATGGGGACAATATGCCAGGGTCTGCATCCATAAAATTTGACCTATCTAATCTTGCAAGAATAGGGTGATGGTTACTGCATTTTGCCATGTATAATGCATACTTTTTTGCTCAAATTCTTGAGGGGAAAGTAAGGATGCACATTTTACTTGGGTATAATGATCTCATACCATAGGTATAATAATCCCATGTATAATGCACACAAAATGTAGGTGCCCATTATACATGGCAAAATATGGTAATTTTATATGTCAACTTAAGTGATCACAATGCCCAGATGAGGGTGTTTTTGGATGAGATTAACATTTAAATTGGTGGACTTCAAGTAAAGATAACCTTCCACAATGTAGGTGGGCCGCATCCAATCAGTTGAAGGTGTGAATAACCCAAAAGGCTGACCTCTGCCCTGAGGAAGAGGGAATTCTGCCAATCAACTCTGTAGATTTTTGACTGATCAGCTCCCATACCACATGAGTTGATTCCTTAAATTTAATCTCTCTCTGCATGTGCGCGCGCGCGCGCACACACACACACACACACACACACACACACTACCCTATTGGTTCTGTGTTTTGTTGTTGTTGTTTTAGCGAACCCTGACTGATACAGGTAGCCAGATTGCTTCTAATTCCCAGCTACTGCCAGTAATGCTATGACAAGCCAATAATGCTATAACAAACATTTTTGTACATGTTCCCTTATGAGATGGGATGAGACTTTCTTTGGTTCCAGAGGTGAAATTTCTGAGTCATAGAATAATACCAATTGTGTAGTATTGTAAAGTATAATACCATAACAAAATTAAAACACTTTAAAATTATTAAAGGAGTATTTACCTTGTGCCACCCAAATGTGTGGGAGCTAGAAACAGAATAAACTACAAAATAAATATGATCCCTGCTTGTACTGAACTTTCAGCAAAAAAGTATATAAATGATCTGGCACACAGCTGGTGCCTAAGATGTGTAATTATTGTTTAGACCAAAATGACCTACACCACACAGCTTACTGTCCACATTAATACACTTGATTATTCCTCTACCTTCATCAACATGACTTTCCTATTCCAGAAAATTCTTGACCAGGACGATAAAGGTTATGAATAACTTTGTGAAAAACATTCAATAAACATCCAACTGATCAACTTTTCCACAAATGGCATCAAAGGACTGTTTACATCATTCTCACACATAGTTGCACTTCCTGACTGTAAACAATTTATCTGGACCCTCCCACAATCTGATCAAGTCCTCACATTCAAAGAACCACATGAACTTCAAGGTAATGTTCTCCCTTATCGCAATAATGGATGCAGCTTTGCCCTTTCACCAGGTCAGTATGGTGGTGCTTTCAGGAAGCCAGTATTGACTGTCTTGGTGAAAGATGTCTTATATTTCTCTTCCCCTCCTTGAATGCAGAAATAAAAGAGGTGGAGGGGAATTAAAGTCAAGATCCTTGAGTTCTAGTCTTAGCTGGGCTAACCATAATTAACCAGAACCTCTGGTGTACATCCACCACAAATAAACAAACAACTTCTCCAGGCTCCATGCACAGTGTTGTCATCTGCACCCAAGGGGGCGATGGTTGATGATCCCAATGCTAACTGTTGTGAAAACCTGTTCAGGGTAATCGGCAGCAACAACACTGGCAGTCTCTCAGGAGGCTGAACTGAAGCACTCTTACTTAAATCTGAACTATGGAAAAGAAGATTATAAATGGTTTCCTCTACCAAGAAAAAAAGGTGAAAATTTTGGTTGAGTGTGCATACTGCCACTGTGTAGCCTGAAGGCAGTGTCGGTCAGAGAGAGGGACAAGCAAGGTAAGGAAGAACCACATGGTGACTGATGATGGTGGAGATGATGAGGACAGTGAAGAATGCCACAGCGCTGGCCATGGGCCTGGTACTGTTCTAAGCTGGATGAACTCATTTGATTCTCAGGATAGTTCTACGAGGTCATCACTATGATCATCTCCATTTTACTGATGAGAAAACTCAGTAAAGACAGGCAATTTCCTGAAGATACACAATGGCAGCTGACTTACTGGTTTCATTTCCTTGTACCCCAGTGAATGTGCTAATGAAAATTAAAACCCAGTGGCTGACAAAAGCAAGAGGGAAGACAAAGACATTAAGAAAACAGGGATCTAGATTCTCCTCGTGCTACAAATTTCTCCCAAATGGTGGACAGTCAAGGACAGTTTTATAGCACCTTAGATTGACAACGGTGTATATCTAGTTAATGGCGTGATGTCACCATTGGACTAGAGAGATGTGTGTATAGTGTTTAAGTCAAATTGTGCCTCTGTTTCTATGCATTTCCTGAATTAATACTGGAATTCTGGTTTTTAAAGGCCACTTTTTTCTCTCTGAACATCTATAGCTCTCTGAAATCACTAATTTTGTGTTTAGTGTTAAGAGTAGCAGAAAACAGAAACAAAGGGCATTAGGGATGCGCATCCAAGCCCCAATCCAGTGCTTCCTGGCCTCATCTTTTTCCTTGGGCTCATCTTTTTCACTTCTCTGCACTTCAGTTTCCTCATCAGGAACACGAGAGGATTAGACCTGGTCCCCTACAGCACTCACACTCCATGACATTCCCTTTTGTCAACTCCACCACTAGAGTTGTCTAATTTTCTATGTGGTGTTACCTAACTTGTGAATACATGTCTTGGCTCTCTAAAAGACTGTTAATTCCTACAGGGCAAGAGCTCTACTGTATACTTTGTTTTTGAAACCACATAAAATAGTTTTTTCCCCCCAAAATCTACAGCACTACTAGCTCAGTGAATAATCAAAAACAGTTTCCAAATGAGTAAGTGTACCCTTGCAAGTCATGATTTATGCTTCAGCCAATTAAACACTATCTGCTTCAGCAACCCTCAGTGTGAACTTTGGAAGATGGCAGAATGCTGGATGTGGGCTGAAATGATGGAAGTCTCTCTAGCGATCCCATTCACAGTTCCCTCATACTGACAAGGTTTCACCCACCAAGGAAATGCCTGAGGGAATACTGCCCCAGCAGATTATACAGCGTTAACCTCAGACAGGATCACGGCATCTCGAAGCCAGGGAGAAATTACATAACGCACAGAAATTTGCTTTGGCACAGGGTGGGGACACTGTGGCACCACTTCGTGTGTGTTCAGCAGTTTCAGCATCCCGTGATTTTTCTGTTTTATACTTCCGGGCAATAAATAGAAAGAATTCTGCCTAACTGCCTAACTGGTGGACAGCTGACCCCCCCCGCCAAAAAAGTTCATTTCAGAGCACTTACCCAGGCAGCTAATTATGCCATCCTAGTTATTCATTCAGTTTTTAAAGGCTGAAGATCTTCTACTTTAAAAAATCCAGATGTGACTGCTATTTCTGAGGCAGGAGGAAACAGAGAAACAACTTTACAGATCGCTCTCCCGTCCAATGCTAGCACGGTCCCATTGACGAGATGTAGTACAATGCTGTCAAACTACGGCACTATGAATACATAATTAATGTTTTTCATTTAGGAAACATCTCTACTTGTAGGGAATTCAAATTCCTTGCTCCAGTGTCTTCTTTCTTCCCCACTTCCTTCTGCCAGCCATTTGGTTTTCCTGTTCATTAGCACTGCCACAGGAACTTGAGAAAATAAAGCCAGGAAGTCAGGCCCCTGTGGAGCAGCCCTGGAGAATCACCCACTGGGATAAAATGATATTTAACTTATGCTCTCCGCTTGCTGCAGATAATAAAGAAATAGCTCTGCTGAAAAAAGAGTGTTGCTATTGGAAGACACTGTAGAAGTCTGCTAGTGCAAACCCATTTGATAGATGATAAAACTAAGGTACAGCAAGATGAAACGTCCTGCTGGAGTTGACACAGATAGCAGAGGCACGGCTGGAACTAGAACCCAAATCTTCAGCTCTACCCTCCAGCTGTTTAGTGAGTGTGGTAAAAACACAGCTCGGGAAAACACATGAGAAAACAAGGGCTTACGTTTCTAGCACATTCTTGGGAGACTCAAGTAGTGTCTACACTAAAGACTCACATCCAATTACTATTTTTGGAAGATTCAAGAATTATTCATATTCAATAATGTTTCACCACCTCTTATGTGCTCTTTTATTTACATTTTCTCATACACTTTTCAGCACAACCCAGTAAAGTTGGTTTTAATATTTCCATTTTGCTGAGAATGATGCTAATTAGGCTTAGAGAGATTTGCCCAAGGGCACAAAGCTAGCCGAGATTTAATTCTGCGTGTACACCCAAGACCTCTGGCTCGGAACAGAGCTCCTGCAGATCTCTGAACAGATCTCGGAACAGATCCCAAGGCTTCTCGAACTTCAGTAATTCACGTTCTACCCGCGGTTTCTGTTACGGGAACTATTACTCATCTGATATTTCCCTTTAGATTGATTCACTGTTTTTAGTGAAATAAATTTAGTCTTCACTTAATACAATCTATATTACATTATCAATGAAACTGTGCTATTAGCAGGTACATTAAACACAAGTTTTATATGTAAGTAACATCTGCCTGGCATCCAAAATTTAAGTTGCAAACAGTGGTATCTATTTCACACTGTGAGAGACAGGCACTTTCATAGCCATGTTTTAAGGAATAAATACATAGCCCTTAAAACACGGCTGGATGTTCATCACTGTTGTTATCATCAGTTAGCGCTCCCTAATCTTCGCATGCGTGGGAATGTCCTGAGATACTTGGTAAAATGCCTATTTCCAGACCCCATTCATGGGTCTGGGATGAGGTCCAGGGATTGACATCCAACAAACATGCGGTGCGTCTGCTGCTGATCCTCCTGGAGTCGCACTTCAAGAAACCCTGTACCACAACACTGGGGACTTTATGATGTACCAAAGCAGGAATCCCTTAGCACAACTTCCCCCATTAATACTTTAAACAAGTATCAATACTGCTCTGTAGTCACCAAATCACAAAGCTGAAGGCACCCCACAGGTCACTTAGTTTGGACCCTATTTCTATGAAGCGCTCCAGTTTGTCACTGACTGTTTTCGGAGGTCATCCTTCAGTAGCCCCTGTGCAAATCACTCTCTTCCTAAGCGGGACTGAGTTGGGACTAAGACATCTGGGGGTAGAAGTTCACTCTCCACAGGCACCATATTATCATGGGTGGGACTTCCCAACGCGGCAAAGTCATAAATATGCTCAGAGCAGCCGGGGGGAGCGTTTGATCCTCTGCCCAGCGATCCCTGCTTGTCATCTGCTCAGCCTCATTCATCACAATAAAGACAAGGAGCTAAATTAGAGAGCAAGCTCCAGTGTCAGGCATCTCTGAGGACGAGACAGGACAGTCATCACCCCTCAGTGGGCCAAAAAGGGCAGGGAGCAAGGAGGAGGAGTGATTGCTATAAAGCCAGGCAGGCCTGCAGGTGAGCAAGACCTGCGTCCAAGCTAATGAGGAGGAGGAGGAAGGAGAAGAGAAGGGGCCTGGCCTTCCTCAGTACCGGCTCCCTGCCTCGGAGGTGTGGGCCCCTCGGGCTGCACGGTCAGCGCAGTACTCAGCATTCCACGGTGGTAAGTGGTAACTACCAGCCGCGTGTTGTGCAGCCCTTCACTCTTTTTGAAAAGTTTAATTACTTGCCAACACAGACTATAAGAAAATTGTACAAGCTAGCCTCAATTTTCAGCTTTTCTGAAAAAATTGAAAATCTCCCACCATCTAGCCCATGTTCCAATGTGGCAACCATCAGCTGGAGCTAAGTGGTGGTCACTCCGTGAGACAGAGTATTGATGTCCAGTTAGCAAGAGTTCACAACACTCTTCAGTGGATTACACCCAACCTTAACTCAGCCACCTGCCTGCTCTGCTGCCATTTGAGTTTGTGAACCCTGTGAAACCCATTTCACTGAGTAAAATATAAATGCCATTACCATATTATCTTCTTTCCTTCCGTAAACATCTATATTTGTTAAATGCCAGGGTCCAAGCCCTAACATGTCATAGGTTCAATAAATATGAGTTGAATGAATAAGGAAATGTACTGAGCCTAAACCTGTACTAGGCATTTCAGGGGGACAGAAAATGGAGCAAGACATGCAGCTAACTTCAGGGAGGGAGCCTGAAGCAAGACAAAGGACATGGGAGTTGGAGTCTGACTTGGCTGTGTGTTGTTAGGAAAATCACTTATCCTCTCTGAGCTCTGGGCACCTCATCAGAAAAGTAAGGATGATAATACCTCCCAAAGTTTTTTAAATGATTAAATGAAAGAAAATATTTGAGAGCCCAGGCTAGAGGGGAATTCCCTGTAAGCACAACAAAGTTAGAAAGTAAAAATATGTGTAAGAGAAGTAGGCATAGTGCAAAAAGAGAAGAGAATACAGGAGGTTGAGGGGCTCAGACAAGCTTCAGGAAATGGGTTTTACGCTGGACCTTGAGATGCACACGGGCTCAGGTCTTCCTGAGATGTAAGTGGTAAAATTCTAGGCAGAAGAAAGAGTAAGGATGGAAGGGTACAGAGTACAAGGTGCGTTTGAGCAGGACATGGGGTGTGGCCCATGAATGCCAGACTAAGACTCGAAAGCTGATGTCACGCTGTACTGCCCTCTGACTGTTGGCATGCAGCAGGACGAAAGACATGGGTTTTATCACCTGCCTGCTTTCCTGGAGTCCAAGCTAATCCCTCTTTCCCTGAAAAGGCCATGATTCCACTGAGCACACACACCACCAGCCAGGCCATTCCCAGCCCTCCCTTCATAAGCACCCCATTACAGTGTTCACAGTGGAGGGCTTTAAACCAACCTAGGCAATGATCTTAAACTTGACCCAACTCTTACAAGAATCACGAAAACCTTTCATATGGGATTTTGCACATGATTTATTTTTATCTCCCTGGATAATATATATATTTTAAAGTCCGTAATGAGATGAAAGAACTGGTAGATTTCTACATCTCAAACAGTAGTACAGCCACCTTGGTACTTAATAATCCAAGCTTCCTAATAACAGCCAGAATAAATATTAACGAGATTATTTTAAATTACGAAAATAGTAATGTAAATTTGATGCTTATGTGTCAAACCCTATTATAAGCGTGTTACAGTAACTACCTTGATCGTTCAATAGCCTATGGATTACATAATATTATTATCCTCATTTTGTAGTGTGAGGCATAGGGAGGTTAAATAATCTGCCCAAGGCCATGTGCCTAATAACTGGCAGAGCTGTGGCTTGAACCCATGCGGTCTGAATTCAGGGTCTAATTTTAAACGACTATGCCATTCAGCTTCTTATGAAGAATGTGAACACATATGCAAGAAGGAAGGAGGGGCCACAGAGAGCTTTCAGAGAAGGGTGAACCCCAACAGGGTGGGCTGGATCCAAGGGCAGCCAGGGACAGTGTTTGAGGGAAAGGAAGACCCACAACAGTGAATGCCTTGTTGCCCAGAAACAACTTCTGCTTTTGCGAACCGGAGAAACATAGAAGGCCAGAGCTAACGGTCCTCTGGAGCTCCTCTTAGGGACGCAGTGAGTGTAGTAGCTGCAAGTGCGGGCCCTGGCATCAGATGGTCAAAGTTGTTTCTGCCGCCCTCTGCTCTGGACCTCAGTTTTCTCCTCTGTACAATGGGAATAATCCCAGTACCCACCTCACAGAGTTGTTGGGAGGGTTAAAATAATTCACACAAGGCAGTCAGAATGGTGTCTTGCATACAAGAAGCTCTCAACAAATGTTAGCTGTTATTATCTCAGCATTCCCCTCTTCCTGATCAGAATCTTACACAGCAGATCCATGTACGGTTAATTTTATTCCCGTTTTAAGAGTGGTTGATTTTAGGATTCAGTCATATTCAGGCCAGGCCCACAAGATCAGTGGACTACCCAAGGTCAGTTTGCCAGAGAGACTGGAACACTGCCTAAAGGAAGAAAAAGTTACGCCCACAGCCCTGGCAGGTGGATCAGTTGGTTGGAGTGTCATCCTGTACACCAAAAAAGGTTGCAGGTTCAATTCTCAGTCAGGGAACATACCTAAATTGGGTTCAACCCCCAGTTGGGACACCGATCTATGCTTCTCTCTGACATCTCTCTCTCTCATCCCCTCCCCTTTCTTCCCTCCCTAAAAGCAATAAACATATCCTCAGGTAAGGATTTAAAAAAAGTTATGTCCAGGGTTTGGGCCAAGGAAAGACAAAAAACCTTATTTTTATGTCCAAGTTAGTGTGATATGAAGAAATAAAAAATTATTTGTAATCAATATTAAGTACCTACCATGACTAATTATTGGCCTAGAAATACAAACCGTGATGGCCTCTGCCCTCACTGAGCTCATGGTCTTCTTGTGAGAGACATGCATCGAGCTGTGTCCTAACAGCAATGAAGGAGAGGCATGGCTGGGGGAATATGGTAACAGACTTGGGAATTTGGGGGACATTTCTTGGAGGGAACAGCACCCAACCCAAAATCCATCTAAAGAGTGAAACGGAGTGGTCCAGATAAGTGAAGGAAGGGGTGGCTGAGGATTTAAGAAACAGGGAACCAGCGATGTGACTGAAGAAGTCGGCAGGGCCATGCTCAAGAGACTAGACTTTATGCTGAGGCAGTGGGGAGCCAGCAACGGGGTGCTATGCAGAATAACAATGCAATCAGAGTTACATCAAGAAAGATGGTCTGGAATGTGAGGAAATGAACTGGGGGCAAGGAAACCCGAAGAAAAGAAGCAGGAGTTAGGGTAACTGAACCGGACCACATCTCCACAGGAGAAGTCGACAGACCTGGCTGGGACACTGAATGGGGATGGCCAAAAAGAAAACGAATGGGAGATTTCTGGCCCGGACCCTGCGTGGACTACAGGGCCATGTGCAGAGGCAGCAAACACAAGAGAGAAGCCAGTTAGAGTGGGGAGGGGAGAGAAGATGAGACCAAGCTCAGTTTGGGGTAAGCTGAGTTTTAGATACTTCTCAGACTACTGAGGGGAGCTAAGAGTTGGCTTCTGTGGGTCTGAGGCTCAGAAGAGCAGCAACGCAGGCTGGACACAGAGATGGAAAGTCATCACTCAGTAGGTGGTACCTGGAGTGACAGGAGGGGTGAAACTTTCCAGTGAGGTTGTGGCATGTGAGAGGACACCAAACCTGAGACCAAACCATGAGGAACAGCATGCTCTCATGGAAAGGGAAAGAAAACAGGAGTTGGCCAAGAATTGAAGTAACTTGTCTGTATCTCCCTCTGCTGCTGAGGGCATTGAACTTGATGACCACAGGTCCTTGGTCGTCTTCACTGTTTTATTCCCAGCACGTGGCACGGAGCCTGGCACGAAGCAGCAACTCAGTAAATGTTTCTCAAATGAGTGAGTAAAGGGTCTAAGGTCACACGACCAAAAAGAAAGTGGCACAACCACAGTCTCCATGACTCCAATCAGGATTTCTTCCCCTGTAGACTGAGAAAGCCAGGATTTACAGCGAAGTGATACGGAAAGTTCTCTGATAGCCCTATAATTCTTGGATTCCGAGGAAGCTCCTCCTTAACAACACCTCATCACAAAACACTTAATGAGAAATTATTCATTTCTTTTACTGTTTCCTGGGTCAGTATCACCTTCTCTAAACACTGAACTCTGTGTCGGGTACAGCAGACTTGGACACACTACACTGGCTATGCTCCCGTGGTCACCAGCGGAACAGTCAGTTTACAGAGTGACCTCTTTCCGCCTGTAACCTCAGTGCAGTGGACATGGATCCCAGCCAGGCAGTTCACTGGACGCTACAGTTAGGACTTTTCAGAAGGCCCTGCTGCTAAGCATGAAACTAGTATGTGTGTTCAATGAACTTGGGGGTGGGATAGTTTGATTCATGTCGCTCTTCCTGACATGGTATTTCCCACGCAGCAAAGAAATGGGCATTGGTATTTTTAGTGTTCATTACAGGAGTAGCTATATTTTAGATTAAGGTTTATCTAAATATTTAAATAACTAAATAAATATAGATTTATATATCTATATAAGGTTATATATTTAGATAATGTTTCTGTACTTTAGATTTCTCATAAGAAAAATAATACTCATTTAAAAAAACTTAGAGAAGTATTAATGAGAGAATAAAAATATTGCATAATCCCATTATAAATAATCATTATCATAATTTGGAATTATTTCCTCTCCTTTTTATATACTGTTTTAATAGCTGAGATTGAACAAAACATCTTTGTACATTCCTTCTTATAATTATCTCTTTTATAAGCATACAATAAAAATTTATATATAATCATCCCTCTATTGCTGAGCACACATTGTGTATCTGGTTTTCCAGGACTGTAAGATTGCTATTAAGTACTTTGACTATACATTATCTATGTTCTAGGCTATTTCTCTAGATCAGATTCCTAAAAGTGGATTACTAGGTCAAATACAACTTAATTTTTATCTAACTTCTTTGATGTGACAGAAAAAGTTCATACCATCTACCTGTAAATTGTAAACAGATGCAGAAGTACATAGAGACATAACACACACGCAAATCATACACACATGTACCCTACCAATTTCTAAAGGCCAAAGGGTACAAAATATAAATTTATGCATCCACTGTAAGAGGAAATTCCTAAACAGATTTCTGCCTCATCTTCATATGAATGGTTACTCGTAACATGTGAGAGCACGACGGCGGAGAACCCAAACGCCACAGGAGATCACAAAGTGGCACAGCCAGGACTCGGGACATCCTCCAGTTCCAGCTGCCCTGCACTGTAGGAATGCAGCAGCCGGGGCCCAGAGAGGAAAACTGACTGTATCACCCACGTGAGTGATGGAGTCACACACAGGAAACTGCAGCATTAGGACGAGGGCAAGTCACAGCAGTCCGATGCTCACTGACACATCTTGCACACAGCAGGCACTGTAGCAAATGCTGGGAATGCAGCGGTGAACAAGACAGGGCTGCTGGCAGCGGCGGCGGAGGGCAGGAACGGCAGAACTCCTAGGAGGGGCTGTTAAGGGGAAGCGTATTTACCATGTCTTCCTCTGGAGGACATTTACTCTGTTCCCTTCTATCTCATACAGGAACTGTTTTTTCCTCAACTTCGGGTTCTAATGATACTATTTCTTAAGAAAACATGGGGCCCCCCTACACTTATTTCCAAAGTTGGATACAGGATGTAAATGAGTATATCCACCAGGTCTCATAAAATAATAGACTAATAACAACCACAATTTCTAACATTTATTGAGTGGTTGCTATGTACCACACACAATTCTAAGCCTTTCACTTGCAGTAATTCATTTAGGCTGAGCTTCTACTTAATCATAGCAAGTCCCATAAGGAACTATTCTGAGAAAATCCCAAACCTGATGTGGTCAAGTAACTGCATTTCACACAGCTTAGAAAATCCAGGCCGGTGAGGCAGCATCTGACCACAGTACAATGTAACCAAGTAAATGGGACAAATGAAGGTCATTGAAAAGCAGGATATTCCAGGCCTCCTGGATATCTTCTGGCACAGGAAACTGCTGTGATGCGAACCTTTCCAAGCAGCTGGTTCAACACTTGCCTACTCTCCAGTTAAGGAGATTAACCCCACTATATGCAATGCCAATTCCCTCAGCTGAAATGGAAACTAAACTTTGACTAACCTAAAACAATACTATTTTACTTCTCAAATGGGAGGTTTTCAGAGACAAAGTAACTAATTTTAAAAAAAGAAAAGAAGAGGCTCTAAATTAGGGGTGCTTTGTTGAGAGCGGCCGGAAGTGTCACTTAGAGGTGAGAGTGTAAATTGAAGGTATGATTTGGGCCTGATACCAACAGAGGCTCATTCAGCCTCTCCTCAGCTTCTTCCATCCAAACACTCACCTCAGAGTGGGTAAGACTTTGAAGTCTTCGGATAGATCATACCTCCACATCAGGGGACCCAGAGGGAAGTTTACAAACCCAGACATCTGTTTATCTCCGTGCAAAAACTCAAAGACTTCAGAGTAGACCGGATGTTCTCCTGAAAAGCCACGGTGGTGACCCTGTCAACACACTAAGCTCGGGTGTGTGTCCTGCAGTCCAGAGGGAGCTGCACACATGAGGCCCAGAAGGCATAACTCAACGTGCACAGCTGATGTTCAACGACAGGGCTTCTGGCTGTTGCTTCAACAGTTCTGGGTAATGAACCCACAGAGCGGTGTCTCCAACTGCTCAGCATGTTATGTCTGTCTACTTGTTTGGCAACTTCCAACCTTACATGATGGAGCAAGATCACAATGATAACTGATCATGAGCGATGGGTATGCAGTGTTTACTCAGTGTCAGACACTGCATGCAAGCTCTACCTAAAATAGAGGATTTAATACTATAGCACTTCTATGGGGGGTTACTATCATGAATAGTCATATCCCCACTTTAAAAAGGAGTAAAATGAAGCTGGGAGGTTAGACTTGGCCAAGGTCACACAGTTGGTTAGTACTGCAGTAAAGATGGAATTAGAGTCCAGGACTGTTTGACTGCAAAGCCTGTGGCATTCACTGCTACAACCACGGCCTCCTATATTTAGTTCAAGAGTTCAAGCTTAATTTGTTATTTTGTCAACTAATTGGAAACCCAAAGTCTCCAAAAAGGGGCCATCTTCTTCAGTATGCAAATGATCTCATCAAAACTGAGCCCTTAGACACAGGGAGTAGAACTGTAGATGTTATGGACTGAATATGTATTCCCTCCAAATTCAAATGTTAAGACCTATCACCACATGTGATGGTATTAGTAGGCAGGGCCTCTGGGGGGTGATTAGGATTAGTGCTCTTAAAAGGGAGACCCCAGAGACCTAGCTAGCCCTTTTCAAAATGTGAGATTACAGTGAAAAGACAGCCAAGTCATCTATGAACCAGGAGGCAGTTCCCCCCAGACACCGAGCCTGCCAGTACCTGGATCTTGGACTCCCAGCCTCTGGACTGTGAGAAAGAAATTTCGGTTGTTCATAAGCCACCCAGCTTATGGGATTTTGTTATAGCAGCCTGAACAGACTAAGGCACTGGGATTATGCTGACTGAGGCAGTAACAGCATGATGATATAAAATAGCCTCTCTAAACACCTCTGATTCTCAGAGGCTGTGACGTGCAGCGATGGCAGTCCCTGCGGAAAGAGCCCTCGCAAGGCCTTTATGAGCTTTCGGAAACCCAGGGTTTAGTTTTTCTTCTTGTAAAGAAAAATATTACAAACTGTGGTTAGTTTGCTCAGATAGGTTTAACAAGTTGGGTGTTTTCCTAAACAAATGTAATGTCTGGGAAAATGTTTGAATGTAGGAACACTGTTATTGAAGTTTCCAGTGAGAACACTGTTTATGCTAATAACCAGCCAGCACTGGCCACTCTTGCCATGAACGAGTGCTGAGAATGTCTAACCCTCCCATCCAGCCGCATGGGAGACAGATCAAAAGTGTATCTATCTAGAGTCGCCCAAGAACAGAGAAGAGTTCAGTGGGGAGCTTTGGTATCATGTAGACCAGGGGTCTACAAACTCATTTTCACCAGGGGCCACATCAGCCCCGTGGTTGCCTTCAAAGGGCTGAATTTAATTTTAGGACTGTATAAATGTAACTACTCCTTAACTAGGGGCAAGGAGTGCGGCACTGCTGCCAGGTAGAAACAAGGTGCCAGGCTGGATAAAACAAGGTGGAGGGCCAGATTTGTGCCATGGGCCTCATGTTTGCCACCTGTGATGTAGACCTAGGTATTTTTTAACTTCTCCTAACCTCAGTTTCTTTATCTGTAAAATGCAAGCAGTGATACTTCATGGAATTGTTAGAATGAAATAATTGATAGTGTGTAAAGTGCATAGCATATTATAAAGTGCTCAATAAACAGTAGCTATTAAAACTACATTACTGTCTATTTCCTTGTACCATTTGGGGAGTAACGACAAGTGGAAATTGGAACAGAGTTAACATCTTAAGTGAAACCTTAACCAGCTCCTTCCCTACATTTTCAGTTGTGAGCCTCTTCCTGCTCAGCTGAGAAACTCATCCTCGGTTTTTAAAAGTTGCCACTTCTTCAGGTCATGTCTCCAGCCCAGGGACTCAGACATAGTAGACAAAATGTGTCAGCCCACATCCAGGACCCAGGCCCGAGAATCACAACCAAAATTAGACCACCATATATTAATAACACCACACAGAGGAACAATCAAAATGGATGTCCCACTGCTGAGGGTGTGGCTTTCTCTGAATAGCTCAACTAACCTCCTACAAAGTAATGAATTTCACAAATTGATCTATAGCACCTCAGAATTAAGAAGGGAAGAAAATTCTTCCTTTAGAATAAGTTCCCTGTGGGACAAGGAATGTGATTTACTCATTTTTTATTCCTCTGCTCCTGGCATGGTACGAGAAATACAATAAGGCTTTCGTAAATATTTGATGAAGAAAGAGTGGAATGAAGAAACTGAATTCAGGAAGCTCTATCAGTTTTTAGAGAAGGGACCCAGAGTCCATCTTCCTGCTCTGCTGTCCACAGAAAGTCGGATGCTGCCCCTGCAGGCCCTGGAATCTGCATCTTGGACAAGAGGAAGGGAGAAACAAGAGTGCAAGGGAAGGGTCTGAGATGCTTCCTCCTTGGCCACAGGGCTTTCTTGAAGTTCCCAGTAGCATTTCTCCTTTGATCTCATTAGCTAAAATTTAGTCACATGACCACACCCAGCTGTAAGGGTAACAGGGAATGTAGTTTTTCAGCTGGGAGGCAATGTCCCCAGCTACAAATCTCAGGTTTTTTCCAAAAAGAAAATGGATATTGGGAAGCAACTGGCACTCTTTGACACATATGGTATGTAGGTTAGTATGATTTGATCATTCATTAATTAAAGCAGTAATTAAACAGACATTGTTAAAATTAAAACTGTACTAGGTACCAGAAATTCACTGATTTAGGCATTAGGGGTAAAAAGATAACAAATGGCATCTATCACTGAGAAACTCCCTGTCCAGTATGTATGGCACCAACAATTACCCAGTCAACCAAGGTGATCACATGCCAAGTCCTAATATTAATCAGATCCATATCCGCTCTCCATCCTTTACCACATCCAAGTTTTGGCCTTCATCTGGTTTTATTGAACCATCTTATCTGGTCTAAAGAACAGCTTATGAATTTTCTATTTCTCCTCAAAAGCACCCTTAAAGCTTCCTGTATAAAATTCTTCATGTGTCCTACCACATCCAGACAAGAATCTGCATTCTTTCACTTGCCATACATTGTATGTGGCCCCCCTGGCCTCTCCTAGAACCACCTCCCAGCACCCCCAGCCTGGACTTTCTCACAGGGAGCACAGAGATAGATAGTCTGGGCCGACAGCCTATGCCATGATGCTCTCACCGCCAGGCCTTTGCCATGCTTGGTCCCACCCGAGGCATTCTTTTCATGCATTTGTCTGATAGATACCCACATTATTTTAGATACAGTTAAATCATCTCCTATGCTAGGGAGTCTTTTCTGTCCCCCAATCCCCAGGCCCTTCCTCCTGTAGCTAGGAGTGGGCACTGCCCTCTCCCTCTGCTCCCTCGCAGCCCCCATGCACACACTTCCATGAACTTATGTCTCCACATTGCAGTGAACTGTTTGTTACTTTTCCGTTCCAGATTGTGTCTTTCATTAGATATTTCTAGTGCTAGGCATGTTGTAAACACCCATTTCTTCCTTCATTCATTCTAGAGGACTACTATTAACAAGTTAGATCCATTTCTTACTCCACAGACCTTCTAATCTTAAAGGAACCTGATAGGAGTTAAAAGAAAAAAAAAGGAATGAAGACAAGGAGGGACTGGATGGAGGGAGAAAGGAGAGGAAAAGAGAAGAAAGTGGAAAGGGAAGAAAAGAAGGCAATCAAATGCTGATTCAGCTCTCTGGTGCATCAAATTGCTCAGACTCCTTAGAGTCCCTAAAATATTTGAAAGCTGCTGTCATATTCACATTAATGTTTCCCTTTTCCTAACTTAAAAATTATTTTTAGACTTCTTTCCCCAACACATTCTCTAGTACCACGTCTACACTTACCTCTTTATTTAGAAATTGCCTCACTTTCCAAGCTTGAGTCTCCTAATAATAATAATAACATTTCTCCTAGAAGATCTAATCCTCCTTGTATTTTTTAGAAAAATGAAACTTAAGCATATCGGTAATTGGCAATAAATGGAAAGGCTGGGAGTTCAAAGGTTTCAGCCAGCATTTTGAGGGGCTCTGTAACACAGGACCCTTTTAAGGAGCCTTGGCAGGAATGTTAATTACTTAAGCAAAGTCATGCATGACACACACTTCCACCAAGTGTCTGGTCAAACTTTAACAACAAATGTAACTTGAGGTCTCCAGCTCATCTTTCTGCTAAACAGAGCTCCAGGATTCAAACAGGATTAGTGCCACGGACCTGTTCCCATTTGAAAATAAACCATTACAGAAGCCCAGTATTTTATTCAAGTGGCTGATAGGGTCTCATGTATCCCTTCAGCTGCACAAACTAAGACATTCCCCCTTAACAGCCTTGCTCACAGAGCTTCTATTAGGACGTTTAATACGGCAGCAATTACAAAAGAAGCTTTATGCTTTGATGAAGTGGGAAGACACCTTCATCACGGTGCGGCTGTGTGATGGTCTCCCATCACCAAAACATCTCTCCATCAGGGAAATTCTTACTTTCTCTTTGGGTCAAAGTACTGAACACTGCCCTTCATTCATTCATTAGACCAACAAGTAATAAGCATTCTTCCAGACAGAAGAGGCTGAGTGGTGAATTCACCACCCTGCTCTCAGGGATCTCAGTGTCTGGTAGGGGAAGACAGGCTCATACATTAACCCTGAGGACGCGGTGTGATAAATGGTGACAGCAGAGCACTCAAGGATTCTGAGTGTCGAGGGGAGGATATTAATGCTAAGGAATTAGAAAAGGCTTCTCACAAGAGTGATGTTTGAACTGGATCATTTTAAATGAGCAGAGTATGCTAGGGATGGGGCTGGACAGGGGTGAGGGGATGAGGAGGACACTTCAGGCAGAACTATCCAATTAATTAAGTGAAACAATGAATCCAAGAAAGGATTCGGCATGGTTAAAAGGCGAGATTTGGAAGAGTAAGGAGGGCAATGGAAGCTGAAGTTGGAAAGGTAAACTGTGAATTTCTGGCTCTTAGTTCATATTGATTCAGTTAGTAAACTCACTGCCTAACTGTGCCCAGCAAAGAGGGCAGACACAGTGTGTAAGTTCTGGAGGGGAAGCTGGGGAAAGAAACTTTGAACACATAGTATGCTTCCACCTTATGGCCAAGTACTACACTGGAGTTCCCTGTCATTCAGAGAGCAACAGTTTATGACAAAATCCTGAGGAGGAAGAAGGCAAAAACCCAGGTAACAGGAGAGGGCAAAAGATAAGCTTAAGCCACCTCACACCTCTGCTCTGAGAATCAACTATTATTTCCTACGTGTCAACACTTGGTGGAATGAGAAATCCAAACCATGAATCAAATCACATGAGACAGACTGCTAGCTGCCTCTCCTGTATCAACTCTTCCTTTATTCTGTACTGACCGAACCCCAGTGCAGGGAGGTACGGCCGGGTAACCAAGTGCTGGCCAATGAGATTTAAACATAGGTGTTATGTGGGATGTCATGAAAGCCCTAAAAAGGGGGTGTTGACACATGCATCATTTGTCCTTTACCCTTCTACTTCTCCCTGACTGGAATGTGATATGATAGATGACGTTCCAGCAGCCACCTTATGATTCTGAGGATGGGAACCACGTGGTATGGATGTAGCATATATACGGGTGGAGCAGAAAGATAAGAGGAGCCTGAGGAATGTATGGAGCCACCACAGGAGTCTTGGACTGCAACCTACTTCCACACCTCTGCTATGCAAGAGAATAAAACTTCCAGCTGTGAATGCCACTATATTCTGTCTGGTCCTAACTGATCAGCCATACACTTCTCTTCTTCTTTCCTTTGGGCAAAGAAGAAGAAATGCTGATCCTGTGTGACAATGTGTTCCTCTTACTTGGAAATCAGAACATGCACCTAAGAAAAAAATATCCACCTAGGGACTTAGACACTCATATGCCATTGCTGCTGCTCCTTCCCCTGAAACCACAACCCCGTGTTTCTGCTGTCAAAACTGTCAAGCCAAGGATTACAAGTGTGGGAGGAATGGCTGCAGCTGGGGGCTCACTAGGAAAGAGAAGCTCTCCATACGCATATTGTTGCTTGTATACTAGGTGACAAGGAATTTACAAAGGAAGAGGGAAGAAAATACAGGCAGAGAGCATAAAGTGTTTTTCAGACATACTTGCATAACCGTAAATAATCGATGTCAATGAATAAGAAAACGAGTGAATAAATTGTGTATAGCCATACAGCACAATTCTAAACAGCTGTCCCAAGGGATGAGGTCCTCTTCTAAGTGCTGCAAAGGTCATTGTGGGATACTGATCAGTGAGTGAAAAATCAAGTTACAAAACTCTTCATACAAAAAAGTTAGATGGATGAATGAATGGCTTGACCGACTGATAAACTGATTCACACAGTGGATATAATGTTTTGAAGATATGCAATCAATGTACTCTCCACTTCCTTCTCAGCAGCCATTCCACTACCCCAACCTCAGGAGGTGGAAGGAGTAAGGCAGGAGGAGACTAGGACATAAGAGGAGTCTCTACCCTTCTGCCTTTGGGAAAGTCTGAGAAGAAGTACAATGCTTGCTGGCATCATGGATCCTCATCCCTGACACTGGGCTGAAATTCCAGAAAAGCAAAGAGGAACGGAGTTGTGCGTATTGAGAGGAAAGCAAAAGCCACTCAGAGCATGCACTACACTTTCCGATTGGAACTCTGGGAGGGCAGGGGGACCTCCATACCCAGAGGCCCTGTAGTAACACGAAATTGCAACAGCACAGTACACTGGCATCATCAAGCTGCAGGAGGGCAGTCCGAAGCTGTCCTTGTCTCTCAGGAAAACATAGCAGGAGCCGGTGGTGAGGGTAGACGGCTTGCCACGTGTGTTATAATACACTTCGTGTACTTAAAACTGCAAACCTACTTTTGTCCCATATATATATATATGTGTGTGTGTATATATATGTGTGTGTGTGTGTGTGTATGTGTGTGTGTGTGTATATATGTGTATATATATGTGTGTGTATATATGTGTGTGTGTGTGTGTGTGTGTGTATTCATTCATACTCTAGGTGAGATTTCTACCGAGAGAAATACCTACAAGTTCACCAGCCACAGACTTTTGCAACAGACACCAGCCCAGACTGGCCCAGCCAGGACTGAAGCAGAGACCTCCGAGCAGCCAGAGCCGGGCTTGAATCCAACTCTATTTCCTGCCTCCATTGCCGCACCCCAACCATGAAGGAGGCAGCGCTGAGGAAGACTAGCTAATTAATAAAAAAGATTACATTTTCTTGGCACATCTCAGATGTAGCATTTTCCAACTTCATTACATTTGCATATACATTTTTTAAAGTTCTGGAAGGATATCCAAGAAAATGGTAACTACTTTGACCTTTAAGAAATGGGACAGGGAATTAGGGGAAGACTGGGAGGAAGGCTTACTTCTTACTTTAAATTCTTCAGACAGGTTTGAATTCTTTCACCACAGCCTTCTATTACTTTTTAAATGCTTGAAAATGACTTTTAAAAAGTATTTCTCAATGAAGATGGTTTCACCCGCTTTTACCACAATTATCAGGATGCTTATGAGTGACTTACACAGTAACTAAAAGACAGTGACACAGGACCCCTCAGATAGACTGAATTATCGGGAGGTAAGGGACTTGCGGTGGAATTTGGGCCACTGCCTTGGGCCCATCTGATATTAAGCAATAGCCAGTGTTCATTGAATGCGTGCTGTGTGTGAGGCACCACACTGGGCACTGTACTTGTATTAACTCACACACTCCTCGGCAACGCTTATGAATTGGATCCTGGGCTCTGGGTGAAATCTGGGACTGTTTGTTCTTGGGTCCCCTGGATACACCTACTTTCTTCTTTGGCTCCTGAGAGCTGCTCTGTTGATGGGTGACTACCTGGCTTCTTTAGGGATGAGCTGTGCCTACCTGATGCCGGCAGGGACCAAGCTGAGGACGACCAGCTATCCTGCCAGAGTGACACAGAAGGCATTTTATCCAGAGACAGGGCTTTTCGCTGGGCCACATTTTACATGTCCTCTCCTTAACCTCGGAACATCAGTAACAGTCCCTTTTCCTAAGGTCCAGTGCATGCTAAAGTGTGGAGAGGGTTCTGACATGATCTCATGCAAGCTCCACACTGCACATGCCCCAACACATCTGGCAGCACCAATATGACCACCACCAATGGAGTCATGGTGCCCGTAGGCCAAGTCCAGCAGAGCGTGTCACAAAGATGCTGGGAGTGCTGGAGCTGCCCTCCTTCTCCTCCCAAGTAAGTACTCAGTGAACAAATCTTGGCAGCCATAACTACGGGTGAAGCTCAAAGACCTAGGACCCAGATGGCCTTCAAAATCAGGCTCAGATGCCTTTCTACCTGTAAAGGCTCCTGAGCTATTGTTTCCCTATTGTTGAAACTGGAATAACAATAAGAACTGAGGCTGCTGTGAGAAAGTTTGTTACAACACAATGTCATGCACATAGTAGGCATGCAGACAGTAGTAAGTACAATTGCTACAGCTATTAAGAGTACGTGTGCCTGGCTTGTCTCAGAGCCTTGAATGCCAAGCTGTCCGTCTAAATCAGATATGGCAGAGGAAGGGAGGTGGTGGCGGAAGAAGGGGCGTGAGAAGGCCACCCAATTTCCCATTTTATTCCAGGTCGGTTGAGGATGTAAGCCATGTTAAATTCTCTTCTAGTCCTGAGGGAAACATGGAATTTTGGCATTTTTAGTCTCCCTCGAAAAGGAGAAAAGAAAGAAACACAAAAACAGGAAGCTGGCTGAATTTATTTCTCCTACTTTGATTTACACCCCCCTTTCAGGTCATAATCACTGTTTTTAAATTAATACTTTAACTGTCTCTCCCAAGAAAAAGGAGGGATAACTTATCTGCTTTTAAAAAGAAAATAAGTCCAAAGGGCAAAGAATCTGCCCCCATTGAAATAATTCTCTTTAGAAAAGCTATAAATAAAATATCTGATTCAAAATTAAGATAAGATTATCTGAGGGAGATGGGAGAAAAAAACTGCCAAAGAAAAAAATTTATGCCTACATTAGCAAACTCCCTGAAAGGATTAGTTTCTTTCACTTAAGAGGATTTTCTTCTTTAAAAGCCTCTTCCCAATTAAAAAAAAAATAAAGTAAAATTAATATCTGCAAACCCCTTCAGACGCATGAACTTGATTTCACTTAACCTGGCTGGCCCCAGGAGTTCCACCCTCTTCCGAGGTCTTTCTGACTGCCAAACCTCTCCAGTATGATCCACACCCACTGTCTCCACTTCTCTAAGCCTTCCCCCCTTGTAATCCAGCTTTTGCCTGCTGTCAACGCCCACCACTGAGAACATTCCCCAGTGAGTTACTAATAACCAGTCCAGTTTCCCTGGACTCTGCAGGATCTGACACAGCTGTCCGCTGTTCCATCCCACAAACTACACTAGCCTGCTTTGCCTGTTGGCCTATTCTCCGTGTTTTTCACTGATGTCTTAGATCCCTCCATGATCTCACTCATCCTCAGGTCTTTATTTAATACTGCCTGTAGCAGAGACTGCTAGCTGTCCCAAACACCTCTTCCAAAATAATAGAATTGTAGCTGGGAATATGACTTCTCAGAAGAAAGACTACATTTCCCAGCCTCCCTTGCAGCTAGGTGTGACCAAGTGACTAAGTTTGGTCAATAGATATGAGAGTGGGCATGCCCTCCCTTCCCTCTCACTTCCCTATCCCTCCAGATATAATGCAGGCAGGCTGGCGTAAAAGCCATCTTGGTTCACAAGGATGAGGACTACAAATGAATAAAGATGGAGCTATAAGATAAGGGACTGAAAAGCCCCAAATGGCTTATACTCTGACTTCTCTCTTGTATAAGCCACTGTTACGTGGGATCTTGGTTTCAGCAACCAAATTTTTATCTTAGTACTCTGTCACAGTGATGATTAAACTAAACCCATCTGCTTAGCTCATGTGTCACTCCTGAGAGACACCTTTTCTCCCCAAATCTAGAGACTATCCCCACTTAGCTACTACCTCGAATTCAACCTAAACTGTGACTTCTTCCAGTCTGCTTTCTTCCCAGCTACCTCCTTTTCCCCCAAAATAGTTCCACGTTCTCTATGCTGAAAATCTTACATGTTATATATTTTTTAACTTTTTATTTATTGATTTTGAGAGAGAGAGAGAGACTGATTTGTTGTTCTGCTTATTTATTCACTCATTGGTTGATTCTTGTGCATACCCTGACTGGAAATGGAACCTGCAACCTTGGCATATCGGGATGATGCTCTAATCAACTGGCCAGGGTTGTCATGTTATCTTTGAGTCTACCCTCTCTTTCAGATCCAAGTTATAT
Organism: Tonatia bakeri; assembly: GCA_004024845.1. Classification (NCBI taxonomy): domain Eukaryota; kingdom Metazoa; phylum Chordata; class Mammalia; order Chiroptera; family Phyllostomidae; genus Tonatia; species Tonatia bakeri. The sequence goes on from PVIA01000269.1 coordinate 356,250, forward strand.
TTAGTCTAAGTTATATTTAAGATGTTCTTCAAAGCCTTTTAAAATTATCTCCTGCTCCACAGTCCCCACTCTTACCCTGATGAAGGCCCTCGTTGTGTCAAATCTGTGCTGCCATAGTAACCACTTCCTGCCTCCAGTGTCTCTCATTTGCTGCAACAGAGTAGGAGTCACCATTTACTGAGCCCCTGGTAGGTGCCAAGCCCTGGGTTGGGCAGAGTAAACACATTATCCCTAATCACAACAACCACTAAGGTAGACATTATTGTTGTTTTACAGGGATGGAAACTGAGGTTCTAGGAGATTAAATACAACCTGTCCAAAGTCATACAGCCAGTAAGTAGTGGAAATAGGGTTTGAACTCAGGAATATCCAAGTTCCATTCTGCCCCTCAGTATGTAGAAGCATTCAATAAACAATTGCTGAACGAGTGGATGAATGAATGAATGTCTCCCCACACTCTGGTCAACGTTCTTAAAAACACAGCTTTGATTATGTAATTTTCATTCTCCCAAGACAGAGCCAAGGGTTAAGTTCCCATGATTTTCATCATGCCCCAGCCCCTTTGTAATCCCAGGTAGGAAGTCCTCCAAGTAAAAACAGTGTGTTTGTTATGCAACGTAGTTTTACAGAAAGACCTCAAATCCTTACCACCACCCTTCCTCCAAATCCATCCTCAAGTAAACATACAATCTAGGTAAAAATTTTTGCTTGCTGTCTCTAAGACAAATCCTCTTCCCCTTTCTGCCACCCCTATCTCCAATCAGAGTTATCCCCAAAATGTTCCTAGACAGAAATTTTGGAGCCGCCACTGTTCTGCTTATGGCATCCAACAATCCGTATGATAAATATCAAATTCCCTGGCCTGGCATCAACAATCTCCACAATACAGCAAGGTTTGCCTGTGCAACCTCACCCCCATAGCTCTCCCACACAGAACGCCAGCTCCAGTCAGTGCTCACCTGTAACCTGGCCCACAGACAGTTCTCCTCTTCACAGCGCCACTCCTGGGCTCCTGCTTCGCTTTCTCTCCATGCTGAGACCTGCCTACCCTAATGCACCCTTCTAGGCCCAACCCAAAGTCAGCTCTGAGGCCTTGGATACCCAGTGCCCTCTCCTTTCCTAGACTTCTAAAGTACTGGGCGTCCTAAGGCTGTCAACTCCTTTTAGAGTGAAATCCAAATTCCTTACCTAGGGCCTCCATAACCTAGCCCTGCTTTCTTCTATGTCTAGGACTTCCCTCAAAAAGATTCACAAGTTTTACTCTGAAAACTTGTATTTGCTGCTCCACTGAGTGCAATGGCCTTCCCCCATATGGCCCATTCTCATACCTCCTCTATATCTCAGTTCAAATGGGAACTTGAGAGAGGCCTTCCTTGCCCACCCCTTATAAAACAGCAAACCTTTCCACCTCCCTCCCCTCAAACACACCCTGCATCCCACTGGCTACTGTTCACCATTGCCACCTGGCTCATTACATATGTATTTCTCTGTGTTCTGTTCCTCTCCATTAGAATGGAAGCTCCATTAGGACAGGGCCTTCATTTGTCTTTTTGGTTGTCAGTTATGCTGTTATGCAGCGGATTAATGCTGGCTGTTAAATTTGGCTGTTATGCAGTGAATTAATGTTGAGTGAATAAATGAATGAACAAATGAATGAATGAATCTAGTACCACAGAAGTAAAGCCTCGAGCATAGCTCTCTCCACATCAGTTTTCTTTTGGTTCTTCCAAATTCAATCTGATTTCTGCACTTTTATACTTTACATTCCCAGGGGCAAAAGTAGGTTTTATGGGCCTGAGGCTTATACAATCAAGGGTAGGTAGGTGGATGGGTGTGTCCTTAAAAAAATTGCAAATGCAAAATAGCTAAGGCCCCTCCTAGGACCTTGGAGAGGCTGTATAAGACAGAGCAAAGACTCTTCAGTAGCTTCCTGAGAAATCCTCCTCTACACATTCCCTTCGCCTGGGCCACTCTCTCAGTTTTTCAGTGGCACTCGCCTTGCCAGCCAGGTCTCCGTTCACAGTTGTTGTCCCCTCACACCCTCTGCTCAGAGAAGAACTCTCCCCAGTCTCTTCCACTACCCTGCTTTGTTTTCTCATGTCCCTTATCATTCACTGACATGATCTTTACTTTTTTACAAGATCTTTCTTAATATTTCATCTACTTGTTTATTGTCTGTCTTTACCACAAGAATGTCAACTCCAGAGAGCCTCTGTCTAGTTCGAGAGTGCATGGTGCCTGGAACAATGATCACCACGTAGCGGAGCTCTAAAAAGATTTGCCAAGTAATGACACAAGCCCAAGAGCCCTCTCCCACATTCTCTGACAGCCAATGATAGATAGGGTCAGGGGAAAGAAACTTCGTAGTTAACTGTACTCTTTTCCATGGCTCCTTGTGACCACTGTATTGTAATGACAAAGACAACAAATCACTTACTGCCTCTCACTGGGTTCCCTCTATTTCTAACTCAAAAAGTTTGGCAGAACATTCCGAGAGAACTTCTTTCTCAAAGAGGATGCGAAGTCTGGGACTTTATTTTGCTATTATCTGTGGAGATGCTGGGACTTTCTAGTCAAGTTAATGAAATTTATTGTTCACTGGATGAAGGCTTTTGGTTGTACTTTTATCCTCTTTCTCCATGACGAGTGATGATCTCCCCCAACCAAGTTCATGGCTGTGATGACATTTCAGCACCATTTTCTGCTTCCTTCAGTCTGGTTTCAGAATAGTTTAACTCCTACAGAGCATCCCTCATTATTTCCTTTGAAAGTAGCCCACTGGTTTCTGTCAAACTTGCCTGGGATGGCTGCCACTACCATACGTTTGGGAGCCTAGCCCCAAATCTGCTTAATCAGAATCTTGGGAGGCTGGCAGAGCATTGTGCATGTTTAACAAGCACCTCAGATAATTCTGATGGGTAGCCAAGTTTGGAAACTGCTAGGAGCATTCCAACAGATACAGATAATAAAGAAAGCATCTTCAAGAGCTTTGAGATATTTACAAGACAAAAGTCAAAAACCTGGAGCAATTCAGGAATAATAAGTATGTTTACAAGTGTCATCTAATGAACAATGAAAACATCCACCACCTCCACCACCCCAACGCACAGCAACAATTTTTTCTTGAACAGTACAAGTTAGGGCACTAGCTAGACTGGAGCATTCAAGAAGGAGAAAACTACTCAAGTCCTCAAATTCCCAGGTTATCCCCTTGGAGAAACCTAAGCACTTCTGGAAAAGATATGCAATCTTTCCAGTTGTGAGAGCCCCAGACACACCATGAAAGGAGCGAATCACTAAGCCCTGAGCACCCAGAATTCTAGCAGTAGCTGAGATTCCAGGCACATCCTGAGGACGCAGTCTAGCCCATGGGGTAGTGCAGCAGAAAGGGAATAAAGAACAGCACCATAATCAGAAAACCTGCTTTGTGAGCTTGGGCAAGATGCTTCCCATTCCAAGCCTCAGTTTCTCCATTTACGAAATGGGCATAAGACTAGACTACCTCACAGAATAAAACAAACCCAGATTTTCACATTAGACACTATTCAAAAGTGATTATTTTCTCCTCACGTATCCAAAGTCAGCCTAAAATCTTACCTCCTCACTGGAGCCTTCCCCCACTACCTTAGCTCAGACTAAAACCTTCCCTTTGTGGGGGTGGAGTAGGCAAAAAGAAAGCAGTTCATCTGTGAGCAGGTAAAGAACAATAGGTAACCAGTGAAAAGCACCTCGTGAAACTGAATGTGGATCTCTTTCCATTTATTTTGGCTTTCCCTGCCCCCTTTTCCATGTTCCTGACTTGTCCTAATCCCTTTCTCTGCTAAAGGCCTCACTCCTACCTTCACTATGTGCAAAGTTCATGCCTGTACAGGGATTCACGAAATCACAGCACTTTCCCTGCCATTCTGCACGGTTTGTGAAGGGTAATTCATGACTCACACTGAGCAGTGTCACCGAATAAGTCATGTGTTATCATAGGATAGCAACAACCTGGCCATGTAGATGGTCACCTGTGCTTCCCGGCCGCATGCCCGCAGACACGAAGTCCAGCAGGAACACAGTGGTGAGCAAGTCAGACAAATGTATCTGCCTTCCAAAGGCTGACACCCTCTGGAATCTCAGATTCCCCGTGGCACCATCAATAGCTGCTGCTCATCAAGAAAAGAAACTCTCTTCTTTCAATTGGACTCAGTGGTTATGTGCAGTAATCTCCAAATTTGTGTGATTCATAAGTAAAAAAAAATATTTGACCATGATCCTCCATTATATGCATATGTATTTATTCAGAATTTACATGCATGCAGTTCTGTACTATTATGCTGTATTTCACAAAACACATGCATAAAATAGAAATGTGTAAAGGACAAGATAAAAATAAGTTCTAACATTTCCTTTTTTCTTTTCATTATCCCAGTGGCTCATCTGGCACCAGTCTAGACATGATTTTCAAGCTCTAGCTCAGCCATCAACACTGCCTGTGATCTTGGGCAAGCCTTCTAAGCATTCTGCACTTCAGTTTTCCCTGTACATGGTGATAACTGCAATAGCTGTCTTGCAGTGTTATGAGAGGGCGAAATGAGATAATTTCAGTAAAGTACTTATTCCCGGCATATTATAAACACAATGGTAGCAAGTATTGTCAATATATTCTTATCATTATTTCTAAGTGGTATCTGTTCACAAGCCTAATTTTGGGAGACAGATAGTGACTCCCCTCATACACAACTCCACAGGGTGGAGGATATGCTTCTTAGCTGTTGGTGTCAGGTATCATGAGGGCCAAGGGTTCAAGACCCAACTGGGGATCATATTCTCCACTCAAAGAGATGGAGGTAAGACATGACAGTGATAGCATTTTTGTTCCATTGTAAATCTTCTTGTTTTGACCCCCGGAAAGGTTTCTGGCTGATGGCAGTTCACACTTGTCTCAGCTGTCACTGCCCAGCTGTTGCCCCATCTCCTTCCCAGGCAGCCATGTTGGTCCATGGGGAGCCTGCAGGGAGCTAGCTGGTACATGCATTAGAGCTTATTAAAGGACACAGAAAAGTGCTCAGGCCCCAGTGCAAATCCAAGAGTAGTTTTCAAATATCCCTGTTTGGATGGGAATGCTTTAAAGCTGAAGTATGTTTTCCTTGGCAGAGGTACCCCCATTAGATGCAAATTCTTCCTGAACATTTCAGGAATTGTTTTATGTCTGTGTTCTCTATAAGGACTGTCCATGGAGGTCGGAACGGAAATTACAGTTCTAAGAATGCTCACATTAGCATACAGGGTAACACACAAGCCCCAAGCTAAATATCTTCATCCTGGCTGGCCTGCCAGTACGATGATTAACAAGTTGGGCTGCCACACGGGACTGCACTGGGAGCGCTCCCGGGACTGCTGCTCCCCGGGCCAATGCGGGCAACGTGTGTTTAGTCTATCAGAGTATTTACTCAGGACTCCTATCACCGTGGAACCCAGACAGCCGTCTGAGAGAAGACTGCCTGGTCCCCTGCAGGGCACGGGTGGGGCAAGGTGGATCTATTTTTTCCACAAAATTTCTTTCCCAGCCTAATTTGGCCCCCACAGCCAGGAAAGATTTGGTAGGTTGGTCAGTTATGGTAGCCTCAGACGAGCTTGATCTCCAAAAGCAAGGCTTCAAAGGGCAGTAGGTCTGATGAAGCCCCTAATTGCCTCCTTTGGGAACTAGGCATATGGTGGTACTTACCACCTCAACACTTGCCAAGCTCATGCCTGGCATCAGGGCACCCCTTTCCACCAGTCCTCTGTCTTTTGTCAAACACGCCTTGCAGAAGCAAGGTCTGCCTGTCACAGGTATTCAGAGTCCTGATATGGAAGAAAGAAAGTGGCCATGACTTAGAAGAAGTGGGTTCAAATTCCACCTCTGACACTTAAGAGCCATATACTCATAAGTCATCTCTCCCTTCTAAGCCTGTTATCCCCTCTACACAGAGAAAATTATCTCTCAACAAAAGTCAGTATGTTCAATTACTAATGTTGAAGTTTGTAAACATTTGATTTTGTACCACTGAAAATGTTAGAGGCAGTATAGCAGAAATTAAGTAGACAAAAAGTGGTTAAACAGACATTGGTAAAAAAGCTTTAGAGAAAATTTTAGAACAGTTACACTTGGGGAGATGTTTTCTTCCTGCCCAAATCACCCCCAGACCTTCTAGCCCCCATGGCAATAAAGCAGAGAGAAGAAACCAGAGGGTAGTTGAATAGGTTGCACATTAGAGAACATGTCCTCGGACAGAACTGTACATCCACAGCCACACACCAGCAAACAGAAAATAGCAAACCAGGTTCAAAGTTGTGACAGAAGGTGAGGCTGGGCTGTGATGGCCAAACTCCCGCTGATTGCAGGGAGAGAAGCTGAGAATTCTGGGTAGCTGAAGCAAACCTCCGTAGAGCAGCACAATACACAGAGGAGCAGTAGAAAGCACGGGAAGAAGAGGATTTGGGCAGAACAAGAGGGAGACGCCTGTGTTCCCCACATTTGACCTACAGTGCCCTCCCCTCCAGTTCTCTAGAGCAGAAAAAACAAAATTACCATCGGCACCATGTTGTAGCTAGAGCTACCTATTAACTGTAATTTCTTGTATTTATGCTAAGGAACCTCTTTAGTAAACTATATACAATTCAATTGACAATGTGGGTTGAGTTTGTTTCATAAATTCTGTATGAAGTATAATGTATCATTATATGGTCTACCATTTCAGGGATTAGAATGTGGAAGAGAAGGCAAGGCTCCAAGTCACTCAATTAAGGGCCAAAAACATTTACAACCAGTATCGCCCTGGTGGGTATGTTTCATGCAGCAAGCAAAGGTATAGCGGGGAGTGAGGGTGGGGAAGTGGGTCTGAGCCCCAGTAGATTCAATCTGGAACTACAGGCAATAAACATCAAAGAGCAGATGAGCCTGCCTCCCTGAAATATGCCATCTCTTCCTCTCTGGTTTTCAAACTTCAAGTCTGCACTCATTAGCAGATCATTAAATCAATTCTGTGGCTCCCCACCAGCATTGAAAAAAAAAATGAAAAGGAGTAGCCTACACTGCAACCACATAGCAAAGAAGAAAAAATATTAGATGGAGTCACACACAGAAAGGGAAAGCACTGTTCCGTGAAGGTTGTATTGACAGTTGTCCCCCTTACCAGCCATTTCACCTCCCTGGTTTTGGTAACCCATGGCAACTGAGGTCCGAAAATATCAAATTTCTCCACCCATCAACACTGCCGTGCGTGGTGATCCAGGATCACCCAAAGCAGACGATCCTCCTTCTGGTGCACCACCAGAGGGTCAGCAGCAGCCCACATCACTATGTCACCATGCCCACGTCACTCACTCACTTCATCTCCTCACGCAGGCACTGCACCGTCTCACACCATCACGAGAAGAACCATCTCACACCAACACAAGAAGAAGGGTGAGAGTAGTACAGGAGGCTATTTTGAGAGAGATATAGACCATAGTCACAAAATTTTATTACAGTGTATTGTTATAATTGTTCTACTTTATTATTAGCTGTTATTACTTCCTTATTGTGCCTAACTTATAAATTAAACTGTATCATAGGCATGTACATATAGGAAAAACAGTATATATAGGGTTCAATACTATCTGTAGTTTCAGGCATTTACTGGAGGTCTTGGAACATATTCCCCACAGATTAGGGGACTACTATATATGCAACTGAGTATATTTATGTGTACACTGAGCTGTAATTTTGGGGGGCAGTTACAGTAAAAAAATTAGAAATCAACTGTCTTACAGGCTCTTCATAGGTCTCCACGTGACACTACTTGAAAACTGTATGGTACCATACTAATGTGGATGGTTTTAATCTTTCCTTCTAACTTGCATTGTCGGGTCTTACAATACTAAATTATCTTCTTGATTTTCAACCCTGATTGCACAAAGAATCTCCTGGGATATAAAAATTACCAATGCTCAGGGTCCATAGATTCTGATCTACTTGGGTTGGGTGAGAGGCCTAGTGGATGGTATTTTTTACAACCGCCCCAGGTTATTCTAATGTTTAACTGAGGTTGAGAGCCACTGGATTTGGTCATTTTACCATTTCAGCGTCCCTGAGGAGAAAGCAAAGAAGCGACAATTATCCCTACTTCACAGACGAAAGAAATTCGGGTCCAATGCAGTGAGGGTGTTTAGCCAAGCTGTGTCCACATGTCAGTGTCAGAGCTGGGTGAGAAGCCAAGTCTCCTGACTCTGGGTCCAGAGCAGCCTCCTGCCCAGGGCCCCACACTTGCCATTTCACCCAACATCTTTCTGTTTAAAACAAGTCTATCAATGATTAGACAGACAAAAAGTGAGAATCTCAGAATTTTTTTTTTGCATAATCATTCTTGGAAATGCGTCAACAAGTACAAGCCCCTCTTTACTGGAAACACGAAATGGACCACTTAAGTAAATCAAGGCATCTGATGGAGGCCAAGAGAGCTATTGATACTAGTTTGCCTGTCTCCAAGGAACAAAATACTGAAAGGCAAGGGCTTAAAATGAATGAAAATGTATCCAGTGCACAATCAAATGAAAATGTTGTGGGCCCATCGCCAGGGATTATCTGCCAACTGGATCTCTTTCAGCGCCCTAAATTTAACCAGCTGGGAGTCTTTTTTTCCTCCCTCCCTTTTTTGTAAGTATCATCTTTTTCAACCTTATGAAAGGAAGAGATTTTCTTTTAATGGGAAATCTGTATTTCAACATTAAGATGGAACATAACTTTGGTTTAGCCAATCTCCTGGGAAGTAGGTTCTTTGTGTATTACATGCTTGGCATAAAAGAAAAACTCACATTCCTGCAAGTTTATTTCAGGCATAATAGACTGGAAACATGTATCTGTGGAATTTAAAGTATAATCTCACCTGCATTCCCAACATATTAATAATACTTTACATTTATAGATTACTCATTGCTTTTACAAATCAGAATAATCTCTAAACCTCCAACCTGTTCCAAAATGCAAGGAATAAATTGAAGCGAGGCTGCATGGTGTGTGTGTGTCTGGGAACAGAAAGAGGAAAACTGAGTGAACTTGGGATTTACAATGGTTATAGCTGACTGGGATTATGAATATCCTTTCTTTTTGTTTGTATTATAACTTTTCTGTAACAAATACTTTAGCACTTTGCAAAATTTAAAAGACAATTATTTGAGCTGAAAATAATAATTATAAATCACAAGTGAAAAGTAGAAATAACTCTACCTATAATCAAATGACAAGGTCAAGGTTCTCTGCAAATGTGGCCAGGTCAGCTCAAGGCCAGTTAACCACAGGGCCCCAACTCCAGCCTGAAGAGGCACAGCCCTCACCTGGGCTTCTGCACCGCCAATGCTGGCGATTACTCAGATAGAAGTTTTCTGCTTCCTTCCCAGGGCGGGAAGGGGCAAGGGCAGGGCAGGAGGCACTTAGAGACCAGACTGGGGAGAGGTGGGGGAAACCACTTCCTCTGTGCACCTCTTAAAGACCAAGGAATTGGAGCCCAGGGGCCTTCCCTAAGCCCCGTCCTTGCAAAGACCATCTACTTGACCTAAGAGGGGCAATTTGGGGTTGGGTGCTGGTGCCCTGACCCAGTTTTGGCCTCTATTGGGCTCCCGTTGTTACAGAGGTGCAACCATCCTCAAACTTGAGCTCAAAAGAATTTTCAGGAAGGCAGAAATCCTGAGGCAGCATCATGAAGTGTGAAAAAAGAAGATAATGGTTGGGCTCTGGGGTTGCATATAAAGCAGCCGTGGGATCAGTTCCCTGGCTGAGTCTTGGCTGAAAGGTGAAAGGAGTCCAGGAAGGAATGTGTCTCCTGTTCACCTATATCCATTCACTTGTTCACTCAGCAAACACTTCCTGAGTGGCCCATATGCTTGCAGTTACAGACAGTCATTTACTCCGTGGACTGCTACAGAGAGGAGGGACGGGCAAAATGCAGCCCCACTTGCCCAGCTGTGGCCCTCCAAGGAAAAGGTGCCTTTTCTTCATAGGAAGATGTCGGCTGAGTAAGCCTTGTGCCTGTAGAGTAGCCCTTGGCCAGAAGTAGAGTGCCCTTTCTACTTTACACTACTTCACAGAGGTGTATGAGGGGCTGGCACTGGCCCTGCTCCCAAGGTCACACATCTTGCTAGCAATAGATACAAAGATGAAAACAGCACGACTCTTTGTCCTCAAGAAAATCAATCTAAGTAGAGACAGAAAGCAGATAACTGCAATAAGGTGCAGAATAACTCTAAAAATGATATGTAAAAACCATAATAGAAGTAAAATAGAAAGACAGCCTGTTTAAAAGCGACATTAATGCTGTCTACAGTGAAACACTCAGAAATAAAAATAAGGAGAAAACGACGAAGAATGAGGAGGTAGAGAATTGTGACTATTTATTGCATACCTCCCCTGTGCTAAGATTGGTCTTACCAAACATGGGAACTAAGGCTCTGAGAATCTGACTACAGTTAGTAAGGGCAGAGTGAAGATTCTGTCAGGTCGACCTACTTCCAGAGCCCTTGCACCTCCTAAAACGCTCTGCTCCCCACATGTGTCGGGTCTGTGCCCGGCTGTGGCAGGAGGGCCTGCTGAGCAGAGCTGGTACAGACTTCAGAGCAGTACAGCAGTGGTGTCCGACCGCGGCCCATGGGCTACATGCAGCTCAGGATGGCTGTGAATGTGGCCCAACACAAAATTGTACATCTACTTAAAACTATGAGATTTTTTTTGTGATTATGCGTCATAATGTATTTAATGTGTGGCCCAAGACAACTCTTCTTCCAGTGTGGTGCAGAGACACCAAAAGTTTGGACACCTCTGAGAGTGATTATGATCGACAATACTGTATTATATACTTCAAAGTTGCTAAGAGACTACATATTAAGTGTGTTCACCATGCCAAAGAAATGATAATTATGTGACATAATAGAGGTATTAGCTAACACTATGTGGTAACCATACTGCAATATAAAATGTATCACATCAACACCTCATATACCTTAAACATACACACTGTTATGTGTTGATTACATCTCAGTTAAAAAAGGAAGAATATTCCAACATAAATTATCAAATGCAGGAAACTAAATATTGATAGATACTTCCATCTAACCCAGAAGCCATATTCCAATTTGTCAGTTGTCCGAAAATGTCCTGCACAGCATTTTTGCCCCCTCTGGAACAAAATCCAGTCCAGGACCACTTACTGCACTGAGTCGTTGTTTCTTTAGTTACCCTTAAGTTGGACCACTCCTCAGACTTTGTCTTTCGTAGCAATGGCCTGTGAAGAAAACAGGCCAGTTATTTCACAGAATGTTCCTTGCTTGGGCTTGTCTGCTACTTCCTCATGCTTGGCTGCAGGTTGTGCACTCCTGGCCAGAAAACGACATAGTGACGCTGTATCCTTCTCGGCATAATCACACGCCTGGATCTAGACGTGACCCCTCCCGATATCTGTCTGTTTCCCTTCAGTGCTATCAGCCTGATCATCTGGCCAAGATGTCCATTTTCTCCACAGTATATATAGTTACCACTTGCCCACGAATATGTGGGGAGACAATTAAAGACCATACAACTATCCTGTTCCTCATCAAACCTCCCTTACTCAACCAGACTTAACATCCATTGCTGATTCTTACCCAAATAATCCTAGGGCTGCAAAAGGGTGACTTTCTGAATCCACCACTTCCTCCACATTTGTCAGGTGGCATTACATCACAAAGAAGGGCCCTTCCTTCCCCCCACGCACCAAGCTATCTATCTATTACACAGCAGACTCATAAATTCCTATTATTCGAAGGGCTATAATCCATTACTGTTCTTATTCATTTTATCACTCAAATTGTCCCTAATTTCACCAGCTACAGCCCCTTCAAGCTGGTTCTTATGTCTCCTTGACATCACCGATCACGTCTGCTTACTTTCTGGCAAAACAAAATGTTCCAGGCTTAATTTGTACCTTCCCTTCTCCAGCAATGGGATCAGCCTTGTTTCTCAAGGACCCCTGGTTCTTCGTACTGGAGAATGGTATAACCTGACACTTCTATTCTTAGTTTGGCATGTAGTCCTTGAATGAATGACTAAATGAATGAAAATCTGCCTTCCCTGTGGGACTCATGAATCACTGCAGAGCCAGAAAATCATCAACTGACTCTTCTTGGAAGATGGATATGTCAGAACAGAGCCTTTAACCCACTCGTGTCTGCAGCCCACTCAAGTCCAACTCCTCACCTCTTCCCTTCCCACTCATGCTTGCACCTTTCACAATAAAATGACTACAGAAACCCATTGGATCATCTCGGTAATTCAGAAAGCCCTGGGGTAAGTGAATCTCTCTCAACCTCAGGGATCTGTGCAGGCCTATTACTGGTGAAAGGTTTAGGGAAAGTGAGCTGAATCCACCAACTCAAAACATACAGGAAAGGGAAAGGGAAATAGACCCAAGAGTTTGAATTAGACCCTCCAAGGATGCTATTCCTAATCTTTTCAGCTCCCCTCCATACCAAGTATTCTCAGCCGTCTTTTTTGCATATGCACCTCACAGAGGTGTAATGTTCCCTGTTCCAGATCACACACCTGGGGCCTCAAGTACCATCAGTGATGGTCAGTCACTAAGGGGAGGTGCTCTGAGAGCGCTGAGCCAGGATATGTCCTGGGGGACATCATGGAAGGCTTCCCTGAGGGGGTAAAATCCCTGCTGGGCATGGGAGGAAAGAAATCAAGATATGGGAGGAGAGATGAGTAGAAGTTGCTGCTGGTTAGTATTCAAGGAGAGCACCGTGGCAGACCATGTGCCATGTGCCAGTCTGTTTGGGCAGCGCCACACCTGTGTAAATGGGCTCCAAAGTAACAGGAGCTAGCTAATCACCGGAAGAAACAACTAGTCAAAATTCATACACTTAACCAGTTCCTCCTTTGTAATCTGTGTTCTATAAACATTAAAAACATGCCCCAAGAATTCTAACGTCTGCCTCTGTCATATTTCATGCCTCTGGGTTCAGGTAACCCCAGTGTTCCAAGAGCACCTTAGGACTCTGATTTACAACAGTGCTGCCAGTGTGGCTTCTCCCTTTCCCCATTCAGGATGAGGCTCACTCAACGCTCTGAACCAGCCATGCCCGAGAGGGCTGTCTGAAGTAGCTTATAACAGAAGGCAAGAAGCGGTCACTACACATGTGTAAGTGGTTTTTAAAAAATCTCTGATAACATCTGTGGAAGTCAGAAGAGTATCTGGGCTCCCAAGTTAGCACTTAGAGCAGGGCTGTCCAACTTATTTTCACTGGGGGCCACATTAGCCTCGTGGTTGCCTTCAAAGGGCCCAATGTAATTTAGGACTGTGTAAATGTAACTGCTCCTTCATAGTTGAGCAAGAGCTCAGTGCTGCCACTGGGTAGAAACAAGCTGCCAGGCAGATAAAACAAGGTCGGGGGCCGGATTTGGGCGGCGGGCCTTGTGTCTGCCACCTGTGACTTAGAGATTACGTGGTAAATGGGCTGCAGAGTGTGGTAGGGTCCGCCCAGAACAGCGTTGGCACGTGGGGGAATATTCCTAGGGTGGAAGAAGGGCAAGGCCACCAGCCTGCCACAGTTCTGCACTAGCTTCAAACCCCAATCCAAAACCGGAAGTGGGAACAGGTCTGGGACGGCAACACAGGGATGGCCCAGGGCCATCGACAATTCTACCCAGTGACTATTTCTTCTCACTGACAAACACGACATTGTGCTAAACCTCAGCGACTAAGAGATGGAAAGATAGAAAAGACATGATCCTCGCACTCCAGGAACAAGTGAAGGAAGGAGACAATGAGTTAACATTTTCACCCATTTCCTCAGCCAGTTAAGAGGCATCTCCTAATTGAGAGACCACATCCTTTGCTCCTAGCTCTAAAAGTTATCCACCAAAATGTTCACTGGACATGTAATAAGAACTGGTTGATTGATGAGATAAAGTTGTCCAATGGCCAACTGCCTTATTTATTCAAAAAATGGCACTGTGCTTGGTAATGGGGATAGACAGGGACCTAAGTCAGACACAATCCCAGCCCCCAGCGTTTACTTTCGCCACTGCACATCTGCTCTGTACTTTATAAATGTTCAGGGGAGTCCTACAGAGAGACCTCCCTGTCATTTGGTCCTGATAACAACCCTAGTAAGTGCTTATCAGTCACAGAAGCTCAGCAGGATCACAGACTTGCCCCAGAACTCCAGCTGGACATGGCACCGGCAGGACCTGCAGGTCTAAGACCAGTTCTCAGGTCACTGTCTCCCACTGGGTGTGACTTGAGTGCACACTGCCAGGCAAAAGGGGGAAGAAGAATTAAGAAGAAGGAAAAGACTCTAAATAGTGCCAAGAACAATTTCTTCCTAATTCATTTCTACTTTTCCAGTAATTCACAACTTACTCGTGTATCCTAGAGAATGCTAACCTTCCAGAATTTGAGGTAAAGGTACTTAAAAAAAGTAATCGTGCCCTGGTTGTGCGGCTTATTGGTTGGAATGGTGTCCCATACACCCAAAATGGCTATGGGTTCAACCCCTGGTGGGGCTGTGTATTGGAGGCAACTGATCTATATTTTGTTCTCATGTCGATGTTTCTCCCTAACCCTTCCTCTCCCTCAGCCTCTCCCTCAAATCAATAATTGCATCTTCAGATGAGGAATTAACAAAAGTAACCACTGGTCCCCCAAACATGTACTCAATATATTATATATTAAATTACACATTAATTATAGTTTATTATATATTAATATTAAAGCATATATTATTAACATTAAAACATAATTAATCAACATTAATAATTATACAGAATTGATTGTATAATTACTATATATTAATTATATGTTAATAATTGATCTATTATATATCAATTGTATATTAATACAGTGATTGTTCATTAAGGGGGAAAAGATTTGGAAGGCAGTTGAATCTGAGGTATCCACTTTTCCACTTTAGAGTACCTCTTTCTCTCTCAGCTGTGATAAGCCCAGGCAGGAAACTAGTAGATTATAAATGCTTTGTGATAATGTTTTTTAAACCAACTGATCTTTTTCACTTATTTCTAAACTAGATCAGCTGAAAAACACCGGTAGAGTTTTCCATAGCAACTCATGACACAAAAGACATTCGATCAGAAGGTTGAAGGCATTAATCCTTTTTCTGTGAGGGTCACTTACATTGGATTGTCACTTTCAATCAGCAGGTAATGCCAGTGGAATTCTAGTTAGTACTTAAATGGACTGTCCTGTTTTATTCTTGGCTGATCGCCCTTTTGCCCTCTCCAAAAGGCCAGCAACGTGCAACTGGGGTTTGTTAGCAAAGCCTTCATAATTTACAGGACTTTTTTTTTCTTTTACATTTGAAACCTCGGTTACCTCATAAATAACTCCTTTTATCACATGCATGGATGTTCCTGTAATGCTACCTGCAGTATCTCAAATGTTTCAAAAGTTATCTAATGTGCTAGACAGGGACTGCTTTTGACCTCTGGGTTAACCGAAGTTAACCCACAAATCTGACTGCTTTAAAGGCTGCGTCCTGCTCCAGCTGCTATTTCAAGCTGTAAATTACTGCCACTCAGGGCAATGACAAGACAGGGTATCAGGACCTTTTCTGACACTGTACAGTTTGTGATTAAATATGGTCTCGGCTTCCTTTCCCAGTAATCAAGCATGTGGACATTACATAGAATCCTGAGAAGAAGCCTTCTCGGTAACCTAACCGTAGAATGAAAAAAACACATGGTAAATGATTAGAGTGCTTTAACCACTTTGAGGGCTCCAGTTAGAGCAACTTGATTTCCTCTAGGTCCATCTGTACACCTCGGCCTGATCTGTGCCGTCCTCTACAATTAACCTGACCCCTTCGCTGTGTCCCCCAGGGTGCCACGATTTCCCGTCAGCTGTGCCTTCAGCCGGCAAAGCTTCACTCCCCGTCCTCACCAGTGGGAGCTGCTCACTCACCTCCCAGACCCAGCTTAAGTGGAACATCCTCTGTGAGACCATGCCCTACGTTCCCGTCAAAGTGGGCCTCTCTCGTCTGTGTCCCCGGAGCACCTGGGACACCTCTGCTAAGACACACACCATACTATATTCTAGCAATTTCTTTACACATCTGCACAGTGCAGCATCCTCATTCTAAACATAGTCTTTGAAAGCACAGAATCCAAGCTGTGTTTTCTTTGGAATCTTGGGCAAGTTGTTTCATATCAGGGAACCTTCCTTACCATGCCTAAAAATAACCACTTCAAGCAGGCATTTGCTGTTATGTGATGACTAAATGAGAAAAGATGCAGGAAGTGACTGTTGCAGATGCTGCATGAATGCCAGTTGCTGCTGCTGCTCCCCCTACATCATGATCACCAACATTATTAAGTTCTAAGGCCCCATTGGGAACCATGCCATTTACTCATCATTGTAGTTCCATCTCCTAGAACTCTGAGAACACAGGTACTCAAGACTGTGTGCTGGAGTTTGAAGACAAACATGGTTTTACTAGCAGTTAGCCGGGCCTCGACATAACTGTACCTTACCCACTGATGGTAAAGCTAAGCTAGAAAAGCATGAAGTTCCCTTCATTCTGTTTCTCTAACCAAAGGCTGAAAATCAATTCTCGCTGTCAAGGAATATGGACAATAGTTTGCATGCCTGTGGAAGGCTGAAGGTGGACTCCTGAATCCTATTTCACATTTTAACAAAAAAAAAAACAGGTTACTTTTAAACATTTGGTTTATAAAAATTTTCCCCAATCACACAGAGCTGGAGATGGACGGCAGATTGCTGAAGCCTTGCCAAGTCAAAACGTAGAAGAATCGTGACAAATTGTTTCTCGACTCCCTTGTTTTCTCTTTGAAAAAATAATTTACAGTGTGGGATGGGTTCACTCCCCTTCCCGTCGTCTGAGTCCTCGGAAAATTATGGCAGGCTCTGTCTGAAGGGCCGGTGCGACTCCGGGGGCCTGACTCTCACTGGGTTTTCTCAGCCCCAGACATTAGACACAAGCTGTCTGTCACTCAAGACCCTGACATCACAAAAGCAAAAAATTTTAAATAAACATTTTTAAAAAAGGAAACTCTGCCTAAGCCAACCCAAATATTTTCTTTCTGTGAAATTTAAATATGTGTGAAATTGGATTCTATCCAGCCGTTCTTCTAAATCTCAGTCATAGGATAAGAATTAGGTAAACAGCTTTATCTGTCATAATCATCCCACAAGACCCATTCAGGAAATAAGTAAAGTCCAGGGTAGAATGTGGCCTTTTGGTCAGTAATAACACCTATCCTTTGCTTACAGGATGACCAGAGCCAATACTGTGTTGAAACTGTACAGGCCTGATATCACTTAGATTCCACACAACAAGGCCATGAGGTTGGTATCTTCAGTATCAGTATCATGCCCTTTATACAGATGAGTAAACTGGGCCTTGTCCAAGCTCACTCAGTGAGTGGCAGGGCTGGGTTCACATCAGGAGGGTGTAGCTCAGAGACAGGACCTCACTGCAAAGCTCCAGGGTCCCTTGCTCCATACCAACCATCTGGTTCAATACCACTGTATGGTCAGCCATGGGCTATTGAACCTGTCTTTATATCTAGATCCCTTATGTTTGTCATCACTGCCTCTTGCTCTCCCTGAGCCCAAACTAAATCCTGTACCTAAAAATCAGCAGCTAAATGGAGGCCAAAGCTGAGACAAAGCCCGGCCCCCAAGCACCGGGACTCCAGTCAGCCCTTACCCTGCTTCTCTCCATTCCCTGACTCATGGCGGGAAGCCACACATCCCCCCATATCTAGATGTTAAGATGTGGAGCTCATTCTGGGTCATATACAACGGGGACCCCCCAAAGAACAAAATTTAATAAAAATTGTGTAATTAAATACACAATTTATTTATAAAAACTGTGTATTTATTTTTACATGTTTAAACTTCAGTCACCTTCAAAGTACTAAGTTGGAGGCAATACATCTATCGAGATTTTTTTTTTTCCACTGCTCGAAACACTTTTTGAACTCATTGATTTTGATGCCTTTTAATGCTTCTGTTGTTTTTTTGTTTCACCTCTTCCAGATTGGCAAAACATTTCTTTCTGAGGAATTTTTTCACCCAAGGAAACAAAAAAAAAAGTCTCTTGGGGAGAGATCAGGTGAATAGGGAGGGTGGGGTATCAGGGTCATGCCATTTTTGGTCAAAAACTGTGGAACACTCAGCCCAATGTGGGCAGGTGTTCTTGTATATCACCCATCATGAAATGGGCAAACACATTGAAAGAGTCTCCCAAAACATGTCACTGAAGCCAAATGCAGCCTCTCATAACAACGCCAGCTAGTACACTGTTATAGATGGGTTTCTAGAACACTCACCTAGCAGTGGCGAGCCTGTACTATAAGGGGCCCTCCTTCCAGAATATAATTCCAGTTTTTGGGGGGTCCCCCCTCATATGTTCAGTTCAGGCAGATGGCATGTCTCACCTGAGATATGTAGGCTCAACACCCTCATCGGCATGGTGGGAGGGAACATATTATTTGGAATCAGCTCTAGATACAGATTTCAACTGCATTGCTTAGGTTGATGAACGTGGCTTCTTAATAAACCTCTCAGAGTCCTAATTTAAAGTAGGTGTAATAAAGTTTTTTAAGACTGTTGTAATTAAATAACATGTAAAACACTTGATGGTAGCTGGTGTTCTATAAAAGCTAGTATCTTTGCCCATTAAAAGGCAAGATCTTTCTATGACCTCTTAACCCTTCTGTGATCTAGTTGAAAAATCCAGAAAGAGAGCAAAGCAACCACGTTCATTCATTCAAGTACTTACTAAGCACCAATTATGCATCAGATATTTGAATGAGGGTTTGAAACTCATACTAGGCTATCAAGGCTCATTCTGGGAATGTAAAGAAATGCTGATTCAGCTCCTGCCTAGTGCCAGGCACTTAAACAGAGAATCTCATTTGCCCTCACAACCATTTGAGACCAATGTTAGTAACCCGGATGTACATATAAGGAAGTGAGACTACGAAAGGCTCACAAGTTACCACCACAATGACCCCCTTCTCAGGACTCTCATGACCCACCTCCCATCTTCTCATCCTTCCACAGTGTTTAATTTAGGGAAAGTTAAAGGGAGAATCAATTCTTGTAACTTTCAACACACGTCAATTAAGCCTGGGACAATCCTTGGCCTCAATATCAGGTCTTGCCACTGGCAGGGAAAAGACATCTTTCAGGACTCCTGGCAATGACAGCAGAGATGCAGAGATAAGGGGCTTTAGGGCAGGTTGGCAAGGAAGGCTCTGAACTGTCACCACCCACTCCACCAGCTCTTTCTGGTGCTGTAGCTGCCCTTCCACTGCCCGGGTCTAGTCTTCAAGCTTCAGGTAAAAATCAGTAACTACCTGACAGATGGCCAGGCTTCCTCAAGGTAGCTGAGAAATGCCCATGCACTGCCCCTCTTCCATAGCAAGAGCTACAGAGTCAGCTGAACACAGGTTCAAATCCTGCCTGACCTCCAAGGCCACCTCTTTCCACTATTCTATGTAATCTCTGAGCAAGACTATAATATTTTCTATGATTTACTTTAAAAAGTCTCTAGTACTTATAGTGAGATGTACACATATGTTTCTAAATTAAATTTTTCTACCTCTGAGGGATGGGTGATAACATCTACAGAGCCTAAACAAAGATCGACATTCTAGAGGGAGTGGCTATTTATTAACCTCTCAAGAACCCCCTTTAGAAATTCATACTGACGGGTGGGTTAGAATTTAAAGGATGGAACTGCAAGCACTTCCAATACTGTTGTCTAAATCTGCACAGGAGTCATTAATGAACATTAATTTATTAACAAGGAACATCAGAAAGGATGTATCATTGATAAAATGAGCGACATCGAGAGAGAGTATTGGCTCACAGCACTGTGTGAGCATCTCTACTCCAGCATGAAGGGCTTGAAGGCAGCGCCTCCGTCCAGAATTCCATAAGGTCCTGTGTTCCCAACACAAGGAGTTTCCCACTCAGTGCAGCTGGAATACTGGCCAACTTGGGGATTAGAATATTATTATGCTTGTCTCAGGCTCAATTGTTTATGCAAAGTTGGTCAGTGGGCCTCCAGGAAAGATAGAAGGGAATTCATGGGGCCTAAAGCAAAGAGATTCATGATGATTTTTATGCATGCTAGCTAATAAATGCTTATACTTGTGAAAAATTTAGCCTATGACTTGTTTTCACTGTAACTTAGTTTGCTAGGGAAGAGACACCCAAACCAGCCAAAATGAACCTAACCCCGGTTGAACAGGTATGTTGTCTTAAGTCAGTTTGCAACAGAGTCCAATAAGCTAGCCCTGCCTGGCTTATTGAATCCCTGCCTTCAAAATGAGAGAAAGGACCCAAGAAAATTTCTAGAAGTCTCTCTAAAGTCTTACAGTGAGAGGTACTGTAATGTGGCTGTTAAGAGTCCAGGGTTTGGGTCAGATTGCTGTGTTTGAGTTCCAGCATGAGCTCCCAAACTTGTTTGTGCCTCTTGTCTCTTCGCCTACGAAATGGCAACGTGACTTACACTTCCTCATAAGGCAGTTAGGATGGTCCAATGAGCTACTGAAGGAAAAGCACACAGAACTAAAGGAAGCCCTCAGTAAATGTAGCTACATCACAGTAGGGGAACTACAAACTGCTTTCCAAAAGGTTTCCCATAAGTGTTAGCTCTTATTTTACTATTTATCATTTCATTCAACTAGCTTATACTAATTGCCCAAGTACTAAGGGGTATGGAGATAGATAAGAACTACACAATATCCCCTAGACTGCTTCCCATGGTCTGTTCTCTAAGGGACTCCCAGTCTAATACGTGTCAGACAAGCAGACAAGCACAATCTCAGTGAAGTTTTGTGGACACAACCAAAAAGAAAAGGAAAAAAGAAAACCATTAATTCTGCAAGGAGAATTCCAGGAAGGCTTCCTAGAAGAGGTGATACCTGAAGTAGGTTTTAAAGAATGAATGGGATCTGGTCAGGGTAAATGTGCTTACAGGTAAGTGTATATTTCTCAGCTTGCTTTTGACATTGCAAAATTTCCCCATGTTAGGAGCCATGACTCTCTCATCACACCAGCAATCCCAAGTCTCCACAGAACAGATACCCAATATTCACAACTTATTGGCAGACCCATGAAGAGCAAATTATATTACACTAGAGAAAGAGAGAGAGAACACATGGCGGGTCATGGGGGCTGGGGGGCGTGACTGGCAAGGGTGGAAACCCTATATCCCTGAGGCAGGAAGTGTCAATCCTGCCTATTTGTGTGTTTGCTGGTATAAACCATAATGGGTTTTTTTAAAATGCATCCTTTTCATCTGGGACATCACAGCTGTGTTATATTTCCAAACCCTTTCCTCTGACTTTTATGAGCTTGGGTCTCTAACGGACCAACCTCAGGCACACTGTGTCCTTTCATTGTAAGAGCAGTGGGCTGCACAGCTTGGATTCCGGACTCTTTCGAGGGTCATCCCAAGGGGTCACTTAAAGGCCTCTGAGGATCTGAGGAGCAATATGGAGATCCAGCTGCAGTTTAACAACAATGCCAATCCTCACTGAGCACTTACTAAGGGCCAGACACTATTCTAAGTGCTTTATCTGTATTAACCTGTTGATTCCTTGAAACAATTCTATGAGGTGGATGCCATTCAGATCCCTATGTTACAGATGGGAGCAGAGGTTAGCCATACAATCACAAAGTCACATAGCTAGCTAGTAAGTGGCACAGCTAGGATTCAAACACCATACCATCTGACCTAGGAGAGATAGCAGCCAACTCTTTCTAGAAGTAAACATATAGATCAAGTCTTATCACCACATTAGTGAAAGGTGTGCCATGTCTGTAATTTGGGACTTCTGTGGGACCCTGGGTATATCTGTTCTTCTTCTTCTAAGAGCCACATTACCATCCTGAGTTTGCATATTAAGCCCTTCTGCCTTGCCTGCTATAAAACGACTAAGTTGCTAATAAAAGCAATGCCTCTCACTGTGACTGGTGCCAACCCCAGGCTCTAAGTGCCAATGGTCTGTTGGATTTTCCCACCAACTTTTCTGGATGGCTCTAAGCAGACAAACCACCCAGACTGCTGCGAATGTTACTTGGAGAAGAGCACGTGCCAGGAGCAACAGGAAAGAGGGGCCCACCCTCGCTGCAGATGGAGCTTTCCTAAGTAAACCCATCCTCCAAAGTAACTTAATTATTCTTACCAGGGATTCTTATGAAGCTTGCAGTTGCCAAGTACTTCAAAAGATCAATTTCATAAGCATTTCCCCAACTGGGTCTATAAGATTGTATTGGCCATTTTACAGAGAGTTTAGGTGACTTGCACAAGGGTGGGGATGCAGGTACTCAGGGGCAGCCTCAAGGTTCAAAACCACTCACCTCTCGTGTGCCAAATCATTAGGCTGGCTGGCAAGAAAAGGACCTACTTGCATTTTGGTTTCTCACTTGTCAGGAGATCTCAAAGGGCTGTGGATATTGAGACATTCTGTTAGGACTGAAAGGGACACCAGCCAACTTTTTAACTCCTAAAAATCCAGAACAGGCCAAGAGGTTGTGGAAACACCATCAATGAGATGGAAGGCCCTGAACCTGAAACTCCTCAGGATCACCAAGGAAAGGCACACCGAAAGTTGTCTACAGGAGCATGGAGCTTGGCGGTCATGAAGGCGTGGGCCCAATGCTCTTACTAGGGGCACGGACTGGACAAATGACCCCACTTCACTGAGGCTTAGTTTCCTTGTCTACAGTGAGGGTATATCTCCATCCTCCCAAGGCCACTGCTAGTACATATGGGCTACTTTATACATAAAAGGGAGAAAAATCTGTCCTATCTGTGGAGGGATTACAAAAAATCACTTCTTTGCTGGCCCAACCTATGCAATTTTGCACCCTCCTCAATGACTGATTATAAGAAATTCGTGAGAAAATGTGGACAAAATTAGGCATCCTTCACATTTGGCTTAAACATTACTCCCTTGGCAGGCTCCCCCCATCCTCCAGGGCAGACCCTCCTACAGAATGCTCCCTAGGCCCCCTGCACAGTTCTCCTTCTTAAATACGGGTTTCACCTGAAAACATGTGCGCACCATGCCAGTTCTCTGTGTTAGAGTGTAAGCTCGGTGAAGGTAGACCCTAGATCACTCATGTTAACTGCTGTAAGCCCACATGTCAACACACACTCCAGCACACAGCAAATTCTTGTTGAATATCTCAACTCAGTGAACGCGTGAAAGCATGTGGAGGTAGTGGTCTAACAGAGGTGGACTCTTACTATAACCCTACTGCTCTGAAGGTGGGCTGATTCTTCTGTTCACTTCTTCCCCTTAGGCCTATCCCTGACCACTGCATTCCAAGCCTTAGTTTGAAGATCAATATTGAAAGACTTCCTTTTATAGTTTTTAACTTGTTTACATTTACTTTAATTTACATAAATAAAGGTAGTATTTATTCATTCAATCAACACACGTTTGCTGAGTGCTTCATATATGCCAGGCACTCATCTAGGAACTAGCCGTGAAATCATGAGCAAGGTCATAGACTCAGCCTTCTAGTTGGGGCAGGTAAACTACAAACTATTAAACAACTAGACAAGAAAATTTCAGGTAGTGATGAGAAATGAAGAAAATTAAAACAGAGTAATGTGTCAGGAAGTAATTGCGGGGAGGGGACACTGTGACTTTCTGTTGGGAAGATGGAGGCCTTTCGAAATGGCAAGACATTTCCAGCCATGCAAAGACCTTGGGGGGCAGCATTCCAGGCACAAGGTACAAACCCCTAGTGTAAACGTCCACAGACCACTGGGCTTGGCGCATCTATGCAACAAAACGAAGGTCACCATGACAGGAGCACAGTTTGCCAGGGGACAAGGGGCATGTGGTGAAGGGAGGGCAGTAGGCAGCGACCAGATTAGGGAACAACTTGCAAGGTAATGGGGTAGAGACTGAGTCTGCATGCAATGGGAAACCATGCAGGGTTTTTAGGAAGGGAATGAATGATGTTTATATTTTAATAAAATTACTTTGGGTGTTCAAACAGGTGTGCAAGTGGATAGAGATCTATTATAGTAATCTGGCCTAGAGCTAAGGCTAGTTTGAACTGTGATAGCTGGGCATGAGAAACAGACTCAAGGCATAATTTAAAGATAAAATGATAGAACATGTCGACAGCTGTGAGAGGAAAAAGAAAGAGCAAAATCAGAAATGGTGTAATCCAGAAGAAAGTGAGTTACAGTGGTCTTCTTTGCTTGTGGACCTATCATGGATCCAGCACCACTGGCTCAATTAACCCTCAGAACTTTTGAGGTTAAGTCATTATCCCCACTTATAAGATGGAAAAACTGAGGTTGAGAGAGCGTAAGTAACTAGCCCAAACTAGTAAGACTTGGTGCTTCCTCCAGTGATTTGTGCCTTTCAAAATTCCACAGGGTCTGGGGCCCCGTTCCAGCAGAAGCTGCAGAAAGCCCTTTCAGGTGTCGAAGCACTCCACTGGCAAACTGAGCACTCTGCAAACGAAGCAGGGCTGGAGCACCACGCTGGGAAACCCAAGGGCAGGTTTCATGTGCAATCTGTTTCACATCAGTTGCCCAGGGTTATTTCAGCCCTGTGATCTCACATGCCCTGTGACATGATGGGATGTGACAGGGCCAGCTGAGGAGACCCTATCAGCAGTGGCCAGAGCAAGCAGGCAGTTGTTGCTATTGTTGTTGTTGTTATGTTTCAAGTACCGTGGTTCTTTTCCACTGAGAGCCACTGCCAATTTCTAAACCCGGATGACTAACGACAGTGGTTAATCCATTGGATATGGTGATACATGGCAAAAGTCCTGAGTGTTGGAGCCTGAAAGACCAGGACTAAGGTCCAGGCTGACCCACTTGGGAGGTGCTAGGCCTTGCAAAAGTTTAACTCTCTAAGTTTCCAGGTTTTTGCTTCTACAAAACATGAGTAACAAAACAACCAACTTCATAGGGCTACATAAACAATTAGTGGATAATTGCTACTGCAGAGCACGTTAAAACTACCAGTAACAGTCCATCATTACCATCATCACCATCCTCAAATACTAAAAAAGAACAAGCCGCTGTCTTCAGCTGCAGCCTCCCTCTGTTCCTAGGAGAGGTAAGCTGTAGCACTACTCATGAAAGTCTGTAAAATGTAGCATTCAAAGAATTCCGCAACACTTTTCCAATTCTGTTGCAAAGAGATGGGTGGTAAGCACAAAATTCTTGGCTTCATCCTAAACTCATGATATCTACCTCTGGAATAACATGCACAAGGCGAACTGTTAACCAGATACCAGCACTTGCTAACTTTACAGTCTCGTGAAAGTGAAATAATCACATCTTTACAGCTATAAGGTGGAAAAGGCTTCTCTTTTACTATGAGGAACATAAGGAGACCCCAGGCAAATGAGTCCATCTGAGCTTTAGGTGTCTCATCTGTGAAACTGTAACAGTACCTTTCTCCTAGGAGTAGTGTGAAGATCAAGTAAAATAATCACATAACATGCTCCATAAATGTCACCTCCGCCTGCTTTCCCCCACCCCCAGCGCAGTGCAGGGAATGACAAGCAGTGGTAGCCTGGCAGTTTCTAGTGGTCAAGTAGAGGCTGAGAGGGCCTGTTCTTGAATCAGAAAGTCTACACATCTCATGAAAACAGAATAGACTGAGAGTAAAAAAAAAAAATACACCAAAAAACAGAGAGATATAAACCAAAGTATGAGTTCATAAGACACCCTCTCGTTCCTGCCTACTGCTGAGGACACTGTAAGTTTTAATTGTAAAAATGAATATTTCTCCCTGGCTGGTGTGGTTCAGTGGTTTGAGTGCCAGCCTCCAAACCAAAGGGTCACTGGACCCTTCAATTCTTAGCCAGGGCACACGCCTGGACTGCAGGCCAGGTCTCCAGTGGGTGATACACAAGAGGCAAGCACACATTGATATTTCTCTCCTTTTCTTTATCTCTCCCTTCCCTTCTCTCTAAAAATAAATTTAAAAATCTTTTTTTAAAAAATAAATATTTTTAGTGCTCCTTTATTTCTCCACGAGCTTGTACACATGCTACTAATGTCCACAGCCCTGGTGTAGGCAGGGCAGATGTTATTAGTCTATTTTACAGATGACCCAAAGGTTAAATGATTTAAGCAGAGTTACAGAGTAAGTCTGTAAAGGAGCTCTGAGGAAAACACAGGTCTCCTGGCTTCCAGTCCACCACCTTCTCTGCCACACCTTATAAATTATGTCCCTGAGAAGGACAGATTGCATTGCTCCTTTAACTTTAATGTGTGTTAGGAGTTATAAACCGAGTCATTGGGCCTTGAGGGTCCAATCTCATAGACTCCTGCAGGTGCACATGTGATAACAACAACAATATAATCACGCTAAGTGCTCTGCTGGGCTCTGTGGACAAATCCAGGCCTGCTGCTTCTTCTGGTGCAAAAGTGACAATATGTTTCTACCTTTACTTGTGTTTCCTCTATCATTTACTGGCTTCTCTAAATCCTTGTTACCTAAACAGGTCACTTGGATGGGCAGCATCACTATCCCCCAGGGGCTTGTTGGAAATGCAGACTCTCGGGTTCCAAGACAGAGCTTCCAAATCCAAATATGCATTTTAACCTGGTTCCCAGATGATTCATATGCATATTAGAGTTTAGACAAGCACTGCTCTCAAAAACTCAAAATGTGTTAAAAAAATGTCAATGCAGAATGTGGTATGCTGATAAAATACCCATAGTATCAGTAAGGACGTGCTTACTGAATTGTTTCAACCTTTAATTGTCTATTAATGTTACTGGTATTGAATCATGATGCCTGGAACATAATAAGCACTAAAGAAATATCTGTTGATCTTTGACTTGTGTGGCTCAGTGGGTTGGGCATTGTCCAACCAACCAAGGGGTCACGGGTTGAGACGCATACCTGGGTTATGGGCCAGGTCCCCAGCTGCAGGGCAAGGGGTGCAAGAGACAACCAATCAATGTTTCTCTTACACATCTATGTTTCTCTCCTTCTCTTTCTCCCTCCCTCCCCTCTCTAAAAATAAATAAGTAAAATCTCTTTTTAAAAAAGAAATGTGTTGAACTAATTGATGATTAATTATTAAGTCAATCTATATGTAACGTCTGCCCATCTTCCTTTTCTCCCACTGCTCCTTTATTCTGTAGAATTAAATGAACGAGTACACATGAAGAACTTAGAACAGTGCCTGGCACACAGTGACTGTTCAAGTGTCAAACATTACTAGTAATAGGCCATGAGGTAGAGGCATTCATAACTGGCCACTTTGGCTTTGAGGAGGAAATGTGTAACATGGCCACCTTGGAGATCTGTGGGAATGCCACTTGAAGGAACACAAATTTAAGAAACAGACACTCTGGAGCATACTTTGTAATGCACATAAAAATTATTCCAGTGGATTCCAGGGAAATGATTAAGTGTCCAGGAGAGGTGGGCTGACAGATTATCAGTGTTGGTATGTAAAGTATGTTTGGCATAGTAGTGAAAAGCAAAGTACTTCCTCATATCTGTAGCTGCCTCTTGTCTTACTGGAGATGTGAAGATAAGAAACCCCAAGGCAACGAATCCTGGTGGTGGAGAATGGCTTGATGGACAGGACCACTCAATCTGGTCAGATAGACACTTCTGGTTGAAAGGTAGCCTTAGATGCTAATGAGTCTCACTTGCTAGCCCGATCTCTTCCCTCATACCTTGTTCTTTCCCACTATATTGACTTTGTTCTTGCCTTTAACCCTTACCCATAAGATGCTTTCCCACTCCTATTTTTCACCCATTAAAAATCAGCTAAAATCCATCCCTCCATCCCCTCCTCTCCCCTCCATTTAATTTTTTTTTTAACTCTCCAGGTTACACTAAAAATTCCACCAGGGCAAGACTTAACCTTCTGTTTCCTTGAATTTTTCCATGATGCCTAACGTTGTCCCTTGCACTGAACAGGTGGTCAATATTTATGGCTCAACCCAGCTGTTTTAAAAACAGATAAAAGACAAGAGAGTTCAGATGGCTTTCCTATCACTTATAATAAAATGACTGCATATCTATAACATTTAAGAAACAAAATAAGCTTCCCATAATTTAAGCTACATTTATTTTGCCTCTCCCTAACTTATACTGGGTACTTTCCTCGATAGTTGAGCCATCTTATTTTCTGCTATTCCTGTTATCCTGAGATCAGAAGAAGCCTCTCTCCAAGGTAAACTTTAAGTTACACATAGCTGTGCATCACTAACATTTGATGAACACTCAATACGTGCCAAGGCTGTGCAAAAGTTTTAGGTGCACTGATCATCACAACCACATGATGATTTAGCACTATTATCGTCCTTAACTGGAAGGAGAAATAGACTGGGGGTAGGGAGCGTAATTTACTCAAGGTTACAGAGCGAGGGAGCAGTGGAGCCACTGGCACCCATCTTATCTCCCATAGGAAACTAGGTATTTACCCATAATACACTTCTGCCTCCACTTAAGTTTCCTTTATTTTTCAGAAACACTGAAAGGATTATCTAATAAACTGATATCCGCATTTTATCAAATGTAAAAAAACCAATTCAATAAACACTGCTCACAGAAAAATTCTACCTGTAAGGCAATTCAACTCAGGCTATAAAACACACTCTCCAGGCTGATTTTTGGCACAAAATGTCAAGGACAAAATAAATTTTTTGCTGATTAAAAGAAAAAACTCTCTGTGGCAGCTATTAAATTTTACAGCTGAAGAAAGGGGGCATTCATCGGCATTGGCTTTTTTTGGTCCTTAATCATAATGCCTAAGCTCCTATTAGTTTTAGAAAAACAAAAAGTGATTTTTTCTCAATGTGTCAATAGAACGCAGTCCTTCCCAAAACAATGTTAAATAAAACTGAGGCATTACACAAAATGCTTGAAGAGAACCAGTTCTACCCTCTAACCCTGTGCATTGAACCATCATTTCAAAAATGTTTCAAAGCATTTTTGTCCTCTCTAGACATTTCTGTCTTTTGTAGAAAGTGTCAGTTAAAAAAAAATCATCGAGATATGCATTAGTTAATATTGACCTTTCAAGACCAACGGGTTTTATTTCCTTGGCGAACGTATCTGTTTTAACGTGAATGGTTCAAGATACTTCCTCATGCTGGTCTTCGTCTCAGGGCTGGATGGAGCCTGAGGCACCTACAGAACAAAGCCAACCTGGCCTCTGGTGGCGCGATTTGTTCACAGATCTGCAGATGCGCTTCGGGACACACGGAGCCCAGGGCCAACTGTCAAACCGTTCCCCACACTCGGCCTCAAGCCTCACTACTTGTGTGGGCAGCATTTGGCCCGCTCTCTATTTACACAAATTCCCTAACGGTCTCTGGCACCACTGACGTCTCAGAGGGAGGCACAGTACATAGAGTGTTTCACATGAAAATCTTTAAACAAAAGGAATTAAAGAAAATCCCTGTTTAATAGTAAGTTTTTACCAAGCTCCTAAATTCTCGAGAGCATGTGAAATATTAACTTTCCCCAAATGGGAGCACAGAGCTTGCCTTGTTTCAATTCATACAGTCGGGTCACAAATGTTCTAGAGAGTAGCATGCCTCGTTCTTAAGAACCTACTGAGATTCGTTAAAATAGTGATTAAAAGAAAAAAGAAAAAGCACAGCGTCTGAAGTCAGACAGGCCTGTGTTCAAATCCTGGTTGTGACGTGCTCTAAGTCTCAGGTACTTAGCCTATAAATGGGGGATAACAGTGGTAACTAATTCACTGGTAGTTGTTGAAAAGAAATCAGACTTCCACTATCCTGACTCATGGAGAGACTCATCAGTAGCAAGTGCAAAATGGTGAATCTCTAACACAAGTTCCCAAAACCTCCTCCTGTTCCAGTCACTCAAATCCACCCTGAGTCTGGCTTGGTTGACCACCAGTGCCAAGGCACCCAAGCCAGGATTCACAAGAGGGCACTAGACAAGAGTCACAGAGAGATGGAGGTGGTCACTCCTAGCTTTGGATCAATAGCCCTCTCCCTGGGGCCAGCTTTTTCATCTCCTTTGCCCAGCACCAGGCTAGGAAAACAGCATTGAGGGATTCTCTCTCCACCTTTAGTCACTAACCCATCAGCCCTAGAAGCTCCCCAAATAGCCATTTGGCTTGCCCAGGTCACTGAGCCGGCAGAGATCCTGCCATTATGCACTGTGGCTTTCCCCACAGCAACCCTGCTTCCACCAGGAGCAGGTGGCGATTCTTTCACAGCCCCGCCACTTTCCCCTCCACCAACCACAGCCATTTCCCGTGGCCAGGGCTCTCTCCATGTGGTCTAGAGTTCCATCTGCCACGTCTCCATTTTCCTGGACAGCCAGTCCCAGTTTCCCATTACAGACTCCTTCTGGATAAGGTAAAATGCTGATTGGAGAAGTTGACATACTTTTTTCTTGTTTTCCATTGGTTTTCATGAAGCATAGATCATACAACCAAATTTGGATCTAACAATAATGTTAACCAAAATGATGGTAAATAGGGATATTTAATCTTGTTAGAATATTACTATGTGGGAATCATAACAGTATTTCAAAGAACAGAAGAGTCGGCATCGTCGTGCACCAAAGCACTGAAAGTGAGTGTTTTTTCTTTGCTCGTGCGATTATAATCCCCTGCGATATCTCTCTTCCTTTTTACTCACTTATATTTCCCAACTTGTCTGTAACACATTCAATAATTCATTCATGAAGAATTACTGAATGAATACCTACCACATACCAGGCTGCTGCTGGGGGCCAGAATTACTACAGAGAACAAAGCAAATTCAGCCCATGGAACCCACAGTCCAGTGGAAGAGGGAGAGAGTCATCAAGTATTTGCTCAAATGTATGACTTCAAAATGGGACAAGAGCCACAGAGGAAAAGTACAGGGCACCATGACCAAAGGCAGTGGGGGAACCAATCTCTTCCGCTGTGGGGGTGGGCTCAGGGAAAGCATCTCCAACGCTGAATACTGGTTCATACACAGAACTGAAAGGGGATGACTCCTGCCCGATTGTCTCCCTTCTCTCTGCTCTGTCAACAGCCAAGATGTCCACGCTGAAGATGAGGGGGAGGCAGAGCTGGCTGAGGGAAACCGTGGAAGGTGAGACCCCCCCCAGCTGGCTAGAGCAATTTTACATCCTAGGGACAGTTGGGTGCACTGGCAGTGGGCGGGCACAGGCAGAGCACACTGGCACAATGTTCTAAATGCTGTTTTATCTTAAAACCTGTAACCAGTGCTTTGGAGAACAAATGGCAGGTGTATTTACATTAAACATGAAACCCATTCAATCCTGTATTTGCGAGGCACTGGGCTCCTTTATTCCCCGCTTCGCTGGAGTTTTGTAGTCTGTTATCTCCTATTACCATATTATTAGGCTTTCCTTCAATCCCTTCCACTCACCCATCCACAACTCCTTTCAGACTTTCTCCACAAATATGTGCCCCTGGGTTTTCCACCTTGATGAGCCCCCGCAGAGAGGTGCCTGGCCCAGTGAATGCTCTTTTCATCCTCTTCCCCACCACAACCGTTGCCAGACCAGGCAGATCATTTTGCAGTTATTGTTCATGCAAAGAGCAAGGTTGTGAAAACCTACTGGGGCAGCCTTTTCCTGAAGTGCCCTCACCTGCAGATGACACTGCAGGGGAAAGAAAACAGGGGAGGGATTTTAATTTTCAGCTGTAAGCTTTGGAAGCAGCATAAATAGCAGCTTCTGGAGGTTAGGTACGGATTGAGGATAGAACAGCTGGACCATTCCAGAGTGTCCGATAGGAGAGGGATGTCAGGAACATCAGGTTTGCTGAGGAGCACTGCAGTGGGGTCAGTCCACACACTCTATGTGTGTGCTCTTATAGAAGAGTCTCCACTCTGTCACTTAGCATGACATGCTAGCCTGTGGGTGGCAAAAATATTCCTTGGGCAGGACTGACCCATACATTGCAAGGTGTTTAGCATATGTGGTTCAGGGGGCACTGAGTGCCAATAGCAGCAACCTCCTTTACACCCAACCAACACACTCCAGCCCCTGCCAATCACTGTGACAATCAAAATGTTTCTAAGCTCAGGGAAGTAGTACCACTGAGCAAGAACCACTATAAGAGTAGCTGTTCCTACATGCTGGCTAGAAACCATCTTCTATCACATAAGATTAAGGGGGTATGGAAGTGGGAAATGTTATGAGCTGTAAGTCCTCAATAATAACAAGAAGAGACCAAGAGAGCCTCATTCTTATGCCCCTGCCCCCCCACACACACCTTCCACTAACCCAAGCCTTTACTTATGTAGTTTCGTCCATTCTCTATTCTCTAACTCTACTGTAAAAAAAAAGAATCCTACCCATTCCTCAAAGCACAACTGAGGTGACACCGTTCTCCAAACACGTTCGGTGCACCTTCCTGGCATCGTTATCCCCCCTGTGCTGTACGCCCACTGGCAGCAAATGCCGAATTTTTCCACCACAGACTGGAAGCCATGAAGGCAAAGACCCTGTCTCCTCACGTCTGATCCTCCCCAGGCCCAGCAATATGGAGTCATGGTTCAAGACCATGGAGTCAAAACTAGGTTTAAATCCCAAATTTTTCATTTACTACCTATTCAGCCCTGGGTGGACCACTTCTTAACCTCTCTGAAACTCAGTTTCCTGGCCGTTGAAAGGAAGATGACCATGATACCTACTTTCAACTGGTTGCTGTGAAGATTTAATGAGAAAATGCCAAGCACAGTGTATTCAATAAAGGGTAGCAATGACCACACTGGTGGAATGCTTTACAGTTAACAGATAGCCCTTGCACGTTTTGTCTCCTGTGGTACCGTGCCAGTTTCCTTCAGAGACTGTCCCAGACCCCATCTGCTTCCCCATGCCGTGACTGTCAATTCTAAAAATGTTTGTGAGCCAAGTCACATGGAAGCAGCATGGAAGATCAACTGATTCTGCCTTGAGAAGGATGGAGCAGGGACAAGGGAAAAGGACAATGGGGCAGAGTTCAACCAAATTTTTAAAAACAGCTCAAACTTTACTGATTACTTCTAAATCCATTCTTGAAGGAGGATTTGGAGGTTGCCAAGCAGAGTAGAAGGCTCTGAGGGACAGTACACACAAAACATTTGGTGCTTCAATAGGTTAAAAGAACAATCTGGAAAGGGTGAGACTATTAAAAGCCTTGAGAGTTACGGAGGCATTTGGGTTGTCTGTCTCCCTGCAACTTCTCCGCTTTGCCCAAGAGCTCGCTCTCTCTCCATCTCTCTCTCTCCCCCACCCTCTCCACCTCCCTGAGCCACGCCCAGGTCTCTGACCTCTGGCATGAGCTGGGATGCTGGGGATGGTTCTGCAGTAACCTGGAGCGTGCTTCTTTCCTTATTTCTCCTCCTGCTTACTCACTGCCCCAGGAAGTGAAACATGATAAACCAGGGCAGGCTTTTCCTCCTGGCCACACTCGAACAGCCTCGTGGATCTGTACATGAAATTCCACATATGATTTGTCACAACTAAAAAGCCTATTTCTAATCAAGCATTCTCCCCCTGTGCTTCACTTTCCTGAGTACTCTGGTCCGTTTCCGGGTTCTGGCTGTCATTGGTGCTGAAAAGGAGAACATAAGAGCTAGGATGTCTAGTCATTTTTTTAAATCTTAAAGCATTTTTCAAAATACCTCTTTTTAAAACACCTAAACATAGCTTCTAAAACTTAGCCGTTACTTCTGCACACCTAACCTACAGCCTATGACTCAAGCAGAGAGTGCCTCTGATATTTATGTCTGTTCTCAGAAGAAACAGCCAGAGCCTTCCCTTGAACCTTAGTCTCATCAGTTCCCCAAAGCTCTGCGGGAGAAGCTGGCATTTCCAGGGTGGCTGTGAAGACAGTGTTTTGAAGGGCCCGTTGTGTGTGAAACACCATTAAAATCCGTCCAAGTGAACCACCTTGGCCATGCCATCGTCCTGAGTTTATTATTGTCTTTTCCCCACTCTTATCCAAACAGCTTGGACAGCTTGTTTATGAAGGGCTTTGGAGCGGCCCCGCGCAGCCAGAAAGGCGATGACAGAATCACAGGGTGTTGTGGCCACACTGAGCCCAGCTAAGAAAAACTCATGGGGAGACAGGGATATAGGCCAGGGATCGGCTTTCAGTCTAAAGTACGCCTGCCCAGAAAGGTGCATCTGTCTAGTGGCTGAGTAGTTGCTCAATAAATACACATTGAATGAATAATGAAAGAACCATCGAAATCTTCCCCAATAGCCCAGTAAAAGGTATCAACAAGAGAGGAGCCAAACTCTTTCCAAAACACACAGCCTGCCCCTAATTCTATGTCCTCCTCCCAAGAAATTTGTTTTTGTTTCTGACGTTGAGTACAGGGATTACACTGAGAACTTCTGTAAAATATATTTAAGATTTATTTTCTTCCTTAAAAAATAAAAGTGGCAATCCAGGAGAAAATCCTATAACCCAAAGAGCAATTTATTTTACATACACATAAAAAATTTTTGTTTTACAAATGAGATCATATTAGAGATATAGTCTTATAACCTGCATTTAGACACTACACCCTTTATCAAGCATAGAAAAATCCAGAAGGTAAATTTTCTTCACTTCTTACCAGAAGTAAAACCACACTGCATTCCTAAAGGTGAAGCCTTTCTTTTTTTTTTTTTTTCACTAGAAATACAAGAATTTTTAAAGATGGGGGAAAAGTAAAAACAAATGGCTCAGCCAAGTGAAAAATAAGGAACATTTGGTGTTAGTATTGGCAACCTCCACAGTTTGTCCACTTCTTATCTGAAGGACTTTTCCTCACTCCCGAGGTTAATTTGTTTTGTTAATCTGCACGAAGATAAAGGAGATCTGTGTCTCCCCTGACTGCTGGAGATTCCTCCTCCTCTACCCTCCACGGTGGCATTCGAACCGAAAAGAACAGAGAGAAGAGAAGCACACGCATCGGATGAGAACTGTCCACATCATTCCCCTCCTCAACAAGGTCCGAGGCCTCCCCCAAACTAAAACAAGGCGATCCAATTCCTTAGACAGTGGCATCAAAGATGCATCCTCAGCCTCATGCCCCACTAACCTTCTCCCACCCCTTGAAATGGAACATGCAGCCCCTAAGAAGAGCATGACATTGCTCTTTCGATCTCTTTGACCTTGTACACATGATCTACCACTCCTAGCCTATTTGTGCCTTTTGGTGAACTCTTGCTCACCCTTCAACACCCAGCCTACATGGTAGCAGACCTGGCTATCTCCAATTCTTACACAGACCCCTGTGTTCCCATAGTGCTTTGTGAACACTACATTTAGAGCAGTTTTTCCTTACACTGTAACAGTACTTCTCTTCTCCACTAGATGGTGAATTCCTGAGGGCAGAATCAGGACCATCTCTTAGTTTATCTCTGTATAACTGCACCCCAGCACCCACACATACATAATAGATAGAAGGAGTTCAAGAAATGTTTGCTGAATGCGTTAAAAATCTAGTCTCATTCTCACAGCCAAAACTAGATACCGACAGCTTGAGCAGAGTTCCTTACCCAGGCCCCTCAATGTACCCCTTGTATAGGTCAAAGTGCTCCTTTGTTGTGCTGAGGTATGTCCCCTTTATACCTACTTTGTTAAGAGATTTTATAACATAAATGGATGTTAGACTTTTGTTAAATGCTTTTTTTGCTAATATTTTGCTGAGGATTTTTACATCTATGTTCATCAGAGATATTGGCCTGTAATTTCTTTTTGTGTGCTGTCTTTATTTGTATTTGGTATCAGGGTGATGCTGGCCTTATAAAATGCATTTGGAAGTGTGGACTGTTGTACTTTTTGGAAGAGTTTAAGAAGAATTAGTATTAAATCTTCTTTGAATGTCAGGTAGAATTCACCAACGAGTCTGTCTGGTCCTGAACTTTTTTTTTGTTTGGAGGTTTTTGATTACTGATTCAATCTCTTTACTAGGAATGGCTGTATTCAGATTTTCTATTTCTTCATGATTGAATCTTGGTAGGCAATTTCCGGAAATGCATTCCATAATTTCTAGGTTGTAAAATTTGTCGGCATATAATTGTTCATAGTAGTCTCTTATGATCCTTTGTAATCCTATGATATCAGTTGTAACATCTACTCTTCTCTTTTTAATTTTATTTGGGTCTTCTTTTTTTCTTGATGATTCTAGGTAAAAGTTAGACTTTATTGTGTCTAACCTTAAAGTGTGATACACTTTATTGTATATCTTCTCAGAAAACCAGCTCTTAGTTTCATTGATCTTT
This sequence comes from Tonatia bakeri, assembly GCA_004024845.1. NCBI lineage: Eukaryota > Metazoa > Chordata > Mammalia > Chiroptera > Phyllostomidae > Tonatia > Tonatia bakeri. The sequence goes on from PVIA01000269.1 coordinate 392,509, forward strand.
TCTCTTGTCTTCTTACTATCTATTTCATTTATTTCTGCTCTGATTTTTGTTATTTCCTTCTTTCTACTATCTTTGGGCTTCAGTTTGTTATTCTTTTTCTAGTTTATTCAGGTGTAATGTTAGGTTGCTTATTTGGGATTTTTCTTGTTTCAAAGTGTTCCTTAAAATGATTCATGGCTTCCACTTTTTATTCATTTGGTTTTTTGTTTCCTCCTTTCCCTAGAAGAGCAGCCGAAGTGGCTTCACGAGTCCAAACAAAATAAAGAGGTGTGCTACAACTAACAGTATCTGCTTATAGACATGATTTCCTTCTTGTGCCCAGAACAACAATCCTAAGAGGTGGTTACTGTTATCTACATTGTACAGATGAGAAAACTGAGGCTCAGGGAGGTCAGAACACTGCACAGGAGTGAGCAACCAAATCAAGGTTCAAAACCAAGTCTGTTTAACTCCCAGAGATCATGCCATAGGCTTCCTCAGTTTAAAAAATTGAGGGCACAGGTTTGAAAACATCATAGTGAAAGAGAGGCCCAAAGTATCTTTCATTTGATTTGTCTCCTCAGACCTCTGACAGTAGCCTCATGTAGTAAGTATGTAATCCCCCAGAAGTCCCAAAGTTATAGGCAACGATATCTCTGCCCCAGCCTCAATGGTTTACACAGGGGTTTTATCTCCCTCTGACACAGAAATCTGGAAGCATGCTGCCCAGGGCCGATATGACGGCTCTGCTCCACATAGGGATGTAGGCCCTGCCCAACTCTCTGCTCCTCATCCCATAGGTGGGGATCTTGCCCTCATGGTCCGAAAGGGCAGTGTCTGCATTCCAGGCAGACAGAAAGAAGGAACAGAAGAAGGTGCAAAGGCATCTACCAGATGCCTTTCAAGAAAGCTCCCAGAAGCTACCTCACAACAATTCCACTTACAGCCCACTGGCCAGAACACAGATGCACAGCCATACCCATCTGCAAAAATCAGTGTCAAATTTCAGGTGCTCTATCACTACAAAACAAAAGAAGAACAAATACTGGGAAACAACTGACAACCTCTGCCACAAACAGGAAATTAAGGAAGAGTTGAAGTGCGTTCTGGAACCACTCTACTCTTACCAGCAGAGATACAGCCTTCAACAATAGGGGAGGAAAGAGGGAAAGGGGAATTAACATTGAATGAAAGCCTACTACGTGCTGACGCTATAGCAGGCACGAGAGGCCTCAGTGGGAACAAGACGCACAATCCCTGCCCTTAAGAAGTTTATAGCTGGTTAAGGGGTATAATAAAAATTCCAATCCAACTTAACATGTACTCATGTCCTAAGGCTGCCATAATAAATTTTGGCATAAATGTGGTGGCTTAAAACAGAAATTTATTCTCTCGCAATTCTGGATGCCAGAAGTGTGAGCTGAAGGTATCGATTCATCCACCCTTCTTCCGAAGGTTCAGAAGGAGAATCCTTCCTTGCCTCTTCAAGCACTGAGCGCCTTCAGTAATTCCTTGGATTGTAACTGCAATACTCTAATCTCTGCCTCTGTTTTCTCATGGCTTTTCCTTGTGTCTTCTCCTCCTCTTTTCATAAGGACACTTGTCAATGGTTTTAGGGACCACCCAGGTAATTCAGGACGATCTCAACTTGAAACCCTTAATTATATCTTCAAGACCTGTTTTCCAAGTAAGATCAAATTCACAGGTTCTGAGGGTTAGTACAAGGAGAGCCACTATTCAACCCACTATAACTACTAAACCAGTAGATTAAATCATTGTCTACTATGGTATCAAGGAATCGTTCAGCATCATCAGTCATCATTCCTATTGTTGCTAAGTGTAATAATTTATTTCATTATGAATTATGAATTATTTCATCATTCATGATTTCTATTAATGCTAAGTATAATTAATTATTTCATTCAAAATAAGCACCATTAAACCTATGATTATGCGTTATGAAGGATAACTGCCATAGGGAAAAGGCACAAATGCTCAACTCACATTTGCAAGATCTTTTTTCTAAATAAGGTCACATCCACATATTCCAGGATGTGGACCCTCTTTTCATGGGCCACTATTCAACCCACTACACTACGAAAGCCCCACAAAGGATAAATGCCCTTATGATTCTGAAACTCTGGATTGGTAAATCTGCTTCTACAAGCATTTGTGCAATGGCCTGGGTGGAAGGCATTATGCTAGGCATTCTGGGAGTTCTATGGAAGCATCAGAAAGAATCCAGACCTTACTCAGTAATTCAGTGGAAGGTATCAGGCAAGAACACAAGTGGCCATTCAGGAGCAGAGCCAGCAGAAAAGTGCCAACACGGGGCTATGAAATTGCAAGAGTTCAGTTATCTGTACAGGGATCAGGAAATACTTCATGGAAGAGACAGGCCCCCAAAACTAGCCCAGATTTCAAGAGGGAAGACAGGAACTCAGAATCCTGAATCCAGAGTCCACTGACTCACCACCTCCCACCACCACCAGGAGACCCTAGGACACCCTTCCTTCACTATTTCTGCCTTCACTGACCTCTCTCTTCTCTTTCTGTTCAAAAAAGCCAAAGAGCCCTTTCTGTGAGGACAGGCAATGAGCCCTGTCTGAAAAGAATACATTGTGTAAACAAATACGCTGTCTTGTTCACTAATTGTTCATATATAAATTGTGTTTCTAGCATGTACTCAAAATACAGCTTTGAAATATAGACATCTTGTGCAATTCACCATTATTTACTCATCCAACTGAAAAATTCACCATCCACCTCATCATTCAAGGAGTTTAGGCAGTACCAGTTAGATGTCAGCGCTGTTGGAGAACACAAAGATGTATAAGACAGAATCCCTACCCTCGAGAACAAAAAAAAGGGAATGCTGCTTAATAGATTAAGTGAACAGAATTATGCAAAAGAGTAAGTGTCTTATTAAGAGAACTTGAACCAACACATAAGAGGCCCTGTCCCACACGCTTTCAAACCAGGAGCAAAGTGTAAAAGTTCTTTCACATTAGAGAACAGACCATTTTTTTGCAGCATGCCAAGCACTTTTAAAGATTGTCGAAACTCTTTGAATGCTTAAAAATAAGCCCAGGAAGTGAGACCGAGAAGAATAAACAACTACAGATCACTTTCTAGCATTTCCAACATATTTATTTCATTTTCTTCACGGTTTCATGTAGCAGTTACTCACACTGGTTGACTAAAGAATAAAAGAAAGAAAAGAAAACTGGAATAAAGTTGAGCCAGATGTGTACAGCGCCTCGCTCTGGGAAAATGTGCACAGACTTCAAGACTTCACATACTTGAAAGGCAGCAGAAGCGAGAGGCTGGGTGGACTGAGGTTTACATCTGAGAGTCTTTAACTATAGCAAGGTCAAATTAAAGGTAAAAGAGCTGTAATGACCTGTATCTCACCTAAACAACCCAACCATGGCTTTCAGACCTTCTTGGGGACAGGGGGGCAGGGAGAGGCATAGAGTGGCTTGAAGGGGTCCTTAATCCACCTATCACTATATGGTATCTGAGGACAACTTCGATATCTACTACTTCTCTTCAAGTGCATACAAATGCTGCCGGCATTAATAAAATCCATATTCACTAAAAATGACTGAATTCTGTCTTTTTTTTTCATGTGCACTTACTGAACAGAGAGACATAAATGCAATGGCCACCATTTCAGCTGAGTTCCCAGGGTGGGAAGTAGGAGAAGGAAAGGAAGGTGAAGTAAGAACAGAGAAAAAGCAGATACAAGGTGACACATGAGTTAGCAAGCTATCACAACCTCACAAAAAACTGCTGGCTGCTGGGTCACCAGCACTGGCTGCAGAGAACCCACCACGGCTCAGAACAAGCTCCCACTCTCCTGACTCCCCTTGACTGAGGTTCACCCATGGGCCTTAAATCTTCCGCCCTGGTGGGTTGTCTCAGCCAGCCCCCATGCAGAGCTCCTGGAGAAGCCGCTGCCCACCCCTGGAACAAAGCTTTATTGGCGTCCTAGCACAGTGAGAGAAGTCAAGGATTCTGTGCTGTGAGTTTGGTTAGGCCTGGGGGCCCACTCTCCTGGGCTCCGAAGTAGCAGGAGCTATGTGGCGGCTGAGCTGCAGGCTTGCCCTGGTGAATGAGGTGCCATTAACAACAGCCAGGTCTCCAGGGAGAGGCAGGCAGCTGAGCCATTCTGGGGAGGAGAGTAATCTGGGTCCTATACAACTCTCTGTGGGCAACCTATATCTTTGTTCTGTTATTAAAGATGGATTTTTAAACAGTCTGTACAAATTAAGGGTATTTTGTTGAGTACACATGCATGTACACACCAATATATAAATGTGAAAAAAGCTCTGGAAAGTTATTACAGCAAAATGTTAATAGTGACTATCACTGAAGTAGGAATATTTTTATTATCCTCTTTTTTGTTCATCTGTATTTCACTTATATAATAAAATACTAAATTTCTGTTTACAAAAGTAAAATTAGTCCTCATAGAAAAAGACATTGGGAATCAAAGGCCTAAGATGATGAGTCACAAAGAAATCAGCATTTCTGTATCCTATTTCCAATTGTGATCTCATCCTTCTCTTTGCCTCTCCTCATTTATAAACAAAAGGCTCTAGCACTTTACAAAGGAGACTTGTTTCAGTGGAAGAAACGTTTGTTTTTGCAGTGAAAAACCTGAGTATGAATCACATGTCTGCAAATTCTTGGCCGTGTGGTTTCAGCAAGTCTGAGTCCAGACCTCAGTTTCCTCATCTTTAAGTTGGGAGTCATAATAGGTCTGCCCCATTGTTCTGAAGAGCAAGTGTCTTAATATAAATCAAAATGTAAAGTATAGCATAGGGAATGTAGTCAATAATAGCCTAATAACCATGTATGGTGTCAGGTGGTTGTGCGATTTATCGGGATGAACGCTTAGTAAGTCATGCCATGTCTAATCACTGGGGTGTACACCTGAAACTAATATAATAATGCAAGTCTTCTGTAATTGAAAATAAAAAATGATTTAAAAAATAAAAAGTCTGAAAGCAGCAATGTACTACCAGGCATTAGATGCTATCTTAAAGTAGGAAGACCAGAAGTTTGGGATGCAGGACAATATAGATTTTGGATATGGGAGAATTCTTAGATTCATAATAAGACTGAGGAGCAATAAGAGCAAATTTCTTTCTCCTGCCTCGGTACCAGGATGCAGACAACGGCCTGACACTTGAGCAATCTCCTGGCAAGAACCTAACCTGAACTTCAGCAGCTCTGCTCACTGCTAGGCACAGAAAGTACCCTTAGACTTTACCAAGATTTAAGAAGAGCTTCAAAGACTCACCAAATTTTAGAACAAGAAGGGAATGAAACTTAAAATTTTACATTTTATAGATAAGAAGTCCAAAGCTCAGCCACCTACACAGCATGACTCGCCCAAGGTCACAAATCTGTTTGTGGCAGAGCTGTCTTGTAATTGTAGAATAACAGCTATCACTTAAGGGCTTGCAATGTGTACTAAAACACTTGACGAAGTTGGTTTCATTTTATTTTTTTTTTACAAACTTTGTTTTTTATTGTTCAAGTATAGTTGTCTCCATTTTCCCCACCACCACCCTTGCCCAATCCCCCACCCCCACCTCCTGCCCTCCATCTTACCCCCCCTTTGGCTTTGTCCATGGGTCCTTTATACATGTTCCTTGATGACCGCTCCCCTTTTTCTTCCCATTATCCTCTCCCCACTTCTCTGGGAAGTGAGCATCAATGACCCCATTTTCCTCTCTGAAAATGCCTCTCTGAGATGCCTGAGATTGCACAACACAGCCTACAACTGATCACCAAAGTCCATGTTCTTCATCTGCTAGACTCCACCTGCAAGGGCATCCCTAAGTCCCTGCCCTATGACCGGCCGCTGCCGCACCATGGTCCTAGATGGTAATAACCACCCTCAACTACACCACCTGGTGGGGCATTACCACGTTTCCAGCGTAAATGAGGTCTGGAGTGCCTGGGGGTGTTATGGAGAAAACTGTTCACAAATAAGTAGTTTAATTTTTTTTTTAATAACTCTTTTTCTTCTCCCCAAATCCAGACTAGGAACAACAGCTGAATATTCATTTCTGGGAAGCCATTTTGGTTTTCTCCTGGTCTTCTCTGAATTCAATTTTTGCAAATTTTCTCTCCAGTATTTGACTCTGCATAAAGTGACATTGCGATATTTGCTTTTATTTTGATTTAGGAAATGTTGTGGCTTTTCTTTTGGCCAAAAAATATTATAATAATAACATTAATAATAATAGGTTTCATGTGTAACCAAAAGAAGGCTTTCTTCTTTGTGCATATGCCTCAGTAGTGAGCAAAATGGAGAATGTTATTTCAGAACCTTAAAATAAAACTAAAGCACATATGTTCTGTAAAAAGCATTGTTTGACATGATCAAGTTACCTCAAGAGAGGGAAATGAGTTCACTAACTGTGTATCTCTTGAACATCTGAATCTCCCCCATGACTCTGGCAGAGAGGGTGGGAGTGCAAGGGGTTAAACACTCCCCCCCAGGTGCATCTGGGTAATTACCCTCTGGACACTTCCTAAAGAGCTGACTGCAAGGCTTAATAAGCAGGCACAGGACGGGTTAAGGGAACTGACACAGCTGAATTTGCATTTAAGAGAAATCCATGGAAAAGGCCTGAATATCCACAAGCTATATGAGATTCTTGGAAAGGTTGCTCAAGGCACACATAAAATGTCTTTTACACACATACACACACAAATCTTGATAGCACATGTGCTCCTGAGGTGAAACCATATGTTTCCAAAATGATCCTGGCTCTCTGTGAGAGAGGACACAGGAGAAGTGATCACTCCTGTAATCGATACCAAAGAGCATCTCAGCCTATCAGGACCTGCATCTACGAGGCTGAGCACCAGTCTGAACAGGCAGTTCACCCTGACACATGCATAGAGGTGGGTGGACTTTCATCACCAGTTTGTTTTGGTTAGTGACCTAGAGAAAGGCCTCGAAGCAATCCCATTTGCCAAGATAAGGGTGTTGTATTTTACCTGTGCTTGAAAACAGTCTGTAAGAAATGACAACAAAAATCCAGATTACCGAAGGGTATGCTAAATGAGAAAGTTTGATTACATTTGGCTAGCCATTGGTAATAATTATAAATTTTCTTATCTATATAGTCCCAATATTCTTAAGTGCATTATTTTATTCTGATTATTAGTGACTGAAATTAACAATAGCTTTATTACTTGAAGAATTAAGCTGTAAATTATGGTAAAATGTTCTCATTTTTCTTATGAGACTATTTGGCTATATCTATAATTTCTAAACTCAGTTCTTTCTTTTTCTAATTTTAACTTACACTCTCATCTCTGCCCTCTTCTACCCAAGTAGAATCAAGGCCAAGTCATAATGTCAACACTTCTTCACGATGGTGGGCGCCTATTACCACATATGCTTTGCCATGACCCATATAACAAATCGTAAACAGACATCTGCGACAGGTTTTTCCATCTTTAACTAGTATTTCCACACTTCATTATTTTTAGATCTACATTCACTTCTGCACACTGCATGTCAATTACTATAAAATTGTACACACTGTTTCATTACATTTTTCATAAAATTGTACACAGTTTCATTACATTTTTCATGTTTCATTACTATTTGCATTAGACAGGTAAGTTTTTCCCACATGCAGAGGAATCTTTAAAAATATTAAATGTGCTGACTTCAAGAGCTTTATACACCCTGTCCTACAACTATTTTCATTACCCACTCATTTAAAAATATGCTGTTCTAACAGTATTAAAATAAAAAGAGAACCAACCGTGTGGGAAAACATATTTGCCAATGATACCTCTCAGACAAGGGTTTAATCTCTAAAATATATAAAGAACTTACACGACTCCACTCTAAGAAGACAAGCAACCCAATAAAAAAATGGGCAAAAGACTTGAACAGATACTTCTCCAAGGAAGACATACCGAGGACCCAGAGACATGAAAAAATACTCAATATCGCTAGCTATCAGAGAGATGCAGATTAAAACCACAGTGAGTTACCACTTCACACTGGTCAGAATGGCCATCATAAACAAAGCAACAAACAACAAGTGTTGGAGAGGTTGTGGAGAAAAAGGGACCCTAGTCCACTGTTGGTGGGATTGCAGACTGGTACAACCACTATGGAAAACAGTATGGAATTTTCTCAGAAAACTAAAAATGGATCTGCCTTGTGACCCAGCAATTCCACTGCTGGGACTATATCCTAAGAACCTTGAAACACCAATCCAAAAGAACCTATGCACCCCAATGTTCATAGCAGGACAATTTATAATAGCCAAATGTTGGAAGCAACCTAGATGCCCATCAGTAAATGAATGAATCAAAAAACTACGGTACATTTACACAGTGGAATTCCATGCAGCAGAAAGAAAGAAGGAGCTCCTACCCTTTGCAACAGCATGGATGGAACTGGAAAGCATTATGCTAAGTGAAATAAGCCAGGCAGTGAAAGATAAATACCATATGATTTCACCTTTAACAGGAACCTAAACAACAAAACAAAGAAATAAGCAAAATATAACCAAAGACACTGAAATAGAGAACAGGCTGACAGTGTCCAGAGGGGAGAGGGGAGGGAATTTCTGGGGAATTCCAGGGGTAAAGGGGAAAGGTTTACAGGAACAAGTATAAATGACAGATGAACAAAAACTGGGGGGGGGGGTGTTAAAAAATAAAAATAAATTTAAACAATTTTTTTTAAAAACTAGGGGCAGGTAAAATGGAAGGGAGGTGGGGAGGGCTGGGTGGGTGGGCTGGGATGGGAGTAAAAGACAGAAAATTGTACTTGAACAACAATTAAAACTTAAAAAATAGTAAAAAAAGTAAAGAAACAAAAATATGCTGTTCTTTGGACCTCCTGGAAATGAAGATTTTTTATTTACCATTGTTTGCCTCTAACAAGGATTAGAATTTTTTCACCTCCATGATCCATACTTCCCCAACGATGCCCATAAAAGTCATGTACATTAATTAAAGAAAACTTTGAAAATATAGAAAGGCATAAAGAATATTAAAACAACTTACAATTTCACCACCTAATTAAAAAAACCTTAATATCCTGAAGCATTCGAGTCTGTCAGGTAGTTTCTTTCTATATTATTTAAAGAATCTAGCAGTTAGAAATGGCTTTAACAATACCTAGTTCAACCACACCCTTGGAGCCCAGAAGGTTAAGAATCTGCTGGCTAGTGAATGGCCCCCATCAGGTTCCTGATGTGCCCTCTGCTTTTCTCTGCACCGTGACAGATTCCCTGCCACTATTCTTAGTAATGTGGCACAGTGGGTGACATAAGATCAGGCCCAGCAAGGGCTCTTAGCAGCAGGAAGGTTGAGGAGCTACAACAAATAGGAGACAGGACAGCAGGCTAGGTATGGGACCCCACCAGCAACCCAGAAGAGTGGCTTAAGGCCAGGTCTTAGTTGTCTCAGGCTGCTATAACAAAGGACCCCCAACTGGGGTGCTTAAACAAAACTTTATTTTCTCACAGTTCTGGAGGTTAGATGACAAAGAGCAAGATTTGGTTGCTTTGAGGCTTTTCTCCCTGTCTTGAAGATGGCTGTCCCCCAACTGCGTGTCCACAGTCCTTTTTCTGTGCATGTCTGTGTCCTAATCTCCTCCTTTTATAAGGACACCTGTCATTCTGAATTGTAATCTCCCTAACGACCTCATTTAACTTAATTTTCTCTTTAAAGGCCCTATCGTTAAATACAGTCATATTCTGAGGTATTAGGGCTTAGGAAGGACTTTGATATATAAATTTTGAGAGGGGACACAATTTGGCCCATAACAGGCTGGTATAAGTTTGGTCTGGTTGAATGTTGGGATTTGGGATTAAATGAACTGAATCGTCCAAATACAAAATAACAAAGGACACTGTCACATCTGAGAAGCACGGGGGGCATGGGACTTTTAGTCAAGAGCATGACTACTTCCAACTCTGCCACTATCTGACTCTGAGCCTTTGGGTAAGTGCCTGTATTTTTCTAGGCTTTGTTTCCTCCTCTATAACATAAAAACAGTTTCTGTTTAAAGTGAATTGCTAGATGATCTCTAAATTTTCTATGAACTCTATAGATCCCTGACATGGTCCCCCTTTGCTGCCATCCAACTAGTCTCCTGGCTAGTCCCCTCTTCTCTTCTGTCAATGTCAAGGAAAAACCCTCTCTTCTGTGCCATGCCACCCCACTCTTTAGGAGTTGCTCACATGCAGCCTCCTCCACAGACCCTTTCCTGAGCAGATGTGGTCTCTCCCTCTATTGTTTCGTTCACATTCTCTTACTGTACACTTGTCATTCCCTCTAGCCTCACCATTGGTTCTCTTATTTTAACTATCTACACAAGCCCCCAAGTGCAAAGGAGAACTATAGTATACCACCTTTTGTAAGTAAGAGAAATGAGAAAATACACATGTCTACACATTGGTGCAATACAGGAAGTTTAAACCAGAAACTAATGATGTGGATTGCCTATGGGGGTAAGGTGAGTAGGAATGAAGTGGAAATGTTGGGAGGGTGGGAACTGGGGGAAGGATGGGGAGGATGGACATGTCTGTGAGTATTCCTGTCTATATAGCTCTCACTTTTAAAATAATATTATGGTTTTTAAACAATCATGTAAGCAAGTAAATAAATAAGGACTGGTAAAAATAAACCTCAAATTAAGTACAAACTAAACAAGTGAACCCAATTAAAAATCAAATGAATGAGGGAGAAACATAAACTTAGCATCCCAACTCTGACTTAATTAAAGAAAATACACTTTTACCTGATCTGATAACCACACCTGTGATGACAATAAAGGAAAGGAGAGGGGGGTGCATTTAAAAAAAAAAAAGTTAGCTAACCACTGACTTAGTTCATTTGGACCACAGGTGTAATGGAGATTGATAGATTTCTACTCAATATCCAGTTTCCCTTTTCCCCTTTTGTAACAGAACTGTGATTTATTGGGGGCAGCAATGCTTAGCTGAATGGCCAACCTCCCTTGCAGCTGAAGGGGACATGTGACAAAGTTTGGCCAATGAGATGAACTAGAAGTTGGAGGGGGAGCTGATTCAGCTGGTGCCTACACTCTTGCCTTCCCTTTCTTCCCGTCAAGAACACAGCATGAGGCAGAGGGTGATCAGCCACCTTATGACCACAAGACGACAAGTTTTTCAGGTCTCTGTGACACAGATAAATGCAGATTCTCACACAGCTGAGTCTAGTGACACAGCCAGATTTAAAATCCACATCTCTTACCTCTTGTTTCAGGGCACTTTCAAGTATACCTGCTACTTACAAGTAACCCCCACATTCCTGCTATACATCCAGAACTGCACAAACATGGCCTTTCAATTCATATATATTTTTTAAAAGTCTGTTACTGCATACCCAGGTCTGATTAAGCTGGGATTGGGAAGTTTCCCTGGTTACCACTGATTCCATTCATGCACATGAAACTATGAATTACACATCTAAAACTTTGCAAATGACAACTCTTTCTCCTTTTCCTTTTAACTAAGTAATAGACAAAAAAAAATTAAGCTGTGGATAAGCTCCTTTCCTGCACCTATAAACTCAGGCTGAATATATATTTAAAAGTCTTGAATTCTAACCATTGAAAGTACAAGTTGAGTATATCATGGTTTGGATGTTTCAGTAATACTGAACCATAAAGAGGTCTTTTTCTTATTCCCACCTTCACTCTCACCCACATCCCCTGTATTTTATGGTTTAGAACATTGTGCTGTGATTCTTTGTTGTTTACCTGTTTTCTTCACTAGACTGTTAACTCCTTGAGGACAGGGAGTTAGGTCTTCTAAGTCCATTATCTAACACAATCTCCATCTGATTGGAGCTGTCTTCATTAATAAATGGATGGAAAGATGCGTGTGTAATCCTTAGAGAATGGATTATTCTGGGCCTCAGAAAAGCAAAATACACCATTAAAAAGATTAATTTTATGCCTTTCAGGAAAACATTAATGTAGAGAGTTTTTACTTAAAATCAAAAAAGTATATTATGAGGCTTTTTTGGAATTGAAAAATACATGTGAAATCAGACTCTGTTCATTCACCTGAAACAAAATCTTCTCACTGAAATCTTTAAAGACATTATTAGAATCTGAAAGGTGGGGTTAATTTTCACTGAGTCTACTGGGCTAGCTAGAAATCCCAGAAACCGTCAAGGAGTGCTGCAAGCCCTTAAGCACACGGGTATCACATCCTCCCTTACAGGTGCCAACTCAGAGAAGGAGTGCAGATTGGGGGTCAAGGGGAGACAGCCAACAACATTCAAGGGCAAGTGAAAAGCTGCTGTGTTACAAGCTCTGCAAACCTGCAGGCGATCAGCTGTGGTCCAGAATCCTCGCTGGCCCTGCACTCGGCTGGGTAAAGAAACTTCAGTGAATAATTCACATCTCAAGCATGAATCACGGCCTCTCCCAAAACCAGGAGGCCCCTTTTCTCAATGAGCAAGTCAGTCCACCGAACACCAGCACGCATCCAGCACCGTGGGTTGCTAGCTTACCGCAGGCCGGCAGCCCCACTAGGTCCCAGAGGACGGAGAAGTCAAAGCACATGGATGCCTCTTCTGGCTCCACTGCTTCACTTCCTAATTGTATGACCCAGCAGGTTGTGCGATCCCTCAGTGTCCCATTGTCCTCATCTGTGAAATGGGGGTACTAACACTGCTACTACCTCATCGGGTCATTGTGAGGGTAAAGTGAGCTACTGTTTGAGGCGTGTATGGGAGGTCGCCTGGCACACAGAAAGGGCTATGCGAAGTGTTGGCTATTATCATTATTTGTTGAATGAATGAAGAAATGATACCATGAGAAAACATTCATGATATATTTAAGTTTTTTAAAATTACATTTCAAAACAGATATAAACAGTGAGAGGTCAAATACTATAGAATGTGCATAACTAGAAAAGAGACTGGTGGAAGATGCAAATATTAACAGTGGTTTCCTCTTACATGTGGGATTACAGATTGCTTTCTCTTTGTAGTTCTCCATGTGATTTTTACCATAAGAAAATAGCAATGTCATCAGTATCTATAACACAGGCCTCAGCTCCCTCATCTATGGGACAGGGACATCACAGTCTGCCACTTAGACACCCCACAGCTCTCACTGTCCCCAGCTTCACCCTCTGTTACACAGGGACCAGATGCCCAGCCAAAGAAAATGAAGTCACACACAATAACTTTCCTTTTCCATAATGATAACAATGGCCTCATACAAATATTCTTTCTCCAAACCAGATCAGTAGTAAGCAAGGAAATTAGTATAAAGGTAAACAAACAGACCTGTTTTACAAAGTTAATTTCAGCAATGCCATTCTAAATCCCTGGGTACTTCTCCCAGCCCTGGATTATGTGGGGAACGACAGTTACTGAAATCTAGATGGAAGAAATAACACTCTCTCTTTAAAAAACAAAAAAATAAAAAACTGCCATATGGTGTCCGTTCTGCTATTTAAGTGATTTTTCCCTCCTCTGACATTGAGAAGTTCCTTCACCCCTTCGCCTGGTTTGATATTTAAAACCAAGAGTAACAGTTTATGGTTTCGGCAATTTTACAGCAGCACCAAAACTGCCCTGTCCAATCCTGCATAGAAATTAGAGGCAGTTTGTAAGCGGAAGATGGCATCTGCACAGAGAACAAAGAACATTTGTTTCCCTCCCCTTGGCGTTAAATTCACCATTCACCGTTGAGCCCAGTCATCTAAACGCAGCTGGGTTTCCTGGTGCCAATGTAACCCGTCTCTGTGAGGGCCCTTCAGAACTTCCGACTCTGTCCATGACATCAGGGCCACAGCACTGTTGGGGAGCCACTTGGGTTTAAGGCTCCAAAGAATGAGGACTGAGGCCAGGCACCATCAACTGGACCCTGACCCTTTCTGAGCCTAAATTCCCTCATCTGCACAATGGGCATTGACAGGTACAGGAACATCGCATTTAAAAATATGTTGCAAAACCTGTTGTAAAACCACCTGGTAAAATGTACTGCACTCTATAAATGTGCAAATTTAGGAGGCACACAGGGAGAAGCATGTTACAGGCACAAGAGGAAACAAAAGGCAAACAACTCCAGTGTGTGTGTGTGTGTGTGTGTGTGTGTGTGTGTGTGTGTGTGTGTGTGTGTGTGTGTGTGTGTGTGTGTCTCTCAAAGCTGCGACGGTCAGTGCTGGGCTTGTGGCTGGGACTGTGAGGCATCTGAGCGCAGTGCAGTAATGCCTACATAGGCCCCTGCCATCAATCATGTCCCCCCAACACATCTGAACGTAGATCTTGGGGAGAAACTCAATGAGCCAAACACAAGAGAGTCTAAAATAAGAGGGGCAAAATAAGCACAGTATTCTAGGGCCCTCTGAGGCTACCAGATCCACACCCCAGATCGGCACGCAACAACCTGACCTGGGGGAAAGTGTGCTGCAGCTGAGCGCTGTGCCCCTCTGGTGCTCACAGGTTCCTGTTCGCCCACAGGTAAGCAAAAACAAATGGCATTTGGTCTATAAGGCAGAGAGGACAGGCTGTGCGTTCTTTTCAAGATTCAGAATTATTCTTGGGAATTAGCTGACAAGGATCTACATTTCTTGCCCAGTCCCTCCTTGTAAGCTTCTCCCTCTCCCCTGTCTGCTAGCTGGACATGGGTGGCACATTAAAGTAACCATAGAAGCCTCTAGTTGAAGATGGCAGACCCTCCATCAGCCTGGTCCCTGAACGACTCCGAGGAGCAGGGTCTCCCGATCTACTGCAAACTGGTCTCTACGTGAACAAGAAATACATTCTTGTTTTATTAAACCCCTGAGTTTTTTAGGATCATCAGTTACAATAGCTAGCACTATCTTAAATGATAAATGTGACAGTTAATTTCACAAATATTTATTAAGTACCTATGTATATCAAATACTGTTCTGGGGATACATCAGTGAACAAGAGAGACAAAGACCTCTGGCCCTCTGGAGTTAATATTCAGTCTATAAGAGGTGCTCAAAAATATTCATTGAATGTAAGCTTCAAGATCCAATGAGCTTACATTTTAGGAAAAAAGAGTGGGGAAACAGAAAGAAATAAAAATAATAGTAATTTAAAACAGTGAGTAACTTAATCTACATAAGAACATTTTTAGAATGTAACTTCAGTTTCACCAACTAGAAAAGCCTCTTTGCCCTGGTCCCCATTTAACCAATGGGAATGCTGCCCTCTGCTCCTTATCGCCAAATAGAGATGGCTGGAACCGTCTCGTATCTGGACGTACCCAGGACCTGGTGCCATGGCAAGCATTCCATCAGTGCACAATCAATGCTGAATGAAACACATTCTTATGCTTTAAATTTTATATATGTTATGCATAGCATTTATTTTATCAAAGGATATTTTACATTTTAAAAACAGTACAAAATTAATTTAAAATATTAAAACCACAGACCTGCTAGTGAGCAGGCCTACCCAGGGGAAGGGTCGACCAGCACCACAGAAAGGGCCAAAGGGCCAACACTGGATGCAGAGGGAGGCAAAACCATGAGAGCTGAAGGAGGCAGGGAAATGTTACAGAACATATCGTTAATGATAACGGCCCACTTTTATGACCGTATAGAGTTTACAAAGCATTTTCACACATTTAATAGCTCTTTGGGGTAGTTATAATTAACCTCAAGATTAAGGGATTTACCCAAACTCAACAGCTAATTAGCAATAAAGAGTCAGAACTTGAACTCCAATCTTTTTATTCTGCATCTGGAGTAAGGCTCCAAGGTGAGGCAGGAATGTGCAAGCCACACTTAAGGGATTTTGCAGAGAGGAGCATATACCTGGAGGAGAGGGCTGTGTTCACACACCCATCAACATTTCCAGGGACTGGCTCACCTCTGCTTATGAGAAATTTCAGGCTGTCTTATAAAGAAACCATTGACTAGTCAGTTTTTTCCCAGTGACCCTCCAGTCACTTCTGGTGCTTCACCAACATCACCATCTTACCCTGCTCACATTATTAGAAAACAGACTCCAGCTCCTTGATTAGATACGGAAGGAAGGAACACTTAAGCTGAACAAGTCAATTTAAAATGAAGGGGAAGGGGGAGGAAGCATTTTTAATGTTGACCAAGTGTTAAGGAAATCTTTCAGAGTAAAGGAGGAACTCAGTATAGATTGGAGAAGGTTTCAGATAGCATGGAGTTCAAGTTATTGAACATAAAATTATACAACACTGGAGGGTTCGTGCTCATATTTCCAGAAATGCCACCACAATCTGAGCGAAGCCCTAGTGATCCAGGCATAAAAGAAGTCATTTAAAAATTGCACCTGCTATCAAAACGATTCCACAAAGTGCACATGTGGTTTTTATTTGTATATTTCTTTTAACAATATGGTCGAAGTTATTGAGTGAGTATGACGTAATCTGAAACCTGTTTAACAATGGGATTGGCTGCTTTGGTTAAAGAGGAAGTGCGCTGTGACTGAAGGATTAAAGGATTCAACTTTTCTAGGACACTGTGGATGGAATTGGGCATCGCAGCCTCGTAGGGGCTGGATATCATGCCCTCTAAGTCCATCTGGTGACCCCGTGAAGAGCCTTCCTGAACAGAGGCCACCTGGGACCCAGAGCAGTCACATCTCTCATCTCATGGGTGTCATCTCCCAGATATCTCTGGGTATTACTTTCTGAGCAGAAAACATACCCAGGATCCAATAAAAATTAAAAGTAAAATAAAACAAAGCAATTCATAGTGTATCTAGAATCAAGACAAGAAAAAAGTCTGAAAATATCCAACAATGTTCAATAGAACAGGTCTACTTAATAGCTAAGTGTTTTTAGGACAAATGCCTTCAACTCTTCGAGCATTGGATCCGTATGGTAAAATCCGTATGGTAAGATAGGATCCGTATGGTAAGAGACCAGCAGAGGACCTCAACTTTATCAGCAGTCTGTGACTCAGTGCCTTCGAGAAGAGGCTAATGGTGCACTGGGTGCCCATTCGAGATGAGTAGATATCAGTTCTTTGTCTTCACCTTTTCTATCTAGGAGATTCCACATGCCAGAATCTAACCTGACTCCATCCTGCCTCAGCTTCAAACTCCAACTCAGTAAACAGAAAGGGTCTTCTTTCTAAGGTCTCCCTAATCATCTTATAATGAGACCAAGGTACAAGGCTTATTTTCTTGAGTGGGTGCTGAGTGTTAGCCTTCACCCAAACTTTCAAGTCCAAAAACATAGCCAAGATTAAACCCTACTACCTAACCAGAGACAAGGAAGAAAAACGTGGACAACTATTATTTGTATTTCTAAATCTGAGTAATAGGTCTGTGTTCAAAGAAGATCACTGTTAATTCTATCTAATGATCATCATCAGGCAACTACTAAATTGTTGGTTGCCTTCTCTACCTTAAGAGATTTTATCTTAAATGCTTTATAACTTTTCCCAAACCCTGGTCAAATCGCATGCCCATATAAAATGCAATCATGCTTTAAGACTTTGTTAGTGGTATGGGTCCTTCAAATGTTTTATAAAAAGTATCCAAAACTGGTTTCAATAATGTGACCTAAAAGTTCCTATAATTCATATCCAAGAGTTTTCTAGACCAAGGGGAAGTAAGTACTGTAGGATTTCCCACAGTACCATCAAAGATTTGAAGGACCTTAGTCTACGTGGCAAAATAAAGAAAATACATTTAAGAAGTACTGCTTTTTAAAAAAAATTATAAATTTATTTTTAGAAAGGAAGGGAGGAATAAAGAGAGGGAAAGAAATATCAATATGTGGTTGTCCCTGGCACGCCCCCTACTGGGGACCTGGCCCGCAACCCAGGCATGTGCCCTGACTGGGAATTGAACCAGTGACCCTTTGGTTCACAAGCTGACATTCAGTCCACTGAGCCACACCAGCCAGAGCTAAGAAGTTCCATTCTTGCCAGAGAGTTTTGACCTTCTAGTCACTTAGAACCCAACCTAATGGCCAATTGACATGAAAACCAGCTTTTATTCTACAATTTGTAGAATTTGTTAAGTACCATTTCCATGTTTCCCACTCTGCCAACTCATAATCCATTAGCCTGAGGGAGAGATTATACACAGGGCAGCAGCTTCTGTGTATAAACAATAAGGAATCAAATGCTCCTTGCTCTTCTTTCCATTTTTTTTTCCTTTTACCCACCAAGCCCAAATATCTCCCATGTGCAGTAGAAGCCCAATTCTGGACATGATAGGAATAAAGATCAGGGTCACAGAAGTTTACTGTGTGTGACTCGTGAAGGGGGTGGGAGGTTATATGTATATGAGTGAATGAATGAATGAATGAATGGGAGGGGTTACTGCAGAGAGCAACATAATGCCATTACCACCACCATCAAATTGCTTTTTCCTGTATCATAAACTTTTAGCCCACATCTGTTGACTCACTTAGATAGCACCACTCAGAGATTATCAATACTTCGATGTCATTAATGGAATAAAAAGACTGGTGTTTTCCTTACTTCCTAGAAACACTGAAGCCTATAAATGTAGCACAAAAAAAAAACAACCATAAAGAAAATAAGAAATCCATGCTCAGTCACTAAAAAACAGAACAAAGAAACCCACAAAAATAAACTCTTTTGTCTAGACATCATAGATACATTTGAAATAAAACTGTCAAAATCAGCCTATTTTCTACTCATCTGACATGTAAGCAATTAAACAAGTGAAAAACTGTCTTCAGAGCTAAATTGAATGCATCCTTTTTCCCTCCCTCCACCCCACCTTCACGTGTGCCCTCCCTTCCAGGAGTTAGGTTTACCATTCCTCCTGTTCCTCCCCCTTCACCATGGAAGCAGAGCTTGAGAAATGGTGACCAGGGCCAGGAACTCTGACCAGCAAGCCTCTGACAGCATCACTTTGGTAGCAGCAAGTACCACAGAAGTCTGAGGTTTCACGCCTCACTGCCCTCTCAATACATAATCCTCCCAGCGACACTGTGCTCAGATGTTTACTGCCTAAGCGCACAGTCAATAGCCCCTCAAAGAAATGCTTTTCCTGCTGTAGGCTGCGTCTACCACTACTGGGAGAAGATAACTGCACTCTCTGTGGCTGACACTGTAAAAGTGAATCCGTCTTGAAATGGGCTGCACTGCGCTTCTCTGTCTTCTGCTCGTTGGTCCTTGGCAAAAGTACCTGATGAACCCAAACACATCCAGTTTCATAGCTTACGGGGTGGAGAGGCAACGGATCTGAAGGGACTGTGCCTTTGGGAAGCCAGGCTTGCCATAGTCTTTGTGACTGCAACTATTGGTCTCTCCTGTCACCTGCACCCCCAGCACCCCACCCACCCCCACATACACTCCCACTGTCCTTCCTGGTCCAGCTTGTAGGAATCACAGGCTGCTCAGCTGGAAGGGCTTCAAGTCCTACTCTCTCCATTCTGCAGATGAGAAAACAAAAGTTTAGAGATGTCTGGCAACTTGTCCAAGTTCACAGGGCTCATTAGTGGTGGCTGAGCTGGGCCAAACCCAGGACTGCTGGTACTAGTCCAGTAGGATGTTCACAGACCTGGGTTTACAGGAAGTAAAACAATGCTACTTACTGATTGGTGACTTCAGAGAAATAACATTTCCCTGTCTATGCCCTCTCAGGCTTTCTTGTTTGTAAGACAGACAATAAATACAGCTACAGCTCACTCAATCAATGTTCAACTCTGACAATATATTCAAAAGTGCTTACAGAAGTATAGTGACAAGGCTCTTGGTACAAATCATTCTTCATACACCACACCAAGTTTCTTTCATTTGTTTGAAGACCCCTCACGCCTCTGGGTCAGATGGACTCTCTCCTTTCCAGACTCAGCTCTCTGTCATCCCCCGCAGAGCCTCCTCTGCTCTCTCAGACACTGTGGGGGCAGACTCCCCTGCACAATTCTGTCATTGCCCTCCATAGTAATGGCTCTTCGTGCCTTCCCCCCACTTGACCGTGAGGGTCTCAAGAAAATGAACTATGTCTTCTTCATCTTTGTGTTTTCTTGCACCAAGCAAGATTCTTGACCCATAAGAAATAAAGTCATTTATTATTTAAAAATAATAAAAAGGACAAAATCACTAAGACAAAAGGTGACTCAAGACTAATACTGCAGGAGACCATACATTCCTCCTTTGACTTTTAAGTCATGAAATGAAATTCCCAGGCAACCACTCACACCTGCAAGTCTTCCTATTAGACATATTTCCAGGTAACACCACCTCCATTAGCTCTGACAAAGGACTCAGACAAAGGACTTCTCACCACCCTCCCGTCATTTGATTTGTAATAATTTTCCCCAAGTATTTGTACATATATCACTCTGGCAGTCTCTGGGGTATTTCTAGCTCACCACAGAGAGAGAGAGAGAGAGAGAGATCTTTACTTTGCTAATTTTAACAGGGTCTTCCTGATGCAAAGAGATGGAAACTTTAATGTTATAAACCAAGCCCAGGAGGATTTCTTACCAAACTGGAAGGCTGAGAGAAGCAGCATTCGGTGGGTGTGGTTAATAGGAAGCAGTGGGCTATAACTCACTACCATATCTGACTCAGAGCAAACCCATATGATGTGTCCAACGTGTGTCTGTCCTCAAGGGTCATGACGGGCACCAAGCAGAAAATGTACTTTTAAAATATTACTAGGCACACTGATGATAATAATAAAAGCTGCCATCTTTTGGGCTCTTTACTATATACTGTATCTTTTAGGTAAATGACACATTTGTATTTGGAGCAGCCTGGTTACTAAAACTATGGAAGACTGCGAGACAGTCATCAATGAGAACCCAGACAACCTGTTCCCAAATGGGCCTCGCTGTCTCTCACATTTGTGTCTTTGTGAATAAGTCCCTCTGCCTGGGACTCCTCTACCGCCATGCTGATACTCGACTTTCCCTCTCTGGCTTCTTGTTCTAGCAAACTCCTCATTTTTTACCTCTGGGCAATCTTCCGGCACCTCCTATCCAGAATATAGTACTCTTTCCCCTGTGATTTATAATACAGCAAAAATCACCTTGGGTTTAATTATCTTTCCCTTTGTTAGACTCTCCCATCAGACTGGGAGTCCCCTGAGGGCAGGAAGTTTATCTTTTTCATCTTTTTATCTACTGTATCTCTGACAGAATTTTGTACCTATGACTTCTGCACAAGTAGGTATAAAACAAATGCTAAATAAATGGAATGGAAAGAGTTCCCTTAACATAAGTAGGAAAAAATGGCAAATTAAAAACAAAAAGAAGGAATTGGTGAGCAGGACAAGGAAGGTGACACTTTCCTATGTCTGTAAAATATTCTAAAATCTGCAAAGAAAAGGAGCTTGCTTGAGAAGTATGTGTAACTTTTATTATTTGCTTGGTATGGACATGAAAAAGTGGACAAATGTTTACATTTTTAATGGGCTAGCTAGAGACCATATAATCTCCCTAAATTCTTTCCCTAAAATGAAATTTCCTTAAGTAGGTCATGACAGGGAGATTTATCTCAGTGGTCAGGTCCTCTCGCCGTGGAGGCAACTATAAAAATGCCCTGCTCTGGATGTGGTAAGCCAGGGTGGCTTGGGACGGTCTGGGAAAACACCAGCTCCACACCAGCCCCCTGGCATTTTAACCATGAGTAGACTTTCACATGGTTTATTAGTGTCCTCCGTGGAGCTCAAAATACTTTTAAATGGGATTTAATACCACACTTACCCTAGAAGAGAAAAGCAAAATCTTCCTCCAGGGGTATTTTTATTCACACACCATTAGAATACTAGTGGTCTACCCCGAATATCTGAGCATTTATTTAAAAACATTAGAAGTTACCAACAGAGTAACACACAAAGGTGTAAGCAGAAGACTTTTACATTGAACTCTCATCATACATTTTGAATAAAACTGAATTTTGCAAATCTGATGTATGCCAAGCTCTTCAGGGACATACCAACTATAGAAAGCCAGGTCTCTAAGGGTGAGCCAGCACCCTTGAACGTTGCCAGAACACCCCACACTTCCTTCTGCTCTCGGGCTGCCCTGCATGGGGCGCTCTGGACAGCACATAGGCAGGGCAGTCAGCCAGGCCCATGTCAAACCCCATCGTCCTCATCTCCTATATGAATAACCTGGGAAATTTACTGAAACTCCCTGAGCACCCATTTCTCACCAGTCAAATAAGGCTCGTAATGTCTACAATAGGCAGCCTCCTAGAAGGCCCCAAAGATGCCCTCTCCTGGTTTTCAAAACCAGCGTAGTCTCCTCCCACTTGGCCACTTTACCAGAGTCCGTCTCTAAAACCAACAGCACAGGGCAGAAGTGATAGTACGTCACTTCTGAGATGGGCTTATTAGATGCGGTGGCTTCCTCTCTGGGCATTTGCTCTCTTATCCCTCACTCTCAGGGAAGCCACGCTGTAGACCGCCCTCTGGAAACGTTCAGGCGTCACTGAGTGAGCCTAGAAGAACTGCCAGCCCCAGGCAAGCCTTCAGTGTCTGCAGACCCAGCCAGCAGCTTGCATACAATTTCATAAACCACTAAGCAAAGCTACTCAGATTCCTGATCACTAGAAACTGTGTGAGATATAATACGTTTGTCCTTTTAAATGACTAAACTGTGGGGTTATTTTATTATATATCAATAATATATGCCAAAAGCTGAGCATGTTTGTTGCATATTAGACACTGAAATGTTAGCTATGAAAATTAAAATTGCATTATTAATAATAGCATTCTTGATTAAGAATTATTACTTTGTTATTATATATTATAAAACAATAGTAATACATATTATATTATCAGAGATTAATCACAGTGTTTTTCTATGGGAAAGAAACTAGTAGAAGAGTCACTGATTTGTTTCAAGATTTTATTTCTTTTTAGAGAGAAGAGAAGGGAAGGAGAAAGAGAAAGAAAGAAAAATTGGTCAGTTGCCTTTTCTACATGCCCGATCGGGGACTGAACCTGAAAACTAGACATGAGCCCTGACCCGGAATCAAACCAGCAACCCTTTGTTTTGTGAGAAGATGTCCAACCAACTGAACCACCCTAGTCAGTGCCCCCTGGGGTCATTGATCTCAATGACAGACTTTTTTCACATTCCCTGTCATTAATCTTCACATTTTTAGTTCTAATTTGCAGATGCTCACTAATGTTGAACATTCTGAATAGCTATACACTTTTTCCGTGTACATATTTAAAAGGTAATGAAAAAAAGAAAAAGGAAGACTATATTCTCTGACCAATAGATAGTGCCTTTAAAATAACAGCGACCTGTGCTTAGCTGTTCACATGAGTTAATGACAGTCCTACAGGGGTAAAGCCTTAGACACGCAGAGGCTCCTGGCCTTGAACCAGGACTGGCTGCTCTGTGGCCTTAAGCAAGTCACTTCCTCTCTTCCAGCTCCAGTTTTTGCCATGTGAAAAGTGAGGATAACAGTACTTACCTCAGGCTGTTGTTCTGAGGATCAAATACTGAAGTAAAGCGTTTAGAAGAATAGTTGGCACTGAAAAGGGAAAGAAAAACAACACATTTATCATGACAAATGTGTTGTTTTTCTTTCCCTTTTCTGCTAGGCGGTAGGGACTGTTATTATTATACTCATTATAGACATGAGGTCATCAAGGTCCAACATGTCAAAGGACTTGCTGAAGATGAGTGGGAAATCTGCTCCTGGCTCCAGCCTGCTGATTTCTGAAAGCCCAGCCCTGAATAAAATGTAACCCTTCTTAGATTCACACAGGCTGCAGTGAATACATGTCTTTGTGATGGCCCTGTGTAGAATCTATGGTGACAGAAGTTGGAAAGTGATCACCTGTGGGTGGGATGATGACAGGAGAGATGGGGATAGGACAGACTGGAAAATGACGGCACAAGGGAACTTTCTAGAATGATGAAAATATTTTATCACTTGCTTCAGGTAATGGTCTCACAAATGGACACAACTGTTAAAATGGGTGGAACTAAACATTTAAAATTCATCTATATCAATTATACCTCAATAAAAATAACAAAAAAAATCATCACCTTATGTATTCAAATACAACTTTGGTCCTCTGCCGTGATGCTGTCACACCCCCCACTCTCCTCTTCCTCCCTCCATGTATTCTTCATGGAGGACAGGACCAAAACTCAGAGTGGACAGGAATAGCCTGCCACCATACCCACACTGTGCCTCCCCCAAAAAACAAAACCAAACTGGAAACAATAGGGGAAAGGAAGGTGAGCTCCTCACGGGGCCCTCAGACAACCTCCTGTCTCCCCCTCAGAGGCGGTCTATGCCCACTCTCCAGCGACAGGCTCCAGACCATGCACTTGGGCCATTGCTGACCTGCCCAGGCTGAGACAGAAGGCCTCAGTCTTCTGTGCTGTCAGCCCAGTCCCTGGAACAAACATGAAATTTGTCTGGGAGGAGCAGGGAATATGAAGGTTCAGGGTCCTCCCATCCTTTATACAGAGTAGAAAAACATCACACACCCAGGTACAGCAGCAACTCAAATTTTCTCAAACCTCCAGCTCCCATCCCACCTGCCTGTGGTGACACAGCAGGGCCCAGGGGGTAGGTAGCTCAGGAGTCCACGTTTCGGGTGGATCTGTGCCAGTGTGGAAGTGAGTGGTTAAGTACATGGCATTTTTCCTCATTTTTAAAATAAAAATCTTTTTTGGAGAGGAGAAAAATTTGAGCTCTAAGAGAAAAATAGTTTTCTCCTCTAAATCTAAGGGAAGATGGTTCAGCAGCTGGCCTTCATCATCCTGCAGAAGACCCCTCCCTCCCCCTGCACACACACACATACACCCAGGTTCATGAGTGCCAGGAACTAGAGTGGAGATGGGGCCGTCTGCTTGGTTTACTGGACAGCTGTGTGACTCATTCTTGTGAAACGCTTGCCTCAGCAGAATTATACATCACTACATGTCATAGACCTTCCCAGATTCTGGACCAGTAGTGAAAACAACATGTGTAAAATCCGTAACACCAAGACCCAAGACCTAGACTGTCAGAGCTAGAAGGAATCTGAGAACCCATCCGCCTCAAGCACTTTGTTTTCCAAGAGAACGCATCCCATAAATAGATGCGCTTTCTAACACAAAGGAGGAGTCACACCCAGAAGAATCAAGTCTGTTCTGTTGCGCTGATTCTATATTCACAGCATTTCTTCACACCTATTCCTGAGAAGAAAATGCTTTTCAGCAGCAAACAAGTAGTTTGGAGATGCTAAGAAAATAGACAAGAAGAGAAAACTGGGACCAGAGGATAACATTCTGAGATGCTGCTCTCTCTCCTCTTTCCCCACTGCCCCGGGCAGTGCCTTGTGAGGGCACAGTGTCTGTGGGCACATTTGCCTCCTGCTCTGGAAGGAAGCTTCTTCAAAGCAAAGGCCATCCCCAGAAATGCAACTAGACCCCAAAGCCCCAGATACAGCCAATCCCCCGTTTGTCAACTGAATGACGCATACCCCTTGGTGGCCTCAACTTAGAAAAACCCATGAAGGGGAAATGCCAGCCTTCAGAATTCCTTCTCCAAATTCCTTTTTGTCTGTTGCCACCAAGTAGTACCTGGCAGTTCCAGCCCACGTGCCTGGTTCCTCTCCGAGGAGCCGCAGCTAAAACTACCATCTCTCATCAGGAATGATGCCACCGTTTCTAGATCTTTGGTCACTGCTGAAACATGCATACTATTCAAATACAGCTTTTTGGGTCAATAATAAAGCTAAAACATGAGTTTTACTCTATTCTGATACACTTTTAATGTTCTAAATATTAACTCACTAAACTCCTACAATAACTGTAGAAGATAAGTACTATATTAACTTTCTCACTTCCCAGAGTAGAAAATGGAGGCACAAAAAGATTTAAGCAACTTGCCCAAGGTTACTCAGTGGGGAAGTGCCACAGTTTGGACTCAAATACAGGGGGTTAGCTGCAGTGCCCACCTCTTGGTCACTGCTATGCCATATTACCTCTCCACATTACCTTGGTGCCTTTTCCTTCTGTCTCTCTCCAAAGAAATAATCAGGGACTTCCTCCTCTATGTTCTCATAGCATTCTGTTCTTGCCTCCATTTGCCAGCACTTCCCACAGATCGAAACTGTGTAAATGCCTGTCTTCTCCCCTGCACTACAAGTTCCTTACGAAAGCAGACTTTATTCATCTCCGCCACAGCCTAGTAAATAATCTGCCGAATCTCTAAATAAATAGATACATAGATAAAGTCTATTTCAAAAGGTGCAAGGCTTTAGCCTAAGAGAGGATACAGATCCCTCTCTATTTATTTAGAAATAAACCCAAGCATAAATGGTCAACTAGTATTTGACAAGGAACCAAGAACACTCAATGGAGAAAAAACAATCTCAAGTTCCAGCCAAGATGGAGGCATATGTAGAAACCCTTCACTTCCTCACACAACCAGGAGGAGGATAACAACCAATCCAAAATCAATAAACAACCAAAAGTGCCAGAAAATCAAACTGCATGGAACTCTGACAACAAACGAATTAAAGAAAAAAAATCAACCAGAACAACCAGACCGGGAAGGCGGATCCCAAAGCCAACTCAGAAAAACCTCAGGAGGCGGCTGAGGGGCGGGGCTGAATGCCGAGCTTGGTGGAGCTGTGAGGGAGGGACTGACTCAAGGGGAAAACTGAGACTCAGAGTAGACTGTGGGCTACGGCTGGGGTTGCTGAGGTGAGAGATACTTCCAGTCTGACTCAAGAGTCTGTTAGAAAGTGCACTAGAGATGAGTAGGCAAGCTGCATTGTTCCCTCTATGGACCCTTCCCCACAGGCAGCACAGCAAGGAGGGTTGCCCCACCCTGGTGAATACTCAGGGCCCCACTCCTTACAACTTAGCAGGTGTCCCCAAAGAAATAGGGCCCAAATGAAAGAACAGAGCAAAACTTCAGAAAAAGAACTAAGCTATGAGGAGATAGCCAACCTATCTGATGGAGAATTTAAAGCCTTGATAATCAAAATGCTCACAGAACTGATTGAGCTTGGTCAAAAAATGAAAGAACAAATGAAAGATACCCAAAATGAAATAAAGCAAAAGATTCAGGGAACCAACAGTGACAAGAAGGAAACCATGATTCAAAGCAATGATCTGGAACAAAAGGACGAAATAAACATACAACTGGATCAGACCAAAGAAACAAGAATCCAAAAGAAATGAAGAGAGGCTAAGGATTCTCTGGGACAACCTGAAACATTCCAATATCCAAATTATAGGGGTGCCAGAAGGAGAACAACAGTGAGAAATTGAAAATTTATTTGAACAAATAATGAAGGAAATCTTCCCCAATCTGGCAAAGGAAATAGACTTCCAGGAAGTCCAGGAAGCCCAGAGAGTCCCAAAGAAGTTGGACCCAAAGAGGAACACACCAAGGCACAACATCATTAAGTTACCCAAGATTAAAGACAAAAAGAAAATCCTAAAAGCAGCAAGAGAAAAGGAGATAGTTATTTACAAAGGAGTTCCCATCAGACTATCAGTTGATTTCTCAAAAGAAACCTGACAGGCAAGAAGGAAATGGAAAAAAATATTTGAAGTCAGGAAAGGCAAGGACAAATATCCAAGATTACACTGTCCAGCAAAGCTTTCATTTAGAATGGAAGGGCAGATAAAGTGTTTCCCAGACAAGGTCAAGTTAAAGGAGTTCACCATCAACAAGCCCTTATTATATGAAATGTTAAAGGGACTTATCTAAGAAAAAGAAGATAAAAAATATGAACAATAACATGACAACAAACATAACTATTCACAAATGAACCTAAAAAAAAAAAAACTAAGCAAACAACCAGAACAAGAACAGAACCATAGAAATAGAGATCACGCAGAGGGAATTCAGTGGGGAGGGGGAAGGGGGAGAATGGGGGGAAAGGTATAGGGAAGAAGAAGCATAATTAGTCAGCATAAAATACACAGGGAAAGATAAAAAATGGTATAGGAAACAGAGGACTCAAAGAATTATATATATAACCCATGAACATGAACTAAGTGGGGGAATGGGAATGCTGGAGAGTTGGGGGGCAGGGTGGAAGGGTGATTAAGGGGGAAAATTGGGAAAACTATAATAGCATAATCAATAAAAATACTTAAAAATAGAAAAAAGAAAACAAATCTCTTCAACAAATGGTGCTGGCATAACTGGATATTCACATGTAGAAGAATGAAACTGGATGCCTACCTTACACCAGTCACAAAAATAAACTCAAAATAGATTAAAGACTTAAATGTAGACTTAAAACCACAAAACAGCGAAAAACCTCCTTGACAGGGGTCTTGGCGGTGATTTGTTGGATATAACACAAAATAAAAAATAAACAAGTGGAATCTATCAAACTAAAAAGGTTCTGCACAGCAAAAGAAACCATCAACAAAGTGAAAAGACAATGCATAAAATGGGGGTGGGGGAATTTCACAAACCATTTATCAGGTAAGAGGTTAAATATGGAAAACGTATAAAGAATTACAACTCAATAGTCAAAAAGACACCCAATTTTAAAAAGGATAAAAGAGACTTTTTTCAAAGAAGATATGTGAATGGCCACCAGGTCTATAAAAAATTCATAACGTCACTAGTCAACAGGAAAATGCAAATCAAAACCACAATGAGATAGCCCCTTGCGGCCACTTGAATGGCCGTCACAGAAAGACAAGAGAGAACAAACGCTGGTCAGGACGTGGGGAAGGGGGAGTCCACCTGCACTGCGAGTGGGAACATAAACTGACACGGCCACTAGGGGGAACAGTATGGGGGAGCCTCAAAAACATTAAAATAGAACTACCATAGGATCCAGCAATTCCACTTCTTGGGATCTATCCAAAGGAAACTAAGCACTAACTCAGAAAGATATCTGCACCCCATGTTCATAAGAGCATTATTTACAATAGTCAAGGCAGAAAAGATGTAAGTGCTCATTGACAGAAGAATAAAGAAAATACGATACACAGACACATACACACGATGGAGTATTATTCAGCCATTGAGAAAAGGAAATCTGGCCATTTGTGACAACAGAAACGGAACTTGAGGGGACTGTGTTAAGTGAGGGGAGTCACCAAGAGAAAGACAAATACTATATGATCTCACTTACATGTGAAATCTTTTAAAAGAAAACAACACCACACTCATAGAAAGAGAGATTAGATCTGTGGTCACCAGAGGCAGTAGGTGGAGGCTGGGGGGAAGGGGGACTGGAGGAAGGTGGTCAAAAAGTACAAGCTTCTAGCTATAAGATAAGTCAGTGCTTGGGCTACGCAACACGATGCCTTTAGTCAACACTGCTGTGTGATACATACACAAAAGGTGTTAGGGCAAACCCAAAAAGTTCTCATCGCAAGGAGAAAAATAATTTGGGGGGTTATTCCTTTCATCTATGTAAATGATGCATGTTAACTAAACTTATTGCAGTAATTATTTTCTAATCAACCCACTACATTATACACCTTAAACATATGGTGATGTGCATCAATTATAGCTCAACAAAACTGGAACAATAATATATGTATATAACTGAAACAGTAAAAAAAAAAACTTTTACTGTTAAAAGGACATAAAGACCCCTGGAATGTGAGTCAAGGGGCCAAAGTTCCAGATCCTGTCACTAACTAGCTGTGTGACCTTGAGCAATTTTGTCACCTCTCTGGTCCTTAGTTCCTCATTGCCAAAGTACAGGAGGTGGGCTTGAAGACCCCTGAGTGTCCTTTCAGCTGTGGCATCCTAGGACTGTGGCATCAAGGCAGGCCAGCAAGAGAAGAGACTCGAGACAAGCTGGCCTCCATGTGTCCCTCCTATTGCATCCAGAGGTGTGGCTCCACCAGTCTGTCTTCACGAATAGTCTCCAGGAACAGCAGGCAGCAATGCTACCTGGGAAGGGGTGGGGTGGAAGGTGGCACCAAGCCCAGTGGCCCCATTCACCATGTGAGAACCACCGGAGTGGGCACAGCCCAGTGGTACAAAGAGTCCAGCTGCCTTCTGGGGGCTACTGGCCATTAGTGCATAAAGAATGAGGCCAGCCACTCTGTCTGCACCAAAGCCACCGAAACGCCTGTGACTCAGGAAAGGATTACTCCACTTGAGCAAAACCTGTGATGTTCCTTTCACTGCTTTCCCCCTGCTATCATTACCCAGTCAAGCATTCTTGGCAATGTTAACAGGTGATTAACAGGCAGGTTTGGGAAGAACCAGGAGCAGGAGCTGGATGGGTGCACTATGTCCTCATTTTTGCCCCCTCTCCCCCACCACCGCCCCTCCTCTGAGACCTGTCGCAGGGACAGCACATCTGCACTCCCCTCTCATCCACAACGCTGTGATCCCTTTGGATAAAGATTTCTCGTAGAGAAGGTGGGAGGAGTATCATGATGGTGGGAACCTCATTTACTCAGCAGCAACAGGATGAACCTGGCATGAGAAATCAGACTCAGAACTGAAGCTGGCAAAACATCTGACGGGGTGCTGGCGGCAGAGGCAGCATGGGTTAGGTAGAGTCGCAAACAGCAGAGAACGCCAGCCAGGAAAAGGGCTCCCTCGAGTTGTCTGGCCTCTGCTCAGAGGCCAGCTCATTTCACCCAGCCATAACACAGGTTTTAGCCGAAGCCCAGAGCTGGCGAACGGGGCTTTTGTGTCTTGTCCTCCAGTCCACAGGCATGTTTTAGAGGAAGGAGATACTTCCGGGCAAATATTTTATGGGGTGTTTTTGACATGAGTGGCCAAGGAAGGAGGAGATTTCTTTTCTGAAGAGCACGAGGATGCAAAGAATGAAACAGGAAAGGGCCAGGGGAGGGGCAGAAGGGCTGCACTGTCACCAGAGCAGATCCAGAAACTTGCTCCAACAAGAAGTCAACTCAACACAGGCTGGGCTCAAATTTATAGATTCTCATTGTCTGGCTTCAGCCAAAATAGTACAGTATTAGGATACATTTGTTTGTTTGTTTTTTCTCTAGAATTAAAAAAACAACACACAGTTGAAAGAGCCTATGAGCCCAAATGCCTATCTAATATAAAAATCTCTTTTACAACATCTCCAGGAAGAGTAAACCCATTCTCTGCACCATCACTTCTGGGAGAGCAAACATAATACAGGGGTGGGCAAAAGTAGGGGTACAGCTGTATGTGAAACACAGAGTGTAGTCCTGTATTATTAATTCTTGTATTATTCTTCATGTGAACAGCTGCAAACCTACTCTGACCCACACTTATATCTGCCCTTTCCACTGTGGAGGCTCTACCCAGACACTGAGC
The DNA here is from genome assembly GCA_004024845.1 of Tonatia bakeri. Classification (NCBI taxonomy): domain Eukaryota; kingdom Metazoa; phylum Chordata; class Mammalia; order Chiroptera; family Phyllostomidae; genus Tonatia; species Tonatia bakeri. The sequence goes on from PVIA01000269.1 coordinate 423,711, forward strand.
AGAGGTCACTTTCACATATGTCTACCCACCTTCCACAATTCCATAACACATAAGCCTAACTCTTATGCCACCAATAATCCTCAAAAATTTTGAGGACAATTATTGTGTTTTCTCTTTCCAGCAAAATCATCAGACCAAAGACCCCTCCATCCTGGTTGTTTTCCTCTGGACACATGCCAGCTGATTTTTATCTTTAAATTCTTCTCAAAACAACCACTCCTGCTGTGGTGTGAACATGACAGACAAGGGCAGGACTATTACGCCTCTTTCTGAACAGTCTGTGCCCATTATTACTATTTTCTCAGTGTGGCTACGTCATGCTGTGGACTAGTGAAGTGTGCACCACACGTCTGACCCTTTTAACATATGAGCTTGTACAATTGGCTAGGGGCATTCAAGTGGTTTGAGACACCCAATTTCAGACTGAGTCACCCACACATTCATACCTTCCAAATGTGGTGTCTTCTGCTCATTTAGTCCGCATCTATGTCGTTTTTGTCTAGTCATTCACACAAAAGCTGAATAAGCAGGCTCTAACAGGTACCACCAGAGCCTTCTTTCCAGATTAATATTTGTCAGGGAATCAGTATTCTTCAGTGCTTTCTCATCTTCCTAGGCTTTAACATCAAAACTACTCAGTGTGACCGGGCCTTTGCAAAGCTGTTCATTCTCCGTTACAAAGGACAATTTGCCTTTCCCCAACCATGCCTATCCCTTGCCTCCATGTTTTAATTGCACCTCCTTTGCTTAGAATGCCTTTTTCCTGTTTGTTCACTTGGTAAACTCCTGTTAGTTTTTCAAGTCTCAGCTCCAAATTTCACCTGCCTGTGAAGCCTTTCTCTGCTCCATCCACAGGATTAGGTGTTCCCAGAGCAACCCCTAAGATCTTCCACTGCAGTACCCAACGTACCGAGTTATAACCACCAGTCTGTCTCCCAGAAGCCCAGGGACAACAAGCAGGTGGTACATCTGCTATGATCCCCTCTCCTACCCGCAGGAAAGATTGTGCTAATCAATCACCAAGTCCAGGCGAAGCCGCGGAATTCTTCCCAACACAACCTTCCAGGTACCAATTAATTGATTAGATCTGGCACTCAAGTTGAAACCTGTACTATTTTATAATTTTGTTAAAGGCAGAAATCATGCCTTGTTCACCTTTGTATTACAAGCCCTAGCAAAGTATCTGGCGTGGAATTAACACAATAATGTCTGTCAAATGAATGACTTTGTTTACTGGAGACTCAACATCTAGAAAGTGAATTTCCCGTGTACATATAAGATCCCCATAAACAAAATAATTCTGATAGTGGCAAGAGCTAGCCATTTGCTATAGTTGTGATTAATATTAGGGAATAATAACTGATCACTACTTAAGAACTTTCTCTTCCTTATGCTGAACAGAGTTCCCTGAGAGGGCTGGCCTGATTGGCCTTGGTATTCATAGGCCTCCTTTGATACACATATTAGGCCTGGAACCAATTTGATTTCCTTCTCAGCTTTGTGTGTCCTAAATATCCATTAGCGGATAGTAATTTTACAAGGTCTGAATGCCAGGGTTGAAAATGGGTCTGCCAAAGTTTCATCTACGAGAAATCTGTATTATGAAGATTACTTCCCCATGGAGCACTCTTCAGAGACAACCACTTGAACCAAAAAGAAAAATTCCTAAATAGACTCATTTATTACCACACTCCAGTGTCGTTAAATATAGCCCCCGGGACAAGTCTAGGGACTATACTTACGCAGAGGTCAAATTAGGGCCAGCAACATCATCACTGACTACTATCAATCATTTCGTAATTAGCCCTTCTTTGTGTGTCTCTACCTACAGAGTGGATATCTCAGATCTTAAGCTTAATCTCATCTCCAGTGTTATTCTTGCAGAATCCTGTAAATGAGGAGGGCAAGAAAGTTGCCCTTGTTTTTCAGAAATAGCATTCAGAGGCTTCTTTAGAATTCCTAGTACTATATTCAAATGACATTCTAGGGCTTTGTGAAAAGGCTTTGTAAATTGCAAGTGGTTAGTATATTTGCTTAAAGGTGGGTGATCAATAAATGTTTATTTCTTGGATGGATGGATGGATGGATGGATGGATGGATGGAAAAAAGTACACATGCTATGTAACTTTGTGTAGGGAGCAGCTAGGAAACCAGATATCTCATCTCTCTCTCACTTCCACTTCCTAGAAACCAAAAAGAACCTGCCATAATTAATAAGAGAGTCAACACCTTAAACAGAACCCAAATTAAGCCATAAGTGAATTTACAAAATTCAAATTCTTTTACAGGGAAGGTATCTTTTAAATAAATATTAATAATAGTCAATATGTATTGGGTTCTTACTTTGAACCGGAACTGTTCTCAGCGTTATGCAAGCATCATCACATTCAGCCCTTAGAAGAGCCCTTGCAGTCAGTACTGGTATTACCCTCATTCTGCAGGGCAGAAACCGGGCATCGAGAGGTTAGGCAACTTCCTGTGTCACTCAGGAAACATGGTAGGATCTCACTTCACACCCAGCAACCTGTCTCCCTAGTAATCAGAGTCCTCTATGGAATAAGTGTGGTCTATGCCATCTGCATAATGGGAAGACCCTCTCTCCCCTAACCTATAAGTACTGGATACCCCCAACCCACCCCACTACTGCCATTACAACAGTGTGGTGACTGCAGGGAGGGTGGGGGCATAACAGGGGGAAAGGAGTAAATGGTAATGGGAAAATTACAATAAATTTGTTTAATTCTATTTCAACTTTCTTCTCAGCAAAGTAGATAATGCTACCTTGATCTCATATGCTAAGCTCATGTTCTTTCTCCCCACAACTACTAAGTTAACATTTTCCCAGGTTTGTTCGGAGGGCAGTTCTGTGATAAATTAAGTTTGTAAAACAGTGGATTAAACAACAAACACTTCTTAGCTGTAAGAATTCTCAAGGTCTTTATTTGTTGATGTGCACCATGCATTTTCAAGAGCAGGCCAGCACGTCCTACATTGTGTTCTATAAATGTCTCTGAGTATGGAACCCTCTTTGTCCCCACAGAATACCTGGAGGTCCCACAGACTACCCCTAAGGCACGCTGCCAGGGCGGGACATGGTCCGCATGCCTGTGGCCTTGGCCCTTGCCTCAGACCACACATCGTCTCCCTAGTTGTCTGAAGTTCTCCCTAAATTATACGCAGGCTTAAGGTAGAACCCTCATAGTCTCACTTCCTCTCACAAACCCTGTCCCCATGGTAAAACCACAACGGAACGTATTATCCATGATGGAAGGAAAAGTTAGTTTTTTCTTTTTTCCCCCTTCATGTGTTCATTTCATAATTTTCAGAGCAAATTTAATGCCAGGAAAAAGTTACCACTCCAGATGAGCTTCCTTCCACCAGATAAGATCTAAATAATCTCTTTGTATTTTCTTTTTTGCCTTTCTTATTACCAAGAAGTATATATATATATACACACACAAATATATAAATAAAATACAAGCAGGCAAGCTTATGTTCCTGCTCAACTTTAAGACCTGACTCACTTCAAATTCATGTGGCTTCTATTTCTTCCTCCAATGATTTATTTCCTTTTAAATTAAATGGTCCTTCCAATATAAGTTTTAATAGTTTAGGTTGTCAACCCCTTTAGAGAATTAATGAATGAATTCATAAATGAAGTTACTGAACAAATGAATATGGAGGACCTGAAACGTTTCCCACATAGTGGTGACTAAAACAGACTAAGCTCTCCACCCTCACAGAGTTTACAGTCTCATGGGAGAGGCTGAAAGAAATAAATACAATACTAACAGACTGTGAGGGATGCTTAATAGTGCTATATAGAGAGAGGACAGGGTGAACAACAAAGGAGACGGGGGCGGGGGTAGGGGAGTGGGGAGGGCTCCACCTTTAGATGAGGTGTTCTGGAAAGGTGAATGGTGGAGGATGCAGAACGCCAATGCTAAAGTGCAATGCAGGTGAAGGCCAGGACCACAGAGTCCCAGCAGCCAGGCGCAGTGAGGATTAGCCTAGTAGCAAATGGCAGCCATTAAAGCGTTTTAAACAACTAAGGCTCCTGATCAGATTTCTGGTTCTGGAGGGGGATGGGGGGGGCGGGAATCACTGCAGCTGCAACGTGGAGAATAGATTAGGAGACAGCAAAAATCTACAGATTTCGTCATGAGGATGCTACAAACTACATGGTTTGAAACTGTTAAATAAATAACAATTAGGTCTATTTCCAATCAGTTCCTCATTGCCAAGAAAGGACAGTGGTGTTTTCGAAGCAGAAAGAAAATGCAGGAACATAAGAAGCTAGAGAATGCAAAGGTATGTTTGGAAATCAAGCACTTGCGAGCTTGTCACGTGAGTCCTATAAAGATAAGGTGCTATCAGATCCCTTCCTCTCCCTGGTTCCCCACAGGGAGACCCTGCTACACATTCCATGTTGGCAGGGAAGGGCAGTGCGGAGTCTCTGAGGCCACACCACGGGCCCACCCTCTCTCTGGTTGTGTGCCAAAGCAGGATAAGAAAGCAGACACAAAGGAGAAAAGGATGGCATGGAATTTAGCGAGATGCCAGAGAGGTCCAGGGAGGCAAGCACACAACTCGGGAGGGAAGTTTCTGAGATGAGAATCCAGACTCCAGGGTAAGAAAGGCTTTAGGCTCACCCAAAAGCAGCCTGCAGAGCCACACCTGTCTGTACACAGCCCTCCTGCATCGCAACAAGGAGTGTCTGTCTTTTAACTAAATTCATCACTTTATAAACTTTGATGGCACATATCAGAGTCCTACTCTCATTTTTTTAATGTGCCCCCACAAAATTTCTTATAAATTATTTCTCCTGACTATAGATGCTGATAAATTTTCCTCTTTATATTGGAAGTCAAAATCTTCCCTAAAAATAAATATCCTCTAAGTTTTCCCCAGAAATAGCAAAGACAATTATAGTGGTCTCCTCTGGCCTGCAGTAAGAAGAAACGCTATTTACTGAGTCTCCAGCATGCTGGATGGAAATTCTGTCGTCTTCTGCACACTCCCACTCCTCTTTCTGCATCATGCTCCTCACCCTACTCCCTCCAAGGCCAGTTCTCTCAGCATTACTTACAAATGATGGAAGAATAAAAATTGCAAATGACCACATCATTTCCATATCGTTTACTCTTTCAAAGTGCCAGATTCTACACCCTTGCCTTATATACACTGTCAGTAAATCACCACAGTGACATCAGGTGGTGTGCCCTATTATCCCCATCCTATAGATGAGGAAACCCAGAGTTAGATTAAGCAGTCTGCCCAATTCACATACTGAGTGGCAGAGCCAGAATTTGAATCCACGTTGACCAGGTTCCAGAGGCCAAATTTTTAACCACTGGCTTTCTACCCAGAGGAATTTCACTGTCCCCCCAGAAGAATTTTCTCTGAACTTGGAACAAACCTATTTATTTACTCTTCGGATCACGGTGGCTGAATAAGAACAGAACTGGAGGCCGCTGCTCCTTCTACTACATCAAGCACCCCAAGCAAAATGATCCTGCTTCACCAAAGAAAATCAAAAGCTGGATATCTAAACTGGAGAAGTCAGCACTAATCCATGTATGCTCTCATTTTGAAAGAAACTTTTTTCAGAAGGAAAAAAAAAGTGCTATTTCATATTTTTAAAAAGTCACTGCTTTCTTAGCCAACGTTAGCTATTTATTTTCTGGCAACCTCATTGACAAGTCAGAGTGCAGAGCACAAACTCTCCCTGCACGAGCTGCGCGGCCCTCCCCTTGGTGCGTTTCGGTTTAAAGGGGGCGGCTGGGCAACACGGTCTCATTTTCGTACAGCCAACCTAAAATAATGCCTTGAGACTTCAAAAAGGAGGAAGAAAGGAAAAGAGAAAGAAAAGTGAAAGAAAGAGCTGACATACACACATGTCTGTTCCTCCCCATCCTTCTCTCTCATGGAAACAGTTTCCAATTTGTTTCGTAATTGCATTGAGTCATCTGGGCTGACACTCAGACCGTTTCTCAAATTCACCATCCCCCTTACACGCAGGAAAATGAGGCATTTAAGAAAATTTCCCTCCTCTCCACGTAATCTCTTTCTCTTTGGGTAGTTAAATGGAGGTGGCTTGAGACAGGAGGGGCAGAAATTTTGGAAATCACAGTTGATGAACTGCAAATGTGTGCAAGTGATGCACAGGGTGGGAGGGAGTGAAAAATGAAATTCCTCTGTGAAAATAATGCACATGTCCCAGGGAAATGAGCCACACATTTTTGATAAATCAAGAGACCAGTGCTTTCTTTATATGTGCGCCAAACAGCATTCCTGGGTAACAGTCCCATATCTCATGAGGTGTAAGCCACTTCACTCCATCTTATTAGAAACATTCAAAACAAGGCAAGTATTTTGAAACCCATAAAATTTATGGAATTCTAAGCGCACCAAAGACAGAATGGACGAGGGACTCCTCTGTTTAACTGGTTTTAATTTATATTCACTTTAGCAGTTTAACCCACCTTCAAAATCCAACCAAGATTTGAAAACATTAATAACCATAAACCATATTTTTAAAAAACAGTCTCCCACTTTCTCAACAACCTTAAAACTCACTTGCCTAAAGCTTCTAGAATGCAAGAAAAATGAATCCCAGAGTTTCTAGAAAATTGGCTATAACCTTTGTCACTCACCTGATTACTTACCACCATTTGAAAGGGAAGACAGGCCTCCAGCTGGTGGACAGTGCAGTTACCAGCCTAAATATTCCCTAGAAATTCTAGACAGTGAAATTAATGAGGAGAGAAGTGACTGAGAGAGCCTGTGCACCCCGACGCCCAGGCAAACGAGAGCATGGTGGCACGTCCAACGCGTCCTTCAGGACAACCAGGCCGAAGACCACGACAAACTCGTGGGACACAGTTTCAAACAGCTTAGAAGAACTTCATTTTCCCACTTACCTAAGGTAAGACACAAAGGGAAATCTCAACTTAAATATTTACTCTTTTAATTTAGCACTGCTTATACAGATGGCATACCAGCGAGTGTTAAAAAAAAACAAACAAACACCGAAACAACATAAACCAAGGCCACACCTCTGCCCTCCAGAACCTTAATCAGGGCACAGGAATTCAAATAATAATATTAGCAAATATTTCCAGAGTACTTACAATGTTCTAAACACTGTGCATATTATCTCATTTAATTTTCCCAACAACCCAATCAAGGAGATACTATTTCTATTCTTCCATGCCCTGTGTGCAGTGAAGAAACAGAAGCTTAGAAAGGTGATGCCACTTGGCCCAAGAAAGCTTGGATTTAAACGTAGCCCATCTAATTAAAGCCTCACTGAGAAAGCTAACGGCACTGCGGATAGTAGGACCTGCAGGCTTTCCACTGTAAGTTCAAGAAAAGCCAACACAGAGAGCTTATGTTGTTCTCAACACTGTCATAACCACTTGGCATTGATTAATTCATTTGCTCTTTATAATAACCTGTAAAGTAAGTGCTTTGATTATCCCCAACCAGCTAGGCGAGGAAACTGAGGCATGGAGAGGTTAAGCAATTTGCCTAGGGTCATATCTTTCATAAGCAAGTAGAGTCTGAATTCAAACCCCGGCCGCTGGCTCCAGGCCTTGTCTTTGCCGCTCCACCATCCATCTAGCCTGGTGACCCCAAGACATCCAACAAATTCTGGTTCCAATAAGAGGAAAATAGCAGAGTTCAGAACCCTAAGAGAAATGCTCCACTATACTTTGTGCCCATCTGACTGTACCTGGGGCATTGTGTTCAGGTATTTTTAAAACATTTTAAGAAAAGCACTGACAGATTGAAACCTGTCCAGCAAAGAAAAAGAAGAGGAGGAATGGGAACACTGTCCTTAGAGTAGGAAGAAACTGGGGCTGTTTGGCCTGGAAAGGAAACTGCAAGGGCGTACATGTACCTAAAATGTCCAGAGGACCCAACTGCCCAAAGAAGATGTGGGAAGTGGCCCTAGGCCCTCACTGACTCTTCATTCATTTGCTCGCCAAGTTTTCCGGAGCCGCCAGTGTGTGTCAAATGGGGGAGATGCTCCCTGGCTCAGTGACGCTTGCATTTCAGAACAGGAAGATCCGCTTGCTCATCAGTGAGGCCCACCAGGGGTGAGAAGAACAGGCAGCAGAGACGATTCCCGCACAGGGTGGAACAATAGACGTGTGACCTCTGCAACTCTGCTGTGGTCCATTTACACTGCACTGCCACTGTCACGAAAATGCCATTAAAGTCCCCAGAAATTACAATGCTTAATCGTCCTTTTTAAGAGGCCAACAGAAACACCCCTCCTCAGACACAAAAGAAGAAAAATGGTCTCAGTGGGCTTTGCGTTGAAAATTGGATAAGTCTGAACAAAGGTAAAACAAACTCAGACCAAACTTTGAAAATAATCTAAAGGGCTAGTTGTGTTCTAAAATAAGAATAATTATGAAGTAAAAATTCAAATTTCCTTCTCCACTTCCTTCACCACTTTCTGTTTTATTAATGAATTGATTAGCATACCTCATTAACAAGTATCTCGTTCTTAGGGTCTTGTCAGTAGTTTTTTTTTTTTTTTTTATGTTTTTACACTGAGCAAGAAACTGTAGCATGAGCATCCTGGAATCCCTTGGACCACAGAACCAGCTCCTAACACATCATCCCCTGGGCCTAGTTTACAGCAGCAGCCGGCACTCGCTGTTGGCCCCTCTTGCAAAATGTTTTCCAATTTCTGAGTCAGGAGAAGCATCTGAGGTCATTTATAAACACATTCCAGAATATAAGCACTTCCAAGTGAAAAAAAAAAAACAATCAAAACCACTGCAGTGATTTTAAATTTAAGACAAGACTTCCCATGAACTATTGTGTTCTTTGTTAAAATGAAGATGCATATGTATTTTCAATATTACTATTACTATAATTTTTAAAGTTTTTTTCCTTTTCTTTTGAACAATGCAATATTTGGTAAAAGGCAATAAAAATCTTACGCTATTTCAAAGCATCCTTCTAGATAGAATAAGGACTTTTCCTATAGTTAGAGAATATTTTTCCTGAACCATTCTGACAGTTTTTAATGATACTTCTTAAGAAAAAATTTTTATCCTCAACTGAAGACATTTTTTCATTACTTTTTTAGAGAGAGAAGAAGGGAGAGAAAGAAACATCAATGCAAGAGAGAAGCACCATTCGGTTGCCTCCTATGCACACCTGGACCAGGAATCACACCCACATGCTTCTGGTTCCTGGACGAAACTCCAACCAACCGAGTCACACTGGTCTGAAAATGATGCTTTCCTTTTTGTCTCTATCAACAGGACTGAGAGATTTGCAGGAATCAGCCTAAGACGATTTAAGGTAGCCAACTAAAAGGATGGTAACAGGATTCTGCTGTGTAAGAGGAAAAGGCTTCCACCTAGGTTTGCTCACTTCCGCTGGATGTTTTCTCAATACGCATGCTCCGTTTGCTTTCTTTTGTTTTTTAAAGAATGGATTCGAGGAGCAAGAGTAAGGAGATAGACTAAGAAGAGAAACAAGATCTCCCAACAAAAAATACCTTCCTCTATAGTTTACAATACTATGTGGAACAGAATCATCATTTAGCAGTTGCTAGAATCACTCAGAGGCATCCAAACTCCGCCCTGAATCTAGGAGCAAACCTATATGTGGAGAATGAAAGTCTCCACGCAGTTTTAATGATTTCAGAACTAACTGCAAAGAGAAATGCCAGCACTATTGGTAATGGCAGCTCAGAGAGTGCCTTTCCCATCACTCATCATAGATCCAATTCTGACTGAGAGAGAATACTTCTCTGTAGAAATACTGTCTCCACAAAAACAAAGCCATAAATATACTCCGATCATCTTGGGAATGTAAGTGACCTCTCAGATCATCTCCTGTCCTCTCACTGGCTTTCTTTGGGTTTGGGAAGCCAAAAACAGATATAAAAACACAACATCCTCTTACTATTACAGGGTTTGAAGAGGCCAAGAGATGATGATGAATAAAGTAAGAAGATAATTATGTCTCCATTCACACTGCTAAAGAAGGGAAGAATTGAAAGATAAACAATGGACAATCCAAAAACTATGTGTGTTTGATTATGCAGCAAGATAGATGGGTGGGTGCTTTTCCAGCAGGGTTTTCCTTCTCAATTGTTTTCCTCCCTCCAAACCAACGATAAAAACCTGATTGTCTTCAAGAACATACATTAACTGATAATGGAAGAGAAGGCCAAGAAAGGCAAGGCAGGGTGGCCTCGGACAAACCTGGGAAGAATATGACAGAATGTGATGTGTGTGTGTCTTTAAATATACCCTTAAGCGAGCATCAACTATATGTAAGGCACTACATTATCCACTTGTATGATCTCCTCTAAACCTTTCAACAGCATTGTTCTATCAATATCACTATCCTCATGTTTCAGATGAGAAAAATTGAAGCAAAAGGAGGTTAAGGAACTTACCAAGCCAAGTATCTGGATAAGGGGGAGCCAGGACTTGGGCCTAGACATGTGTGGCTGCAGTGCCTATATTCTTTCCACTTTGCCTTGCTGGTTCCCTTTGTTAGGGGACAATTCTACAATGGATAACCCACAGATAAGACCATCATACACTGATGTGTGCATCACTGCACACCAAACACATAAATATGCAAATTTACCAGGGAAGGGCGATATTTAGCTGCTATTGATAGTGCCCACTAGAGACCACCCTGGTATAATATAAAGCATATTTACCATGAATTTCTTCCCAGATGTGTGTGTTGACAGTTTCTGTTGGAACCAGGCAGTATGTTTGTTTCTGTTTCTCCACCAAGTTTAATACAAAGGGTTTTGCAAAGCCACATTTCAGGTTAGATCTTACACTTTGCCAAACACAGTGTAAGACTGGTGTTTAATCTTGACAGCATCTCATTAGTGTAAATTAGTGACTCAATGTTAAAACTAGAAAACAAGCAGCTAAGAGACCCCAGCTAAGACAAGTTTCATTAAAACAGTGACTTAATACTCACTGTGCCCAGTTTCAGAAAGCTTCAAGCTCCCTAATCATTTTCTGGATGGTTTCCATTCCAACCAGTTTCCATGTTGGTGTAAACCCATCAATCTCCAGTGAGGATGTGCATGGGAAAATGAACATAATGTTCAGTCCACAGAGACCTTGTTGCAACGTCAAAACCAAGTGATGTCAGTTTAAATTATAGCTAAAGGGGGTGGGGGCTCATCATAAAGACAAATGTCTCCTGGAGCCTGTCTGCTTGCCTAGAGCAACATGCTCGACCAAGTCAGGTAGAGAAACCGGTTTCCATTTGCGTTCCCAGTTTCCAACATACTTGGCGATACGTTTGCTCAAGGAGCCAGTTAACAGTGCCGGACACTGGGGACTCCAGAGCGTATCAACTCCCAGTGTTCTGCAGGGAATGATCACTTGTACCAATCAATCAAGTCCAGTGCTCACATCATCCTCTATTTATTCCCATTAGTACTAGAACCCACAACCTTTCATTAAATACTTTGGTAACTTCCTGAGTCTGAAGCCCCAACTTTTTCGACAAGGACCCCTTCCGTTACTCTCCCCCATGGGTACCACGTGTTGAGACTCTGACACATGCTTACCACAATGACCAGAACTGTCTACTTAAGAGTTTAAAATACTAAAAAATAGTTTATAGACCCGATACTACCACAGTACAAGGATGCCAGTATGGAAAGCGATCAGATTATAATGTGAAACAAGAAAAAACCATAATAGTAATAATGTTTCACATTTACTGAGTGCTTACAATTATGCCAGGCATTGTGCTGAGTGCATTATTTACATTATCCAATTTAATCCTCACCACAACCTCATGTGATGGGATCTGTAATTATCTTCCTCATAGAAATATGAAGCAATTTGCCCAAGGCCAGCAAACTGGCACCAGGCAAAGATACGAACCTCCAGCTGCCTAACTTCAAAGCCGCTGCTCTTCTCCACTCTACCAGCTTCCCTGCCTCTCCTCCTGGCCACCTTTCTCATTCCTTCCCACTCCCTTTGGAAAACATGCATTGTGCCTGCTCTGGAGACTTTTGGAAAGTTTCAAGTTATTGTCTCACTACTTCAACATCCCCATCCTCACTCTGTACAGTGATACTGCTCATTCATATGGGGAGGTGGGGGATTCTAAAGCATCAGAAGTATTCAAACACAAGCTCAAAAGCATTCCCAAGTAAACCAAGGTGCTAGTTCTTTTAGTCACTATTTACCTGCACCTAACTTCTTCCACTCAAAGCAATAATGTAAGAATCTATCTCTTGGATGTTCCAGAGTCCCTTAAATACTTCTGTCTAAATTCCCTCCTTTGAATGTGAAAGGCAAGGAGGTTTCACTCAATATGTTTCTGATGAAAGCACTGAAGACAGCTTTGGACAATGAACTCTGGGCACTTCTCTCTTGCTACCAGCCCTGTTCCCTTCCCGCACTATGAAGAGAAAATACCTGGATGAGGTGAGAGTGACAGCTCCCTCTAGGTGCTCGGAGTTTAAACCACAAGTTCTATAAAAATAGCTAAACATCTACATGCAGATATAATCAGTTTTAGAAATACATGTGAATAACCGAATGGTGTGTATAAAGGGGGGAACTAGGAAGAGCAGAATATCAAATGATATCTACAGTACAGTTTCTGCTGTACTGTTATGGATCCATGTGCGGGGACAATTAATATGTAAGAAATACATAAAAGGTTTAATTTGTACAAATCGTGAGCCCACACATTTTTCCTTGTGTTTTGAGTTCACTTCTATTATGATATTTGTGCAATAAGTAATAATTTCAAAAGTATACTATATACAGACTGCGTAATTATGTGACACCAGCATAAACAAATTAGCTGTATAACATGTCCGCCAAGCATCAGCCGTTCAGAACATTCTGTTAGGATGCCTATCTGGGGTCACTCACTCATCTCTCTCTCCCTCGGAAGGAACGATAACCAGTTGCAAGATTCCTTTTGAACATGCTCTGTGCCTCCGGGCCCACATCTTATGGACAGAACACTGCCTATTTATTCTAGAACAAATGTTCTAGAGTAATACAATGAGGTCTTCTACAAGTGCTGCTTTCCTCCTCAGAGAGAGACCAGCAAAAGCACAGCTACAGTGAATTCAAGCTGGGTTCCAAACAAGCCAACACCAAAAAGCTAAGTTCTGTACTCAGGGGGGGAAAAGGTGGGGCAAACGAGAGTCAGGACAGACAGGGCCAAGAGGAGACAGCAGGGTGAGTCTGGTTTGTGGTGAGAGCCTCCTACTTATTCTTGTCCGTAGCACACAAGCCGCTTCTTCGCAGGCCTGGCAGGCGATAAGGTGCCCCTTATCTCGAGGACCTGGCAGGCTGGCACCGAGGTACACAGGCTGGGCAAAGGGGCCAAAGTCAGCCCAGGCAAAATGGGCTGCAGGCCAGCATGGAAGGGCACTGGGCGGATGCCAACATTTTCAGATTCAGAGGTGTTTTTGACAAATTAAAATTCTGAATTATTAGAAATTCCACATGAGCAATAATAATCACAACCATCTAAACAATCCTAGTTGAGCGCTCGCCATACACAAGCCCACAGGCTGCGATCCTGCTGTGACATCTCACTTTTCTGAGGAACAACTGGGACTTAGCGTCTCGGCACCTTTTCCAACACACCTGTGGCAGTACAGTGGCTTCAGGAGGCCCCCACTACTGCAGATTTCATAAGCCCGTCATGAGTCCCGGCCATCATTCGGTTGATGCTATTCATAGACAGTTGTGGGGATGATGAGAGAAAACATATCCTTGGCATTGGGGTTTATGCTAAGGTTTAGGCACCATGATAAATTTGACTCACATACTGTAAATAAAAATGATGTGAAATGACTACCTATTTGTTAAAAAAATGTGTAAAAACACATAACGAGTCTTGAATATAGTTCCTTCTCTGTTCCCATCATCACATTCCCAAATTCTACTCATCTTCCCAAGCTCAGCTCAGATGTGTGTCCCCCAGGAAACTGCTGGTTCCCTCTCTGATACTTTTACTTCTGTCCCCACCGTTGAGTGGGTGGTGACCACCAACCACCTTTGAACTCAGGCAGGAGTTTATCTGTAGCTAGCCAACTATAATACGATCTGCCACTTATCCAGTGCCTATCCCCAGGCTCTTTTCACTGCCTTTTCAAGTCTTAAAGCAACCCTTCAGGAATGGAATGTATTACTCACAACTTAAAGATTTAGAAGTCAAACTTGAATGAGAGTGAGTAACTTGCCCAAATATAAAAAAACTAGTAAATGGTAGACCCTGAATTTGAACCCAAATCTATCAGATTCCAAAGCCCCTTCCTTTGCACCACGCCATCTCCCTCAGACCTGTCGCTCTCTGCTTGATATTTACGTCTTACTAGGTGACAAGTTCCTTGAGGGACAGACCCACATCTGAGTAATAACACATTCATTTACAAGCCGTCTTAAGTCATCCCTGAAGTATATGGTGAATAGAACACCGAGTAGATATTTAATAAATACTTGCTGAATGAGTGATAAAATGATGCGGGAACAGGTAGAAAGGGCAATTGTCACAGTGTTGGCAACAAAAGATAGCACCAATGTTTTCCTGGGCCTTTAATTATAGAACAACCTCCTTTTCACTCAGCCCAAGGTGACTCACCTGACGCCAAGGCTACTTTTTCATCAGCAGCTTCACCTCAGCCCGGCCCAGGGCCTCCTGTGTGATGCCAGAGCGCGAGGCCCTCTAGGCAATGGGAGCAACAGCCTGTGTTTCTACAGAGAACTGTGTTATCATTCTCTGCAGCAACCGTCACTCCACCAGCTTCGGTGTCCTTCAAACAGCCAGAATCACCAAAGGATGAGGCGAACCAAAAAGGTATTTGGCCCCTGCCAGCCATTTTACATGGTCCAACAGTGACCTACAAATCTGAATCTAGATTTATTTTTTTCTTTTAGACCATAAAGGAAAAGTGAGGAGCAGGTCCATAAATTTGCTCTGACTTTTATTAGATGGGGAATATTTCACCTGAGAGGTCAGCATAACTTGTGGTGGGGGGGATCTCTCTGAAAGTGGCCACCACATTACCCCTGACATAACACAGGACTGCCTGCCGGCTACTGACAGGTGAGCCACTGGCCCTTGAGTGCAATCAGAACTCCTTAAAAAGCATCAAAATAGGTTAATTTTTCCCGTTTGGCATTATCACTTCACATATTTCACATTTATACAGAGTCTGTGGGGGAAGAAGCATGAGTGGGACTATTGAGTGACGTAGCTGAATCCCTTAATGCCGAAAGGAAACTGGACTCCCTACGTAAACCATCTCGGAGAAGGAACCAAAGCACAGGCGGAAGCTGGAGAAGAGGCTGTAAACACGGGAGGAAGTCCAGTAAACCAACCGGTGCTTCAGTTTGTGAAACCACCTGGTCTAACATTCAAGTTTTATAAAAATGCCTTGTTCATCCGCTCACTTTTTAACCATTAATTGTGGGTCTAGTGTGGTGCTATGAACTAGGAATACTGTGATGAATAAGGCTTTGTGCCTGTTCTCCAGCAGCGCACAGCCTGGCAGAAGCGAGACTGTCTGAGAAAAGGTTCCCAGGCAGCGTGGTAAGTACAGTAGCAGAGCAGTATGCCAGCGACCGCCGCCTCCTGGAACTGGCTGCACAACACAGTGTAACTAAAATTAATTGAAACAATGCTTTTCACTATGCATACCCAGCGATTTCACCTATGTTATCTGATTTCATCCTCAATTAATTCAGCAAAGGAAAATATTCTTCTTAGGGAAAGAAACACCTGAATTTCAAACCTATTCCTTTAAAGTCTATGCAAAAGAACACCTGGAATTTCACAGAAAATAAATTTTGGTGCAGAAAGGAAACAGTTTATGACAAACTCAGATATTTCATGAGATAAACCATACCTTCTCCATAAAGGTTTCTTAATAAAATAGTTTCCAGCCACTGAACAGGCCCAGTCTACAGCAGTCGACTCCATAGCTAATGGAAAAAAAAAATTCTGATTTTGGAAAGAAATTTATCAGGAAAGGAATAGAAAACAAAAAAACAAACACAAAAACTGATGTCTCTAGTCCTTCAAGGGAAGGGGTTTGTTCCCTGTCCTAAATTTGCCTGACAGGAGGAAATTCAGCCATTCCTCATCCGTACTTGATGCAGGAAAAGTGGAGAGCTTACTTTCAAAAGAAACCACTTATTCAAGATGATCAAGTGGAAGTAACATTCTAAGTCATTTGGGGAGATGTCGTAGACACCTTGGTGGGTTATGCATAGAGCAGCCACATTCTCCTTGCCCATATTTCTTCATGTTTGATACTTGGATTACCCCAGCAGGAAACGAGCAGTCTTTGAATGGAGGGTTTTGTTCAGAATTCTAATAGCTTCCAGCATGCGCCCCAGACCACAACGAGCACACCAAATTTACTTAGACATCCAGGCCAGACGTGAAGAATTTCTCTGTCAGATCTAGTAAGCTCCACCAATTTAACATTTTGGCTTCTCATGGGCAAAGAGAAGACAGCCAAACAGCACTGGTGCTGGGGGGCAATCTGGTGACATGTGGCAGTTCTTGAAAGAAAATTAATGAACATGACCAGTAACCTTTCTGCCCCTCTCCACTCTCCTCATTCAAGGGAGAGAAGCAAAATTTCAGCAATTGGGGTAACTGCTGCTCCTTAAAACAGCTTCAAGGCTGTTTTTTTCACTCCACCAGACTTGCCACATTTCATTGTTTGCTTCAAAGATTACCTCGCTGTGAAGCCTGCTGACTTGGAAGTAGAGCCATCGTTTGTTCGATTCGACAATTTCATCCTTGTTAATCTAATAAATAAAAAGGTACCACTGGCAACCTCTGATTCAGTCACAAAAGCTAACTATGTACAGTCAGGCCCAATAAAATATTTGTTCGGTGCGTGCCAGACTCAGTGCCAGACATGTTGCACACATTAGTGTAATGATGACAACGATGACAGCAATCAATAATAATAATATATTTAATATAGTATTCTAATAAAAACAACAATAATAATAACAATCAATCAACACCAATCATTTAGCAAGTGCTTACTGTGTGAAAAAGCCTACCGTAAATGTATAAACATGCCTGGTATCACTCCTCACAACCCGTTCAGCAACATATAATTATTACTTTCCCTTTTTATAAATGAGCAAAAGAGGATTGCAAGAGATTAAACCAACTAGCCCAAAGTCACACAGCTTGTAAATGACAGCTGGGGTCTGAACCCAAGGCTGTCTCCCGAGGCCATGCCTTAACATCATTAAAGGAGATCCCACTGAAATGATATCCAGAGTTTATCATGGCGCAAAGGGATGAGAGAGATGGTAAAGTTCTCCAGGTTACAGACAAAGAAGCAGGCCAGTTATATCAGTCATCTGAACCAAAAGCATAACAAAGGGACTTCACAGCAGAATGTTGTCATCTCTCCAACATCTAGACCGGCACGGCATGTGACCCCTGTTCATCCCTGAGAGAACGACCTACAGTAATCAACTGAACTAAGACTAGGACAGAACAGGTGATGCGAAACAACACAGTTGTCAAAGCGATGACATCCTTAAAGTGGTTTCCCTAGCAGAGACACTCAACTTCTGTGAACTGAGGTAAATTGCCTGTGGGGGGAGGGGTGCACGTGCATGTGTGTGTGTGTTTCCTGTGGGATTTTTCAGTTTTATCACTCCATTCTTAGGTTAGTATATGGGAAAAAATTCTTTACAAGGTTTGGAAAAAACCCATCTTAACAAAGAAAACCTTCATAAAAGTTAAATAGGAAAGTGAAATCATGTATTGGATGAGTAATAAAAAGCTTATGAACATCTGATTTCTGAACAAAACCAGTAAGAAAGAGGTAACATGAAGCAAAACACAAAACCTCAAAATCTTGAGGTTCCAAAATTTTGAGAGGAAAAAATGATTGAAATTTTTGGTAAGCTTCAACGAAAGAGGCATTGTCCAACAGTACCTCACACAAAGTTCTGAGAGGTGAACAGACACTGGGCAAGTCTGGTTCTTCCAGGTTCCCGCAGCCACTAAACTGTTCAATGGGGAGTTATGCCTCAAGTTCCAGTCCCAGAACCATAACCCAGTCTAGGCTGACAGGGAAAGGGCCCCTCTGATAACACGCAGGGAACCATCGTGCAGCCTACATCCACTCACCCTCAAACAACAGACGTGGACACAGAAATACAATTGGCACAGAATTTCCAAGGGTTCATCAGTCTCCTGAGACATCTCGAAATCCAAACCGAGACCCTTGCACACAGTAGCAATGCTTACACTCAAGGATCTGGCGAGTTTAGAGTCGTAAGTAAAACAATGGGGCTGCTTTCTTATTTTGTGGCCCCATCACAGGCAGATCCATCCAGATTCTCAGATGTGAGCCGAGAGTGAGCAGCTTTCATATAGTCAACGGTCCACCCACAAAAAGTGAGGCTTCCAAGGGGTGCCTGCCTGCGCGCCAGTCCTGCTCCTGTCTCTTAATAGCTGTGTAATCTTTACAAGTTCTCCCTATTCGTCTGTGCCTCTGTTTCCTTATGTCTGAGAAAGGGACTGATGGTAACACCTACTTCAAAACTGTGATAAAGATTAAATTAGTCTTAATATGGAAAGCACTTAGAACACCTCCCTAGGACATAAGCAAATAAATGTTAGCCCTTATTATCTATGGCCCTTTTTAGGGAAAAAGGAAATATAGTAAATGTTCATATCAGAAAAGCACTACAGCACTGCAGAGCATGGTGGTTAATGATGCCCATTCCTGTTATCTTCACAAAGGTGACTATCTGCTTAACTGAACAAGTATCACCATCTATGTTTCCAATTGGGACATAGAAACTATAGCCTGTGAAACTGACCACAAAAAGATGATTAAGAAAAATGTGTCAGCAGATTAATAGCTTTCCTTCATTTCAGCTGTGAAGGCTTAGCCACAACTCATTGACGGTGACAAATTAAGAGAGACCTGCATGACTGTGACCCTGAATATCCAGTCCAGTCCTTCCACTGGGCAGCTGGGAAGCTTAAACCCAGAGGTGTGCATGGTTTGCCCCGAGAGACCCTGTGAGTAAGTAGCAGAGCCGAGAACTCAAGATTCTTAGAATCTGTTTGCTCATCTGCCTCCTTCTACTAGACTGTCAACCCCTGGAGGCCAGAAATTAGTCACATATGTCTTCCTACCTCCATCCCACCCCAGCATGTATAGACACAGAAGGCAACGATAAATCAAAGTTAAAAAGAACCAAAGCAATGCAGTGTTCTTTGTTTCATCTAAGGTACCATTTTAACCCTAACAAGGAGACAGTTATCTCATTCACCAAAAAGAAGACACATAGGACAGGAAAGCAGACCTGAAACCTGACTGTTCTGGCGGCCTGTGCATCAGGAGACCTGAGCTCTTGTCCTGCTTCAAACTTGCTTTGTGACACTGGACCACATTTACCTTTTCAAAAAGATGATGGGACAAGATGATGTCCCCAACAGAGCTAAAAGGAGTTAAGCTGTATGAGGTCGCTAAATGGAATTAAGTAATCAATGCCATAGTTACTTGTACATTGCTTTATGTTTCTGTTACAGGTGATAATTTTGAAAAGGCTTCTTTGTACATTAGCACTAAATCCTCAATGGTAACTTTGAACAGGTCAGGAAACAAAGCCCATTGTACAGATTGATGACACCAAGGCACAGAGGGACCACATGTTTACATCAGAGTTAAATGACACATATTACCTGCAGCAAGGAGCAGGATTCACACTAAGAAAAAGAGAGAGATGCTCAGTGGCAGATCAAGGGCCCAAGAAGAGGCAGCATATAACTTCAAGCTGGGTTAACAAGAAGCCACAGAGCCTGGCCATGACTCCCCAGCTGTCAGCTTTCTTTACTCAAAATTCTACTGTTAAAGGACCTCTCCCACAGCCACAGGATGATCAGATGGGTTACGCGAGATATAAGGTCAGGACATCTGGCAGGTGGATCAGACACAGAGGGACAAGAAAGCCTCTTGAAATACATCCTGCCTACTATAAAGCAAAATGTGTTTCTAAGCATGGAAAATCCTGAAATACAAAAAAAAAGATAATAAACAAAAATTATGTAATGCCATTATTTATTGCTTAAACTGAATTTAAATGCCACTGGTATTCACTTTATAGAATGTGCCATTTAAAATTTTATTTTAATAAACCTCAGCCAATACATAAAATCAGCCTTTGACTTGTCAGGAAGGGCCACTCTACTTCCAAAGCCCTGTATTATTATTACAGAAAGCCCAAGACTGACTGCCTGGCTAACTAGAACCAACATACGTCTTTCAAGATTTTCCCAAAATCCTTTGAACACCTTCTCAACATCCTGATAGTTTTCTACTTTATTGAGAGCCATCATCATGAAGTAGAATTCCAAACTGTATCTCCCAGGTTTCCTATGATATGACAATCAAAGCCCCTCTACAAAACAGACACTAGAAAAAAAGAGTCAAGTAAAACAGAAACTACTTTCTAGAAGACAATCCTCTAGCAAGCCTAATGGTGAAGGGGGCTCAGGTGGGCGTCTGGTATCTCCTTCCTGAGCCCAGTTGGTTCGATGTGCGGGGCAGCAGCACACTGTTATTTTCTCTAGAGCCGTCTCGTGGCGTAACTGGCATTGCTTCAACATGTGCTCGGCTATGTAACATCCAAGCCTGGCTTTCTGGCCCTCCTGAAGATTCAATACTCATGCAGGCTGCAAGAGGGCAATATCTGAAAGCAGAGAGAAAGACAGGAAATTCAAAAGAAAAAACGAAGGACTGACTATTAGCTAAATGGAAAAAGTTACTCTCAATTTGCATATGCATCATTTAATTATTTCTCCCCCGAACTCAAGAGAACCATAAAGATAAAAATTCTGGCAGCCACCTCTCAGTTTGCAGCTTTGTTTCATCATCAGAAAGTTTTAATAACGTCCTCGTTCTGCTGGTGCAACATGGGGGGAAGGAACAGGGAGGATGGGCACTTCTGGTCTCAACAGTCCCAGATTCCTCCTGGACAGCAGTGCATGTCCCCCCGGTGAAGCTCTCAAATAGAGACAATCTTTTCTCCTCCAGTACAGCCACTTTCAAGACAATCTAACCTAATTCACTCAGAACTTCATCAGGCAACAGAGAATCTTTGGTCATGACGGACTTCGGTCAACGTAGGGAAAGAGATGGTAGAAGGACAAATTCTTCTTTGAACTTTAAAGATTACACACCCTCCTCTCGGTTGATCATTATTATAAGGGATCGCACGTAACTGAGTGATTTGTCAATCTCTATTCCTTTTGCTCAAAAATGCTATCTGCTGACCAAACTATTTTCAAATGTTGCCATCCTCCCGATCGTACTCTTTAATTCTTTTTAACTTCCTTCCACCTTTCCAATACAGAATCTCTTTAACGAGCTTGCCTCTTTGGCTGTTATTTTATATTGTCATAACTTCCCCCCATTTTAAGATATTATTCTATTAAATGTTTCCCTTTAGAGGCAGCAAAGTTATCAACCTTGCCACAGACGAAATCCAATAAAGTTTTATTGAACTACTATAATGTACAAGATCTGTCCAGAAAAACTCCAGCCACTGTTAATATAATAAGCACAGTGTGTGTGACATCAGTGTAACCAGGCAGCCAAGGAGAGTGGACTGGAATGCGCATGTGTGAACAATGATGACTTCACTGTACTACTCAGTGGGGGTGGTAGATGCCATTGAGTGAGCATGTGTACTATGTGGCCATCACATTCAAAATGACTGAGTAAAGAAATGAATCTGCATCAAACTTTGCATTAAGCTTGAACATTCCTCTATGGAAACTATTTGGATGACTCAGAAGACCACAGCTACGGGCAACTAGTGACTGGCAGCTTCATCACAACAATGCACCCACTCATGCATCATGTCTCATGCAGAGTTTTTTGGTGAAACATCAAATCACCCAGATGACTCAGGCCCCCTACAGCCCAAATTTGACACTCTGTGACTTCTGGCTTTTCCCAAAACTAAAATCACCTTTGAAAGGGAAGAGATTTCAGACCATCAAGGAGATTCAGGAAAATATTATGGGATAACCAATGACAATTGAGAGAACTGTGTGAGGTCCCAACATGCCTAACTTTGAAGGGGACTAAAGCATCATTGTCCTAAGTACAATGTTTCTTGTGTCATCTTCAGTAAATGTCTTCCTGGCTGGTGTGTTTCAGTGGGCTGAGTGCCAGCCTGAGAACCAAAAGGTTGCTGGTTCGATTCTCAGTCAGGGCACATTCCTGGGTTGCAGGCCAGGTCCTAGTTGGGGGTATGTGAGAGGCAACCAAATGATGTTTCTCTCCCTCTCTTTCTCCCTCCCTTCCCCCTCTCTAAAAATAAATAAAGCGTTATTTATTTATTTATTTTTAAATTTATTTATGTGATGATGAAAGTCCCGAACAATAATAGTAAAGTATTATGGAGGGAGCAAGGAAAGACAAAACTCCATCCAGGAATCCTCCAGCCACTGTGAACATTGTGGCATGGGATGGCAGACATGAAGTAGAAGGGGCACCTTTTCTAATTTGTACAAAGGCATCATGAGGCCTTTGGCTATCCTAACAAACACAGTCTAATTTCTTATGCAATTATCCCATTCCACATACCAAGACTGAATACGCTTAGACCAGCAATTCTCAATGTTTTTCATCTCATGGCACACATAAACTAAAATTCTGAAGTGCACCAAAAAACTAAAATTCTGTGATACACCAAAAAACATGTATTTTTGTCAATCTGACAAAAAATAGGTATAATTTTTATTCATTCACACCAGGTGGCTATTATTGCATTGGCTGCTGTCATTTTTTTATTTAACAATCTAAGGGAAAAAAGGTCAGTGCCCCTAACTGAATAGTCAGGTAGTGCATGCTTTAAACATTCTTGTGGCACGCCAGTTGCAAATCATTGATTTAGACCAGTCACCTGGAGAGTTTTAAACCAGGAACTCTATAAATATAAGTATTTGATTTATTCACTCATACACTCACACATTCATACATTTCTTTATGTGCAGAGTGCTGCATTCATTATAGTGGGAGATAACACAGCTTACCATCTAACAGACATAATTACAAGTATCATAAACAGTATGGCGAAAGAGAATAAATATCTTAATTAGCATTCTTGACAGCATCAAGAAGCTGGCTGCCAGGTCACAGTCAGGGCAGCTTCACTAGACCAGCAACGAAAGAAGTTCAATACCATCATCTAAATAAGACAAAAGGAAAAACAACACTATCATTAGATTTAAATACAAAGTACACTTGAAAGTTACACTGAACTAGTAGTTGTGGAGGCAACACAGTTTATTCTTTAAAGCAAAAAGCCAGATTTTCAGAAGTAGCAAGGTCTAATCTTGCTTTAGCCACAGAATCACTGTGCCATTCTGAGAAACTATGCAAAATATACCCAATCTTCATCTGTGCATCAGGAAGAGGTTTAATCAATAACCGAGAGGTAGAATGAGAAATCACTTAGCTAATGCGCAATGTCCCTGTTAATTAAAGCCACCCCCTGACTTGGCCGTGGATTAGAAGGAGGAAGGACAGAAATGGCTTTAAACGACGAGATCACCAGGCAAACAAGAGCAGTAAAAACAATGAAAAGCAGAAGACTGTAGTTTAAGTCAAGAGAACACCATCTTGGGGAAATAAGCATTTGGGCTACATTAAACCTTAAAGGAAAAGCTGATAAGTGAGAGATAACAGATCTAGTAACCCCACATGTCTGTATATTGGTAGCCACTCAGTACATTTCAACCTCAGAGGCGAAGAGCTACCTTTTAAATTAGATTGGAGAAGAAGGGGAGAGGGCTCCTGTGTGCCAAAGTTACTTTAGATCTCACTATCCCTACTGCATAGGAAAAAAAAAAATACTGAATCTAGAACACAAGGCTCAAGTCACTCCCATTATGGCAACTGCGCAATGGGGGTGGGGTGGGGGTAGGGAGAGACACCAGAGGCACCTTTGGTAACCAAGAGCTGCTGAGGAAACAGAACAAGATAGTCTTAAGAGGCTTACCAAATATGGTCCACTCTACCAACTCTAAAAGACCCAAATATAGTATGGACTTGCACTTGACCATGGCCCCCAGGACACATATCCACTGTCAATTGTCTCCAGTTGATAAGAATGCACAGACTCACAGCTATTTGCAGACCAGCTACGGTCTACTTAGATAACAGATATCCAAGTACATCCAACATGGAAAAGACACTTGAGATAAGAACACCACCTCAGCAAATTTCAGACGTGGGATATACCACACCTGAGGCTCAATCATGAAATGAGTCACATAAAGTTAGCCTTCATTTGGTTTGTCTGTACTATGATTATTCTAGTCTGGTTCCTTCACTTCCACATTTTATTCAAAACATTAATTAGGTGGCTTTTATTAACCACCTTCAAATGAGAAGCTATAAAAAATAGATAAAAACCAGGTATAAGCCATCAAAAACAATTGATTATCTAAAAATTTAAAAGAGACTTCAACTACATATAAAAAACAGTTACTATTCTGTTAAAAAAAAAAAAAAGGATCCTGAAAGTTGTTCATAAACAGATACTTGGAAAATTGAATCCAATTCTTTATTCATTCAGTCAACAAATGCTTCCTGAACAACTGTTAAAAGCTTGGGGCTATTTTAGGTGTTGGAAATCCAAAGATAAAAGACATTCCCCACCCTGAGAGATGTAAGGTCTCATGGGGAGAGACGGGAGAATTAACCGCAATAACGATGCAGGCAGGTGAGCGCTGTGCTGATGCATGCGGGTGTGAAGGGAACAGAGAGGAAGTGCTCCTCACCCAGTCTCATAGACAGTCAGGGATGGCGAGGTTTGGAAGTTGGGGCTGGAGGATAATTCTAGACAGAAATAACAAAGTGGATCACTTTCACTTCTGGCCAAGATGGAGCAACAGGGACAGTTGTAAAGACCCAGAGAAGAGGCAAAGATGGACGGTGATCTCTAAGAGAAGGGAAACACAGAGTTCTATGAGTCCCCTCGCTTAGTGCCGGAGAGAGGTCCACGTCAAGGTGTGTAGGAGCAGGGGGAACTCTAGTGGACTTCCTGCGTGGAATAAATGGAGTCAACATCCAGGCAGACCCAGGCAGCTAGAGTGTGCCAGACAGAGCGCCTGAGCCAAATATTTTGGAGAGACTGTATAGATTTGAGAGACCTGGATTTTTATATTTTACCAAATACATTAATTGTTTTTTTTAAAGAAAGAATACCAAGAAGGTAGAAGGCAACCACCCAAGGCTGCAGAAAAGACGTCCTGACTCCCAAGCACTGGGAAGAGTATGTGGAAGGGACTTGTCTCTGTCATGGGGAGTAATTAGCCCTAGACTGAGCACTGTACCAGTCCTGCCTAAAACGTCTTAAAAGCAAGACCCCAAAGAACCAAACTGCTTCGAATAACTTAACTATATCCTAGAACAAAGAATATTTACAGAGATACAAAAATATCCAGCATCCAACAAGGTAAAATTTACAACAACTGGCATACAAACAGCTATTATTGGGCATGCAAAAAGCAGGAATAATATGACCCTTGATGAGGAGAAAAAAATCAACCAATCAAAACTGACCCAGAACTGACACAGGAGATAGAAGTAGCAGACAAGGACATTAAAACGGTTCTTACAACTATATGCCATATGTTCAAAAGTAGGTAGAGACACTGAAAATACAAAAAAAAAAAAGACTCAAATCAAACTGCTAAAGGTGAAATCTACAACGTATGAGATGAAAAATACCCTGGGTTAGATTAACATCAGGTTAGATATCGTAAAAGATAAAGATTACTAAACTTGAAAACACAAAAATCAAAATTAGCCAAAATAAAATAGAGAAAACAGAATTAAAAATAAAGTATTAATATTTAATTGTTAGTATTCAATCATCATATTAATAAATATTAATATTTACCCCTGTCCTCAAAGAATTTACAACCTTTCTGTGGGCACAAATTATAATAAAAATATAAGGTCATAAAATATTTAAAAAACAGAAAATATAGCACAGAAAAAAATGGTATGAGGCACTATTTAATTAATAACCAAGAAATTAGCACACATAACTGTTTAGAGAAGAGGAAGGGATTATTTCAGGTTGGGGAGATAAGGTTAAAAACGGTCAAAGAGGAAACACCTGAACAAATGGATATTTTCATACAACTTAAAGCAGTGTTCTTTAGTATATATTTAGAACTGTCATTTTTTTCTCTTTATTCATTCATTTAACATTTATGAGAGGCATGTACCCGGCAGATACTAAGCACAGCATTTTCTGTCTCTACCCCTGATGGGTTTATAATCCAAACAAGGGAAACTAGAGAAATGGCTGTCAGCCACCCTGCAAGACACACTCTAAAGGATGTGTATTCGAGTGTTGTGAGAAGGGGCAGCTCACCCTGCTAAGGAAAGCAAACAGAGAAGAAATTCACAAGACACACTACTATCCCCTATCCGTAAAATCTCCATCCTGTTCTGCTTCCAGATTTGGTTGCCACAAAGAGCTGTTGAAAAAATGAACAAGAAGTCCACCAAGGAAAGAAGCAGGAAGCCAAGCAATTTTTCACTGGATCTGAATTCACTGATCAAAATGAAGAAGTCAGGAACGTCCTCCGCCTAGCGGGCAATCAGCCACCAGAAGTGGTGTGAAGACCTCGATAATCCCTGAAAGTCTGTAGGAGAATGGCTTCTCTGTGACAGTGATAATCAGTCATATATTCTTAGAATAAAGCCTCGGTGAGTAAAAAATTCAAAGCAAAGGATTGGCAGGAGGTTGGTTATCTGATATTTTCACAAAAGAACAAAGACATTGCATTTTTCCTCAACTGAGTAGTCATTATGCATTATGCAAAGCTAGGAGGAAGTTTTATAATGACAGAGTCCGACACTTTACAGATGGGAACAGTGAGAGGGCAAAGGGCTGGACCAAGGCCACAGGGAGGGTTGGGACAGTGCTCTTTAAAATTCATGTCATCTGCTCACTTTGACAGCATTTCACATCATCCAGCGTGAAGTTGGCAATCTTTACATTAAATCATGTTGCCTTTATTTATTTCTCAGAGTGAACTAACTTCTGCTGTGATTTCAATAGAGAATTATGCTAACAGAGGACAGGTACAATTGGATGTGGAAATGGATACCTAATCAATAAGCCTTGGTTTAATATTTTTTACTAAGAATGAATGTCTCACCCAGAAAATCTCACACTGGGAAAATTTTCATTTGTGTTCCATTTATAATGAAAGATTCTTCAATGTGCCCCCAGGGCATTGTTTAATGTTCAATTTATAGTCGATTTTGCTGAGAAAAGGAACAAGGTGGAGGAGCAGAGCCTGACCTCGGACTCTGGCTCTGCCACACACGAGGTGCAGGATCTTGGACGGGACACAACTTCTCGGTTTCACATCTATAAAATGAAGCTCACAATAGTACCTACCCCCTAAGTTTTGACAATCCAGTGAGATAACTGAATGCAAAAGCACATTGCCAGGCACGTGATAGGAGTTCCAAAGAACACTAGAAATAGTTGTTGCTACAGCTGGTGACTGTGACGGTGGGGGTAAAGGGGTATTTACTATCATTAATTTTCATCCTCACCCAAGGATATGTTTATTGATTTGAGGGAGAGAGGAAGAGATGGGGTGTGGGGGAGGAGAAACAGAGAGAAACATCAATGTGAGAAACATAGATCGGTTGCCTCTTATATGTGCCCCGAGCAGGGATCAAGCCCACAACGTAGGTATGTGCCCGGAATGGGGACCAAACCCACAACCTTTTGTTGTATGGGACAACACTCAATCAAATGAGCCAGATGGCCAGGGCCCTATTATTAATATCTTGAGGTTAATTCACACTAGACATCTTTCTCCACTCTGGCTCTTGAAGAGAACTCAGGTATATACATGCCAGGCACTGACAACATTACAACATTTTTATTCTTAGATTTCTTTCCTTAAAAGTTTATGCTTTCCCATATACTTAAAACTTACTCAACATTGTCACAATTACTTATCTTATAATAATAATAGTTACTCTTCCAAGTCTGAGAGGATCTGATTTCTTTGCCATCTTTTGCTGTAAACACTGGGCCATAGAGCGTGGTAATAAAATGTAAGAGTATCACACGTTCTCCATCACATAAAAGCTGGGCTCCATTACAAGTGTCAGCCTGAGTTTCCCCTGGTTAGAGTACGTGGTAATACCAAACTGTCATGCTCCAGATTTGTCCTAAAAGTAGGATGTGAATTCAACAACTACACTTTCCCTGTGAAAACGATCTGGTTCATTTTTGAATTTTTTCCTTTCCATCAATACCCAAAGGAACTGGTTTGCATTAGTGAGTAAGTGCCTACAAAGGTTTCTTCCTCTTCTGGACAATTAATTTATATCATATAAGACAAAATATTGGCACATCTGGACAAACTCAGCATGAGTCTACAAACCATGAAATTTCCCAAGGCATCTGTGAATAAAAACACCTCTTCAAGCTTTTCAGAAATGACAGACTGAGGTAGGGGGTTGGAGGGGGCTCAGAGGGGTGGGATAGGGGGGTGGTAGGAAAATGAACAAGATAACCCTCTTCAATGGTCTGAAGGGCTGTCATGTGAAAGAGGGAGCTGACTGTTGATGCTGAGTGCTCGGGAGGGCAGAATGGGAACAAGTGTGTGGAAAACCTGCAGGAGTTGGGGTGCAGCTTTCAGCTCTATATAAGCAGAGCTTCCTTGGAGAAGGGTGCACACACATGCATGTCTCAGAAGAGTGAAACAGACACGGGGGGGATCCAGACAGCCCCACTGATTAGCTCCTCACACGGGGTGAGTTTCTTAACCTCTCTAAACCCTCAACTATCACTTAGAATAGTTATTCCTACATTCCATGGTTATCCCAGCATTGAGAGAAGGCAGAGATACTGGTGGTAGGCGTTATGACTATTTCTGCTCTTCTTTTTACCTCTGACAAACAGTAAGCATTTGTCAGATGCCTTTGGAACAGGATAAATAATTAAAATCCCTCTAATTCTGTTGTCCACCTCCCCCTTCAGTATCAAAACCTCCTGGGAGAAGCTCAAGTTGCTCTGCACTCAGCTCTGCCAGCACTTGCATGTAAGATGCTGGGCTAGCTGTTTTCCATCTTCCCTGGACCTTTCCAACAGCAACACATAAAGAGAGAGACTTATCATCCACCAAAACTTTAACTCAGGAAAGGATTATAGGAATTACCTAAGAAATTATCACAAATCATTTTTCATGTACAGGTGTTCCCCCCTTTGCCCAACACGTGTTTTTTGTAAATCACATTCTTTTTTCCTACCAAATGAGCTTATAATTGTTTGCATATGTTTATTATTTTATTCCAAGAATATTACTATATGACCATTAAGGAAAGTTTGAATAACAGGAAAATGAGGCAATGAGAGAGATAATCACTCACTGTCTATACATTATTGTTTCTTCCCTATTTTCTGTTCGTGTGAGTGATGGTGATCTTTTTCTACATCATTTTAATTTAGATTGCAATTGCAAAGGCATTTTTAACTGTTCTTCAGTGAGTGCGGCCTGCTGAGTTAAGTTTCTCTGTTCTCAAGCTGAATCGAGTACTAGTGATTCAAAACATTTTAAAGTGCCAATAGATGTAACTATTTACAGACATGAATTTTTTTAAAAAAAAATCAGCACTTGAAGAAAAAAATGAATAAGGCAACACCTCACTTTATAGATGAGGATACTAAAGCCACAGGGACAAGCTGCGGCGCGGTCTCTGCTACAGCAAAGACCCACGTCTGTCACACTGAAGCCACCATAAGTCAGGCCAGGGTGACTATTGCATAAGTCCTACAACTTTGGATTTTGTACCTTCACTTTCCTTAGAAAGGCTCATAAAAATGGGGTCTGTGTACCACTGATGCATCATAGCAGACTAATCAAAGCCGCAGTAGGCTTTGATGAGGAAGACCCTACCCAATCAGAAACTCACACCTGCCCTTTTTTATAGCTAGACCAGGAGGAAAAGGAAAAATCTCCAGTCTTTGCTCGACACCTTTACTCAACTTTTGACATATCTTTATACATCCAAATCATGAAATCATGACAGTTTATTATCAAATAAGCAAAAACTTAAAATATTTTCAATACCAAGAATTAGAAAAAGTAAGGAGCAACAGGAACGCAAGGCACTGCAGACAGGAGTTCACACTGGCACGAGGCGTTCGGAGTGCAACTCAGCAGCATCCAGGTGAGCCAAAGAAAGGCACACTTCCATCATATTTCTAGAAATACCCAGAAAATTTCCCAGATGTTCACAAAAAGACAGGCCAAAGTTTTTCATGGCAGCATTGTTTATAATACAGAAGAAATGAAAACATGAGAACAAAAATATTCATTGTGAAATGGTCACATCATAGAAGAGTTACTGGACAGAAGCTAAAATAACTTTCTCAATTAACATGCAGTTCTTAAATTAACAGGGCTAAATATCAACAGCAAGCTAGGAAAGGTCAGGTACAGTAAGTTACCACTGACATAAAGCTTAAAAATCAGCAAAGCTATACCATAACAACACATACATAGCAAAAATAGAAAAGCATGCATGGGAATGAAACACATTAAATTCAGTTGAGAGATTATCTCTGGAGAAGAAAACAAAAAGAATTTTGAAAGGGTGCACTGAGAGGTTCAATAGTAAAAAAAAGAAGAAAAAGAAAAATTTGAAGCAAATATAGCAAACTTTTATATCTGAAATTAGTGTCTTTTTTTTTCTTGGTATACTTAAGATATTTGAAAGTTGAAAGAAAAGAAAGAGGAAGGAAGGAAGGAAGGAAGGACGGACAAGATAGCTTAGCCACGGACTGGCCTGGATATCCAAGAGTCCGGAAAGGTAGGAATACCAGTGGTGCACCCACTATCTTTGGTATTATAACAAGTCTAACGGCCATCACAACCCTCTGCATCCCCCACTGCGCAGCACAGTGTCTGGTCAAAAGTAAACACAAGCTAAAGGTTGAGTAAATGAATGGATGGCCGAACAACAAATAAATGACCAAATGAACTAAATGAATGGTTATACATGTGTTTGACTAATAAGAATAGGAAAAAAAAACAAATATGTTAATAATTTGAAATTCAAATTATTTCTAAATATGGATCCACGGAGAGCTCTTCTTAAAGGCATTGTTAGTAGGAAAAAAACCTGAAAACATGTGAACAAAGTAACTTTTGAAGATTTTTCTATCCATAAACTTCAGTGCTTTTTCCTTCTTTCAGAGGCAGGCACAGCACACTCATCACATACTATTCATCTAAAGGAGAAGGCATTTGTTGCCATAACAGACCTCAAGACATGGCCAATAGCCTAAAATACAAATGAGTCTTAGGGTAAGTCAGTCAACTAAAGCACGCTTTCGAACCTTATGTGAAGAATTCCCAGTATTTCTCTGCCCTGTTTACCAGGTGCATTACGATTCTAAATCATTCCATCTTCATGAATGTAAATTGTTCCCAAGCTCCCCTCAGAATGTAACAAAAAAATCGCTAGTGCGGTCATCCTGATTTCAAATTGCTGACCATCATACAGGAGTATAGACTCGGTGAAATCAAGCAGAAGTTTGCTACCATACATTTTTGCCTTTTGTTTTTTAAACAAATATATGTGAGCGAATATAAAAAGAACCAAAATAAGATACATGACACAATCACCCAAACCTAGCAATTAAATCCAAAAAAGGAGTTTATAATAGTGTAGGTAAAGAGAATCACTTTAGAAAGTACCAGAGACCTCCACTATCAGAAATGGGGTGGGTGTTTTTATACTTTCTTCTTTATGTTATTAAAATATTAATTTACTTTTAAATATAATCCTAGAGCTTCCTTCAAAATACCCTCTCATGAGGAAGCAGGGCTGGGGGGCATGCAGGATATATATTTATGGTGCCCTTTTAACGTTCAACAAAAGAAGGATTCAAACAGAGTTACCTTCACTCTGCAAAAGCCTTTTTTCAAATGTGTAACAGGATCTTACTGCAGCCACTAGGCCTGTTCTGCACACAAAGAAAGACTGGAAAACATTTGTGTTGTGCTTCTGGAGTTAAAAATGAAGAAGCCTTTTCCTTTCCATCAGTTCTTTTTTATTAATAAGGTGGCCACACTAAGCCAGAAATTATAACCATCTGCTTTAACCATTAAATGCAGATTCAAAGGCCTAATGATAAAGTGACCTCTTTATTAATAACAGAAAGCGACAAGTGGCATTTTCTCAGAGCGTTCAAGGAAATAAATCAATCCATAACTTCAAGCTGATGGTCCATCTCAGCAATATTGCCTCTTAAGTTTTCTCTTCTACTTGGCCTTCGTGGTTCTAACAGCTAGATAAACAAAACGGGAGATCCGTAAGTAGCTTTTCCGTGAGTTTTGTTTACCTCTCATGTTGATGAGATGCCACTTACCACCTCATACCAGTCGAAGACGCTAGCTCTTATTTCTCCCCATCGCAAACGCATCATTACATACATTGTCTGACCAATGAGGAGACACATGGGACTTATTTCCTGCAGTGATTATGTCTGAATCAAGGTCTGAAACAAAAACGGTGTGTGGAAAGCCGTGGACCTGTAGGAAGAAACAGTAGAATCACTGCAGCTGTATTTTAATATTTCAATAATGTAGCTCCATGTTTTCTTTAATTCATGGATTAGAATTTTAATTATTCACTCACTAAATTATGGTAACTTTCAGTTGAAGTGGGTTCCCCGCCCCCAGCCTCGTAGGGCAGACAGAAGCTCTTTGTTGAGCTGCAGACACTCAGAGACGCCGGTGTGGCAGCATCCACGTCCCCTGCCTCAGATCCTTCTGGCAGGAAGCCTCCACCACCACCCAGAGCACAGGAATCCCTGGAAGATGAATCTCCCTGGCCCTCGTCCAAGGGGCTTTAGTACTGGAAGGACCAGAAAGACTATCTACGAACCTCATCTTTCTCCTAACTCAGTCAATAGGTTTGAACCCTGAAAAGCAAAGCAAAAGAGTGAATCAGTATAACTGAGCTAGTTCATGAAGGATTAGTAGGAGCTTTTGGTTGGAATACTTTCTAAAGGATGTGGAAATCACATGTTTCCCACAGAGGGGATTCTGTAAGGACTACTGTCTTCAGGACAAAGTTGAAATCCTCTAAAGACCTGTAACCCCAAAGCAGGTATGCAGCACCTCCTCCCCACCAGGACCTCTTGCCCACTCCCTAGAAGTCCCATCTTCCAAGGTGAAAAAAACTTCTTCAGGGCTGAGGCATCAGAAGTGTGTACACGGGACTGAGGGTTCAACCAGGGACCCTTGAAAGTCACTTTGAAGGGGACATTTGGGTACTACACCCATCTATACCCTCCTGAAAAATACTTCCTTCTCTCTAACCAGAAATAAACATGCATCACAGCACAGGGAGTGTGAGAGGCCGATCCTCTACTGGCCAAATCCCACAGATCCACCCTGGAGGCCGATGGGCACAGGCTCATCTCCAAGCCACCCCTCCCGGTCCTGAGGTCAGACATCCAGTAGAGTCCTCACCCTGCAGTGACAAGTTGTGTGGCATCAGGAGTTGTCACTCGACTTCTCGAGGCCTCACTATTCTTCCCCATAAAATAAGAGAAAAGAGCTAGGTTGGGTCAAAAGACTCTCACAGACTTTACATTCTATAATTTTTAAGCACTCCCTTTATCTATTGCCTTGGTTTCATTAAGTATAAAAATCATGCAGTCTCAGTAGATGGTTTTAAGGTCCTTTGCAACACTGAGGCTCTATGATTCAGCTGATGAATCTAGATCACAAGCAAGGATTATACTATTAATCTCTGTGGTCATTTCCTTGCCAAATAATGATAGGAATGTGCTTTAGCTGAATGCCCCCATCCCAGCTACCAGTACATCTGGTTGGGAAACATACAACTGCTTCTATCCACCCGCTTGCCAACACGGAAATCTTCAAACAAAGACGGGATGATTAATAGCATCTTTAATAGGGCCCTCACCTTGACATTAAATCTTGGGCTAAGGTTATCAAAAGCAGCAAACACACAAAGAACTTACAGCCTGAGAATAAGCCAGAGAGAGAGCCAGAGACTGTGCAGGTGGCTGGAAGGAAAACTGACATGAATTACAAAGAAAAGGTGCATTGAGTTAATAGAATATAACTCTGGTATCGAGGGTGAGGGTTGAAAACAGATGTGAGGGGCAGTCCACCTCAGCACAATGAGGAATAAAAGCAACAGCCACAACTTTTCTCAAACACGCACACACTCAAGCAAAGCATATGAAAGTCACTATGTTAGTCCAGGGCTGTGGGTTGTGGTGGCATTACAGGACATCATAGAGCCAAAAGCTGATTAGACATGGCCCCTAAAAGCCTGTATTGCGGGAGTCGGAAGCTAAGTAGTGTGAAGGTGGGGAGAGGGCATTGGGCATAAAGACTATATGATCAAGTTCCACCTTACTGACCTTTTGCAGTTATTAAAACCCTAGACCAAATTCCTCATCTATAAAGTAGACATTACAAATAGTCAGGACATTGCAAATAATCATAAAACAGATTTTTAAAATGTGTAAAACACACACAAGTATTTGGGATACAGAAGACACTCCACAAAAACTGGAACTTACTATTATCAAGATGTGTGCAGGTATCAAAGATCAGAACACAATAGTGGGTCAATGCAGACAGACAAACAGAAATCAAGGAAAGATGAGTAGCGACAAACAAGATCAAATAGCGGGCAAAGGGCTGAAATCGCAGACTACAGAAATTCTTCAGCACCATCACTTTTAACAGTGTCTATTAATGTTAAGGAAGAAAAAACCATTGCAGGTGAGTGGTAAACTAAGACCCCATTTATGCTGAAAGACAAAGAAGCAGAGAGAAGCAACGAAATGAAATGAAGAGAGACAAGACACCCTCAAGATACTAAAAGTAGTTTCCACGAGGTTTAGATAGCAGGTTATTTCAGGGGTTTTTGTCTGTTAATCAATATTTTCCAAATAGCTTTTAATATATATATAGAAACTTCTTAGAATTTTTTCTTAATTCAAAAGTAATAAAATTTGTAGATTAAACATTTAATAACATGCATTGGGAAGCTGCTATAGTGGGGAACCTGAAGTCCTAGAGCTCACTGGAATTCTGAAATCAGAGGTGTGTTCTAATTATTGCAAAAATTGTTATCACATATACGGAGAATCCCAGATCAATCAATAAAAGTATGTGGAAGGCTTTCTTAATTCAAGAACACAACCTTAATCATTCCAGGAAAAAAGTAAATTTCCAAAGAGCCTCAATCTCATTAGGGAACTAGGCGTGCTCACATAAAATTATAACTCACAATGCACGGTGCACTGGTGGGATAGTAAATTCAAGGAGGGTGATTTGAGCCAGGCCTTGGAGACCTGGGGGACTTCAGAAAGAAGGATAAAGTCACTCTCTGTTGCAGAGACGATTTAATTAAAAAGAAGTTCCATTCTAACCACTCGACCAGGTAACAGAGAATCTATTGTATTCTGAGGAACTGAAAATCTTACAAGAAGGCGGATTGCATGACCTTTCATTTGCAATAGCTTCTTTTAGGAAAGGGAATAATTAGAATCACATAGAAGGGGCTGCTTGCTTTCATTCAATAGATAACTTTAAACAGACTTCCAAAGCACATGAACCACGGTGAACAAGCACAGTCTCTGCGCTGGACTCCTATAGGGCCTAATTTTCACCTCAGCCCAACACTTACTCAGATTCCCTTCACTGTTATCAAGCTACTTAACTGCCTTCCATCCCTCGTGCCCAGCTTCCAAATACCCCAGCAGGCTGTAAACTCCTTTTATTCTTTCATGTATTTATCCATCAACATTTTTTCAACATGTGCCATGTGCCAGCAACACAAAGATAAATAAGACAGCCCCACTCTCACAGAGGTCACAGTCTAGCAGCATTACTGACTCATTAACAGATAGCAGCTCAATGACTGAGACATGCACAGTGTAACCAAGAACGAGGGCGAGGGGTTGTGTGTAAACAGCCTGACCCAGGCAATGGGGCAAAGGCACTCCCTGTGGTAAAAAAGCAATGTAGACAGAGCAGAAAACCTGTGGCCAGACCTTAAAGTATGAGGCAGAGTGACACAACCAGAAGAGGCAACACTGACTGAGGACTTAGAACGTGTGAGGTAGATTTAATCTTCACAATAACCCGATGAGGTAGGTTCCATCATCTAAATGTTACAAATGAGGAAACTGAGGTCACATAGGTTAAGTAACTTGGGTAGTAAGGGGGGTAACCACTCTGATAGGCTGCCGCTCCCTGAGGCCAGAAGGGTGAGCAAGGGCTGCTCTGAGAACCCCGTTTACTGCCATGCTAAGGAGCTTGGGTTTTTTCCATAGTCAATGAGGCGACAGTGAAGGGTTTTAAACAGGAGGGTGACACAGTCAGAGCTGCCTCAGGAGTGCACTCCAGCAAAGTGTGAAAGACTGATTTGAAGAGTTAGAGAGATCAGCTAAGAGGCTGTTGCAATAGTCCAATGAGCGATGGGGTTGCCTGATCTGATGAAGGAAGGAAGGAACACAGGGAATAAATGCAAGGCATTTGTTGGGAGATAATTCTCTGTGGTCTCTTGAGTTTCTGTACATGTTGTGAGCAAAGCACCAGCTGCCCTTGGTTCCAAATTATCTTTCCAAAGACGTGTATATAATGACAGCCTTGGAAGACATGATTTTCCTCTGGAGCAAAGGGAAAGCGTGCTTAATGTTCGACATACAGGGTTCGGGTTTCCTAAACTCGGGCTCCTTTCCTGTAACACAATGCACCACATGTGCAGGTGTCATCTGGCCCCCTTCACGACACTGTGAGGGGGCTGGTGCAAGAAAATGCTGACACTTTGGCTACTGCCATTGCTATGAGTATAAATTCCTTTGTCTCTAATCTGGCATCCATGAAACTGGCAGGATGACTAATTTATTTGCAAATAGAGTAAAATCTCAAATCCCTCACAGTGGTGAGGGAGAGGACAGTAGTGTCACCAACTGAGATAAAACATATAAAAGGTACAAGCCTGGGCATAGGAGGTCCTGGGGAACCAATGATACATTCAGTTTGGAAGCCTCTGAGACAGGCGTGTGGGCATACGCAGCAAAGAGCTGAATAATTGAGTCAAAAGGAGGGGGTTAAAAAGATAGCTATAAAGGTTATTAGCATCAAGAGGTAGCTAAAACTATAAGAGGACATAAAATCCTCTATTCAACATATAAAAAGACTGCTGGATGCTCGGTGAGCTAAGGGCAGAACATTCAAAGGGACCATCATATTCATCCTTAAACCCTGACTGCCCAGCAGAGGGCTTCACACAATGTATATGCTACATAAATGTCTTGTTAAACAAATGCCCAAAACCATACTTGGAATTAGATACAGGCTTTGTTTAAAGTTGCTTTAATTTACCTATGTAATACTTATCTAGATTTTCTCAAATTAGGA
The DNA here is from genome assembly GCA_004024845.1 of Tonatia bakeri. Classification (NCBI taxonomy): domain Eukaryota; kingdom Metazoa; phylum Chordata; class Mammalia; order Chiroptera; family Phyllostomidae; genus Tonatia; species Tonatia bakeri. Next base: position 461,262 of record PVIA01000269.1, read on the forward strand.
TCTCAAATACACAGCGTCTAAATTTGTTTCACATTAAATACAACCAGTTTCATATGTAAATAATTATAAATCTATCATTCTCTCATGTGCAACGTTCTGTTCAGAAGCAGAACACAATTCTAAGACTCATAATTTCATGGTCACTAAAAAGTAGTCCTGTTGGTTTTCCTGTTGGAGAAAAGGTCTAAGTTTTCTCAAGGGATCAGTTCTTCATTCATTCATTTAAAAAGTACTTACTGAAGACCTATTATGTCCTAGGAACTGTACTAAAAGCTATAAGGGATCTGAAAAGTATAAACACCAGCCACCCCCACCAAAGGAATTTACAAAAGCAGAGTGGTAGAAATTGAGCCAGACCAGAACTCAGTTCCTAGATCCACATTTAGCAAATTTGTGACCTTGAGCAAGTTACTTAATCTTTAGAACCTTTATTTCCTTCAACTGTGAAAAGAGGAGAAAAAAAATGTGTATCTTATAAATGGTGGTGAGAATTACATTTTACAACACATGTGGAGTACCAGACAAATAGTTCTCCCTTAGAAAGTGGTAACTAGTATTATTACCATTACCATAAGCCAGGTGGGGAAAAAGCACTCAGAGAAAAGTCACTCGCTGAGGGACAGTGAAGAACTCTGTGAATACTACTGAGATGGTCTAAAGCACGAGAAATGCAGAACTTCAGGAGCCTGGTGAAAATAATAATATGTGACACTACCGAGTCTCTACTGTTTTAATTTATTTAAACCATCCTAAGAAACTATGAATGAGTAATATTATACCCATTTTCGGGATGAGAAAACTGACCCCTAGACAAGTCAAATAATTTGCCCAAGGTCCCCAGCAGAAAGTGATGGAGCAGGAAGTAAACCCAGGCTGTTTGGCTCCAGAGTTGATGCCAAATTGCCTCCTCAGGGAGAAAAAGAATGCAATTTTTATGACATATTTTTAAAGGAAAAGAATGAGATCTTTGGCAGCATTTACCTTCAACCTACAACTATTTTTCTACTCAGTATTGAAAGATTATCCATAAATATCTAAACAGACAAGCAGGCTTTTCTAGGTTGGCTGGGATCCTATTTCATAGATTCTGCAAATTGAGTAAGGAAGATTTACTGTCTCATACCGAACACCATGTAAGGCAAAATCACAGTGCATAGTGGACTGACTCATGAAATCCACACTAACTCAAAATCAAGGGGTATGGAGCTCAAAGCTCTGAGGACCTTTATGAAATAAAATAACTCCATTTACCAACACTCATTTCTTACTGATCTGCTGGCTGTTCATAAACACTTCCTTAATTAGAGTTTAATATACAGTTCTATCATATGCTGAGGGTTTTTCCTCTCCATTTCCATGTGAATAATGTAACAGACTGCTAAGATATATAGCCACTGTGTTGGATCATCTTGGACTTAAACCAGGTTTTTTGTTGTTATTGCTTCCTTTTCAAAGACAGTGGAAGTAAAATACCCTAACTATCAGACCACTGAGTGATGGCTAAACAAACTCCATAGGCTGTGCCCACTTATGTAATATCATAGACATAAAACACAGTATTTATAAAGACTTAGAAAAAATAATAGTTTTATGTTTTTTAAAATATTTTATTTATGTATCTTTAGAGAGGGGAAAGGAGGGAGAAAAAGGAGAGAAACATCACTGTGTGGTTGCCTCTCAAGTGCCCCCCACTGGGGACCTGGCCCGCAACCCAGGCATGTGCCCCAACTAGGAATCAAACCAGCAACCCTTTGGTTCACAGGCCAGCGCTCAACCCACTGAGCCACACCAGCCAAGGTGTTTTATGTTAAGTGAAAAAAGGTTGATGCGAAACAGTATACAAGTATACAAGATGACTGCATTTATGGACTCTTTAAAAATGCATATGGCAAAAGAGGCTGAAGGAAATGTACCAAAGTGTTGGAAGTGATTATTATGTTTGTATGTGAGCTTAAAGGAGATTAAATAGTTTTTCACTTTCCCAATATTCCTCTATTTTCTTTGATAAATATATATTATGTATACATTTTTACTGCAGCAAACTAATTTAAAAACAAGGGGAGGAAATGGAAAGATGGAGGAAACCGGAAGAACGGCTCAATAATACTCTGTCTCTACCTGACGCTTTCAGAACTCTTTGCTGAAAGTATTAATCTCTTCCTTATATTTCTTACATTTCTCAGATTTTTTGGAGTATTAGAAAGATAGATGGGTAGATAGATAGATGATATATAGACAAACATTCTTTTACCAAAAACATTCCAGAATAACTCCTCTTAGAAATACAGTCAAGACCTGGCTTCCCAATCCACTCTGCTGTCTCTCTCTTCTCTCAGTTAATCAACTGGGGGTGTTTCGGGCAAGGATAACCTAATCACAAGTATCCTAGATATATAGATTCGACCTCCGACACTCCGAATAGATGGGACAAGTAACCGATTAACGTACGAACAAGTCACCGTGCAAGCATGATGGGAAGAGTAATTAATTAGCACCTGCGTGGTTAGATACATGCTGTACTTTCTTCTGGGAGCCACAGACAATTAATTACTAATATAAATATCAATATGATAAAACTAATTCTGATTTCCAGAAAAGCTTATCCAAATTTAACTTTGTTGAAGAAAATAAACCTATCCTGCTGGCCGGAAACGACTAAGCAGAGTCTGGTGAAATGAGTAGTACAGCTACACAAACTATATAATGAACCTTCGTGGCTATTTACATCTGGGAATGGGCATCACATACACATTACCCCATAAGCAACCAGTAATCCTCTAACCACTTCCAAAATACCAGTCATCACACAACCCAAAAAAGAATAATAGTAGGCACATTTTTTTAAAGAGCACAATTATCAGAAGTGCTTTGGGAAATTAACGCAGCCCTACTCTGGCGGTCAAATTCATATGTAGTTCAAAAGGAAAACAAATCTGACATACTGAACATTTGTCATATGGCTCTCACTGACAGAGCAAGCAGCATTTCAAAGCAGAATGGAAATTGGAGTTCAGTGGGAAGTACAGATGCTTGACTACCTTTCTTTCAGGGGAACAGAAACATTCCATTAGTTCCCTGCTGCTTTGGCCAAGTGCAGCCTAGGCTCCCCTGCCACTCATCCGGGACAGAGCTCCAGTGTCTGGCTGCTGGCTAACAGAAATTCAAACGTGCTCACGTAGTCCACCGCAGTATGAAGTCCCTCAACGTGGTTGTCAGCCTTTAGCAATATCAACTCAACAGGCCCATAAGCTTTTTTACAAAATCAACATGAATTAATTGGGAAACAAAGGGGAGGAAGTGGAGGGAGGCATTCTAAAAGGTGAAAAGTCAATTGCATTAGTGGTCACAAAGAAACCAGGGGGTGTTTTTGTTTGGCTGTGAAGCAGCCATCTTCAGAATTTTAAGCACTTTGAATAAGGCATCAGTGATTTTTAAGAAATTAACTTCAGGTTTGATCTGTGCCAAGTGCAGAAATTCTGCAATAAGACACAGCAAAGCTGGGGAAAATCTACAAGGCCTGCTCTTCTTTCCTTTTATGCTCTCCAGACTTGGGTATCACCTTAGAATATCTGCAGAGGTCTTTTATATTCATTTGCTCAAATTACCCTTGTACTTATGAAATATTAAGAAACTGGGTGTAGAACTTTTTTGATCATAGCTTATTTCCCTACTCACAGCTTGACTCATGTGGCATTCTAACACCTGTAGATTCAATTATTGTTCATAAATTGGCTTTCTCACTGGTTCAGATCAGAGGGCCCTAAAAATCTATTCATAACATTTATCTTTTCTACAAACTATCTCAAAAACTTACAATAGCCTTCAGATACGACGACAATGAGAATGAATCCTGGATGGGATATTATGGGGTATGCTATAGATAGAGACTAACGGCTTGGACTCAAATCAGACAGACCTGAGTTCAAATTCGGACTCTGTAAAGTTTCATGACCTTGAAGAAGCTCCGAAAGCCCATAATGGCTCTAATCCCGAGGGAGTTGTTGGAAGGAGGGAGTGTGATAGTTTACAAAGGGCACAGCAAATCTGCCGATGATGACAATGGGATCAAGAAGAAACCAAGAGTGTTTTCAACTTCAGTCACTGCACAAATAAAAGGTGCTGTGGAGTTGGTATCAGCTTCGCATTTACACAAAAAAAAAATGTGATGTATTTACCACCTAGGCTCTGTTTCCTTGGCTGTAAAATGGGAGCACTACCTCAGGGAAACCCTAAGTTTCTAGATCTGAATATGTACTTAGAAAAACACAATCTACACTGCCACGTGCAGCCTATGATCCTAAGCGAAGCAGGTGCCCTTTCACAACCCAGTCACATTCTCTTTCCATCTACTTTTCTCACCTTTAGGTGTATTTTATTGCACTGTGAGCTTCTCAAAGGGGGAGCTGTCTTACATGCTTTCTACACATAGTGTTCATAACAATACCTGGCACACAACACATGACCCATAAATGTGGAATGAATTAGTGACTGAGCCATCTTAGTACACTCCCCACGGGCACAGGGCTTTTGTACAACATAGTTATCAAAATATGTTTGTTGAGTAAATGGATTTGAGTAAAACTGGGAGTGCATTCATAGGCAGGGACTTCCTGTTACTCATCTCTAAGCCCCTGGTCCTAGGACAGAAAGAAGAAATCGGATCAACTAATCTTGCTCTGGAGACAGGACAACTGGGATTAAAACAACTGGCCTAACTCCAAAAAAAAAAGGAATTGGTAAATTTGTGCATATTCCAGCTCTGGAAGGCCTTGTTTGTTGTGGCTGGCACTGAAATAGGCATTTTACATGATATTTCCTCAACAAACTTGGTAGTGAGAGATGACTGACATCACTTTTAAAATAAATAAGCCAAGGCTCAGAGAGATTAAGTCATTTGCCCCAAATTACAAAGCCGATAAATAACAGAGTTGGGAATCAAACCCAGGCTTATGGAATCCATGTTCTTCCCATTATGCAAGGCGAAAGAACAGGGGAAAGCACCAAAATAGACGGGACCACCTTATTTGAAGTTATATAGTTTTAGGGAAGACAGGGGGTGAAGTCAACTGTTGGGTCAGGCTTACGGAGGGAGACTAACCAGCTGGGGCTACTGCTTCGATGACTGACCCAGGCGCTCGCCACAGCTGCAACCATGTCCAGCAGAACTATAAGGAAAGAAATGCAGGTTGTGTTCCAAACAGGATAGTCCACCTCGACTAGTGAGTGGGGAAAATGGCAATGCCAGCTCCATTCCTTCTCGGCATTACCTGCAAGTTCAGGCCAGCCCATCGTTGGCCTTGGCCTCTGAGCTCAGTGCCAGCAGTCCATCTCCCACATGCTATTACAGCCAATACACACAGCTCAGGCACTCCCACGTGGAAAACACCGTCCACATTTTCAAGAGAGCTGAAAGGAAAGGAGAACAGATCTCGAAGGAAGAAATGTAATGACCCTTGGTTTTAGAAAAATCAATTTAAGAGCAAGTTTAAATCACTTGTGCTCTTCACAGAAACAAACAAACAAAAGTAAATAACCTTTATTTTAAAGCATCAGAGCAAGATAATTACCGGATAAATATGCCACTCTAACTTTTTTTATAGTTCTGTTAAGATTTAGTATGTCAACAGTAGTACCCCTTCTATGATTAGAGGGAAAACTAATTTAATGAAATCAAATATTTGAAACACCTTCTATTCTTAATGGCAACATCAAATAGGAACCTAGACTCTTATACATCAGTATGCTAGGGTAACAGCCTACCCAGATGAAAAGGGCAAAAGCTATACGGAATATTAGACATGAATTAAAGCCAAATCAGCAACCAGCTAAGCCTTCTCCCTGAGTTGGAAAAAACAAAACAAAAACAAAAACCACAAAATCTTGAAAGTAAAAACAACTGAAAAAAAAAAAACCTGAAAAAAAAAAACTCTGCATGGAAAGTACTGATGTGATTTCACAATTCCTAAGCATACCAGAAATCATAAATATTTATAGAGCACAGTCTTTATATTTCCAGTGTTCAAGGGCATAACTAAAGAAATCAGTGTGTAAATATGTACATGTGTGAGCTATTCTTTTAGATGACTAAAAAAAAGGCAAGCGGAAGTCCAAGCACGGCTGGAAAACTCTGGGTTGTTTTTGTGTGAGATTTACTCTGGTCAGCCCTGCAGTTACCTGACTGTGCACAGTACCTTTAGAAGGAAGGAGGAGGTGGACTCTAAAGGTACAACCTCCAAACCCATGCCTGACTCCTCTCTGCCCTCGCCCAATCCAGGGCAGTCAGCCAGAGCTTGGAGACCCCCTGAGGACCGCTCTGAGTTTCTTCTTTGCCAAGAGCAGAACCCTGGGCCCTGGGGGCTTCTGTTCACAGGCCCTGGAAACCCACAAAACAAAGCAATCCTTCCCCAAGGCAGCCCTCCAAATTGTTTAGAGACCATTCTTGGGCCTTCTCTCTCCCCAGTTTGCTCCTTACTAGATATATCTGGCTTGTTACTGATAAAACCCTCCAAGTGGGCTAAGTATCACACACTCTAAAAGAAAGCAGCACCAAAATCCTTCCACTCCTGCATTCCTTTCCTTTACACTCACAATCACAGCAATTAATTGCTTTAACTGGCTATCCCTGCCCCAATCCAACACTATATTAAGTGGATTAATCTTAATAAAACAACTACCTTGTACTAAGAGCCTCTTGTCTGCCAAGAGTTGTGTCAGGTGCTTTAAATACAGTCCATTTTGCTATAACAGAAAATACAAGTTCCTAAAAAACCACTATGCTATGCAAAATCATGCAGTAAAAACCACAGGGCTCATGAGAAAACAGGACCGAAGCACACCACTCAAAACTTCATTAGTGACACAAAGTGAAAGACAGGAACCTAACAAAAACAGCAGCATGGTCTTACATGTGTTAACTGGTTAAGGCATATAAAAAATAAATTTGGTGTTTCACCTTGGACCTGAAGTTTGCTCACAGAAGTGGGTGTGGGAAGGGTTGCAGCTTGGGGTTACTGAGAAGTGGTGGAAGGAGGGTTATGGGAAATCAGACAGCAGGTTGTAACAGCTGGTGTGGATGGATGTGGCCCCAACACACATTGTGTATTGTGTGTGTATGTGTTCTATGTGTTCCCACACAGCTCACTTCAGCTGGGTGCAGTTTTCTGAGCTCACCTAGCATTTCTCATGGAATAACAATGATCATAAGCAAATGTGAAACTGGTGTTATCTTCAAACTGTTCCCTAATATATCAGGTTGGAACAAGTTTGTGTTTTTAAAACAAGTGTTGTAGCAGAAATAACTGTGCTTTATCTCACTGAATCCTAACAACCGTGAAAGATAGGTAAAATTGACTCCATTTTCCAGAAAAAGAAAACGGAGGCTCAGAGAAGTTAAATGGTCCCCAAAGCCACATCATTCATGGTAAGTTAGTTGAAGACTAAGATAGGGCCAAGGTCTGCCAGGTGTCCCCTCCATCACCTTATGCCTGGGGTGTCAAACTCATTTTCACCAGGGGCCACATTAGCCTTGACGTTGCCTCCAAAGGGCCAAATGTAATTTTAGGACTGTATAAATGTAACTAGTCCTTAACAGTTAAGTGAGGGCTTGGCACTGCCGCCCGGTGGAAACAAGGTGCTGGGCTGGATAAAACAAGGTGGAGGGCCAGATTCAGCCTGTAGGTCTTGTGTTTGCCACCTGTGCCTTATACCTTATTATTCCCAATCTCTTTTTTCGTTTGGCAACTAGTGCCAGAAGGGAGGTACCCTCATCTCTCCTGGATCTAAAAGCAGAGATTCGCTGCCTCTTGCATCTGCCCCATAGTTCAGTGGGAATATCTATGTCTGTAGCACATCCCTTAAATCAAGCAATGAGCTATGTACCCAAATATAATTAAGCTTTTTAAGCACCTAGGAGTGGAGAGGAAATCTCTAAACTTACTATTGTAAAAACTCACCAGTCAGATTCAAGAGCAATTCAGTAGACCCCATGGAGCTTAAAGGTTCGCTCTCGGGAAGCCCCTTTTACTGTTTTAACAACGCTCTTCTGGGAAGCTTGTTTCAAGTTTCTTGTTGAGAGAGAAAAAACCATCTTACCCCATAAAATGACTATTGTAGTGAAAGTCTGGCCAAATCGCACACTGACTTTAGGATCCAATCGAAGCTTCCTGGCGTGGCCTGCTAAGGCTCTACATCTCAAGCCACACCTCTGACCCCTTGCCTACCCCACAATGGATACTCCAGACAGACTGAATAACTTTAGTTCCCCATGTACTCTATGGTTCCTCACTTCCAGACTCTACACATTATTCCTCCTGCCTAGAATATTCTTCACACCACCCATCAACACCCCTGAGTCCATCTGTTCAATGCCTATTCCACTTCCAGATTTCAACTTCAGTGCCCCTTCCTCCTCGAAGCCTTCCACGGTGCTCTTTGCACATCTGGACTTGAGTTTCTCACAGGTGCTCCCGTGGCTCCCTGCACCTTCCCTATCGCCACTGATAGCCCGCTTTACTATAGTTACTCATGTATTTGTTCAATTCCCCCTCGAGATGAAGCTTTGTGAAGGCAGGAATGGCATCTAGCTTGTTCAAAGAATGTATAATAGCATGTAAGAACTTTCATATGAAGTGCTTCATGTGACCCACATAGGCCATTTTATGAAATAAACGAGAAATTGAGCCTGAGATCCCAGAGAGCAAATGCACTGGCCTTTGCCACATAACTGACAAATGGTGGAACATTCAGTGATCCCTTGTGGGGCTCACATTCTAGTGGTGGCATTACAAACAATAAACCAAATAAACAAATAGGATATACGATATGGCAGTGTATCAGATGGTGATGATACTATGGGGGGAAAAGGCAAGGGAAGGAGATGGATAGGGCCTCAGTGAGATGGTATGGTATCCTTTGAACGCAGACCTGGAGGAGGTGAGCCAGTGGTCCAGGCTGGTATCTGGTCTCCAAGCAGAGGGAATAAAAAAATGCCACAGTACTGAAGCAGGCTTGTCAAGTTCAAGGAGAAGCACAGAGGATGGTACAGCTGGGAGGAGCAAACCACATCTCCAATCTGGAAGGTGAGATACTAATAGGTATAATTTCTTGAGCACCTACTATGAAGCACATCTCCTGTCCCTACCATATTTTCCTTTACAATCTGGTCTCATTGGTTTAAATACACTAGAATCAAAACACACCCTCTGAAATACATCAGTATAAAGATCAATTCACTCCTGAGCCTAGCAGAAGGATGTTGATCCTGTGAAAACTGCTTTGTCAGACCTTGTACTGAATGAAGAAACAGGTGGTGAGAGTTGCCCCCGTTAGTAATTTTAGCGTTGGCTTCCTCGGGATGAACAAGAAATCTCCTGTACGTAAACAGTGCCTACGGCCGCATTACAGGGGTTTGTGAGCTGCAGCTTTCTGATCAAACATGTGAAATTAACACAAAAATGTTTTAAATGTGTTATTGCTACGGAAATTACATACTAAAGACAAAAGCTTCCCTATTACTTAAGGTAATGAAAACAAAAATAAGGATTTATAAGCTTCCCAGCTCTGACCTAAATCGTGCTGCATTATTTTTCTACATTTCTTTCTACTTTAGAAAAACCACTACTAATTGCATTCACATTACACAGTATCAACCAAACCTGGATTTGGGTTTCTTCCAAGACCACCAACAGGCTCAAGTTACAGAGTTTATTAAATGGGTTGAGTTTTTTTTTTCTCTTTCTTTTTTAAGCAAAACTTAAAATGCCATTACCTTTTGGAGGGACTAAACATATAATGCTTGATAAATAACATTTTCAGAAAATCCCAAAGCATATGAATAAGGGGAAGAAACACATTTTTTTAAACTCACAAAATAATAAAGGGTTTTTAAAAGCATACCGTTTATTGGTGGCTGGGAGCCTGGAGCTAATGAAAAAAACGTTTACAAGTTCGATTTGCACAGCTTTTATTTTGTGTTTCCTGGGTACAGATGCTGCTGGCTGTACTCTAGGAAAACCTGGAACTCGGCTGGAAACTGAGAACACAAGGAATCTGAGACCAGTTCAAGCTCTCCCTTGGAAGGCAAATATGATGACCTATTATTTTCATGGCAACGTTTCTAAACTCTTGACTCTAATTTCTAACCTCAGTCTTCCTATAAGGAGCTCTACACTCTTACTTGGGAGCATGAAACCTAGATAGCTTCCTGGTGATTAATCACCCAAATGGTGCTTCATTCCCCAAAACAAGAGCCAAGGCCAAGCAGAATGCTTCCAGTTCACAGAGCAGAGCCCACTCAACTCCTTGTCATCATTGCACTGTCTCCTGAGTCTCCTTCAATTTCTTATCTTCTTGGAAATGATCACTTTGGAGACCTGCACACAGTTCCTGCTGACTTTCTAGCAGCACAAGAAAGTGCAGAAAGAGGAAAGGTATAGACAGGGAAGTGAGTAATCAGTCACTGGTCTCATACTTCTGGGGAAATCAGTCTTTTTTATTTATTATTATTACCACCATGTTTTGTATTCCGTGCCTCTATCCCCCAGGCCCAGCATTTCCTTGTGTCCACCACTTCTCTCCTACATTTTACAGATGAGGAAACCGAGGTACACCCAGCTGGAGGCAGAGCTGAGACTATACTATGTTTACTAGGTTCCCTGACTACTGGGAAAGTCATTCCACTAAGTCATTCTAGTTTCTGTCTGATGGCTCCAATGAAACCTACTAAATATGTATTTTGGCTAAAAATGGAATAAACATTGAACATTTCTGCTAAGTCACATAGAATAAAGAAATGGAATATTCACAAAATGGAATATACTATTAAAAATTCACTTTTCAAAGAATATTTTTAATAGTTGTATTGAGATACAATTTATATACATCCCATAAAATCCACCCATTGTAAAGGTGCAGTCTAATGGTACTTAGCAAAGGAGTCCTAACCCTAACCTTCCCATCCCCCCAGAATGGTTCTGCTGTTCCTGTTAGCAGTCACTTCCTCCTCCCACCCCAGCCAGAGGCAAACACTAACCTGCTTTCTGTCTCGTTATTTGCCTTTTCTAGAAGTGTCACATAAACAGAATCATATAGGATCTCTTATGCCAGGCTTCTTTCACTGAGCATAATGGTTCTTGAGGTTTATCCAAGATGGAGCTTATATCAGTATGTTGCTCTAGTACGTGGATATACCACCATTTGTTTATCCTTTCACCAACTGATAAATATTACGGAGTTTCTAACTTCTGGCAACTATAAATAATGCTGCTTTGAACATTTGCATGCATGTCTTTGTGTAGACATGTTCTCTTAAATATGTCAATTTTGGAGTTTATAAAAATTACAGCCATTCTGTGGGTGTATAGTGGTATCTTATTGTGGTTTTAGTTTACCTTAGAATATTTAACACACTTCCGGCCAAGATGGAGGCATAGGTAGATACACTGTGCCTCCTTGCACAACCAAAAGAGGAGCAACAATTTAAAGATAAAATATAACCAGAACTGCCAGAAAATTGAACTGTATGGAAGTCCAACAACTGAGGAGTTAAAGAAGAAACATTCATCCAGACTGGTAGGAGGAGCGGAGTCAGGCAGCTGGGATAGGAAGGACTTGAGGCAAGGTGGCGGCTGGAAGACCAGGTGAGGCGAATTGTGGACCGGTGGTCCCACATTCTCATGCAGTTAGGCTGCAAAGAACAACTGGGCAGTGAGAAAGATTACACAACCCAGGGTTCTAGCATGGGGAAATAAAGCCTCAAAACCTCTGACTGGTCATATTTTAAAATAAACTGGGGTCATACTCAAAACAAAACAAAACAAAACAAAACAACTCTTTCTAAAAAAACCTGTGGAAGCTGAGGCACCAGAAGTAACTCTCAGCATCACAGGAGAGTTCGTTGGAGAGACCCACAGGGTCCTAGAACGTTCACAAACCCACCCACCTGGGAATCAGCACAAGAAGGGCCCGATTTGATTGTGGAAAGAGAAGGAACTGACTGAAAGCTGAGGGACGAGCAAGCAGTATTGTTCCCTCTTGGACCCCTCCCCCACATACAGTGTCACAACAGAGCAACATGGGTTGCCCTGCCCTGAGAAATACCTAAGGCTCTGCCCCTAACTATGTAACTGGTGCGCCAAGACAAAAAAAAAAAATATATGACCCAAATGAAAGAACAGATCAAAGTTCCAGAAAAAATACAACTAAGCAATGTAAAGATAGCCAACCTATCAGATGCACAGTTCAAAACACTGGTAATCAGGATGCTCACAGAAATGGTTGAGTATGGTTACAAAACAGAAGAAAAAGTAAAAGCTAAGCAAAGTAAAATAAAGGAAAATGTACAGGAACTAACAATGAAGGGAAGGAAACTGGGACTCAAAACAACAATTTGTACCAGAAGGAAGAAATAAATATTCAACCAGAACAGAATGAAGAAATAAGAATTCAAAAAATGAGGAGAGGCTTAGGAACCTCCAGGACAACTTTAAACATTCCAATGTCTGAATAATAGGGGTGCCAGAAGGAGAAGAGGAAGAGCAAGAAATTGAAAACTTATTTGAAAACATAATAAAACATAATGAAAGAGAACTTCCCCAATCTGGCAAAAGAAATAGGCTTCCAGGAAGTCCAGTAATCTCAGAGTCCAAACATGTTGGACCCAAGGAGGCATATACCAAGACACATCATAATTACACTACCCAAGATTAAAGGAGAGAATCTTAGAAGCAGCAAAAGAAAAGGAGAGAGTTACCTACAAAAGAGTTCCCATAAGACTCAACTGATTTCTCAAAAGAAATCTTACAGGCAAGAAGGAGCTGGAAAGAAGTATTCAAAGTCATGAAAGGCAAGGACCTACATTCAAGATTCTCTATCCAGCAAAGCTATCATTTAGAATGGAAGGACAGATAAGGTGCTTCCGAGATAAGGTCAAATTGAAGGAGTTCATCATCACCAAGCCCTTATTATATTAAATGTTACAGGGACTTATCTAAAAAAAAAAAAAGATCAAAAATATCTGATGTAGGATAAGTGCCAATAGCAAGACCCATTGTGGGTTGTGAGGGACCAAATAAAAATCTGTGCTCACGAATCAGGTAACTCTCAAAAAATATGAATGACCAAAACCATAAAAAAGATGTTTGACATCACCAGTAAAATTAAAATGATGTAAAGATCAACAACAATAACATTCACTTTTTTTTTAACCTAGAAGATAGTCAAGTATCACAGAAACCATGACAATCCATAGTATCAGTGTAGGTAAAGGAAGAAACCACTTTCTTTCAATAGACTTAAGAGAGAGGTATTCATTTTCCCAGTCTTCAGGGTGGCAATGTACCAAAAGTCTTTGGCCTGTGACCCAGTAATTTGACTTCTAAGAATTATTACCAGAAAAATAATCATGGATATGTGGGAAAGTTTAGAGACAATCACAGCATTGTTTGAGAGAGAAAGAGAGAGGAAAAAAAGAGGGGAAAAAACTAACATCCAACAATAGACAAAAAGAAAATTGTGATACAATCACACCTAATACTAAATTGTCAAGTTATCTGACAGCTACGTATTTTGATACGGAAAGTTCTTCACATTAACATCGATAAGGTGGGGGAGGGAAGCAAGTCCTAAAATCAACTTGCAAGGGGATGAGCCCATTTTTTAAAAAATTTACACTTACATAAAAAGTTTTGAAGGATGTAAGCTTAAATGAAAATAATTATTATATCTTAGTTATTTTTCTTTTTACTTATCTGCTTTTTCTAATTTTCTACCACAAGCACATCACTGGCTTAATTTTTTAATTAAATATAAAAGGAATTCAAGATCTAATAAAACTGAGAGCTCAAGGATACTCACACAAGTAGAATAAATGAGTAAAATCATGATAGTGAACATTAATTGATTAATTAATTATAATGCAAACAAACTACACTGTAAGCTCTTATGGGCACAGAGGTACACTCACTCATTCAACAAATATCTATTTAGCATCTACTATGTGCCAGATACTGTTCCAAATACGATGGTTTCATTGGTGAACAACACAGGCGAATCCCTGCTTCCATGGAGCTTCCTTTCTCGTACTGTGCATGTCCCATATCTCTGTGGCTGCCACGTCAGCAAGCACGGTGGGTGCTGGACATGGGAAAGGCCTCACTTAGAAATCCAGTGGTGGTTAATTTCTTAACAAAAGGATTCATCACAGTAAACTTCCCAGTACATTTATGAAATGCTTTTATATCTCCCCATCCCACCCCAAAAGTTTGTTCTAAATACAGCGTTTCACAAAACTGTCTAGTATGAGAAATGGAGTAAACTCATAATGCCAAAACGAGAACACAGGTTCCTGGAGCAAGTCTGACTCAGTCCCCAGCCATTTGCGGAGGGAGAAACTGTCAGATATTTCATGAATAGCTAGGCTTAAGTTACTTGAACCAGCTGGGACTTTTCTTAAGCTACATTTTCCTCTGGCCAGAATATCCTCATGGCTGAAGCTGCCTGTTCAGTATCACTCCACAGAGAAATGGGTCTTTCTGTTTTCCTCATAACTGCAGACACTGCTGCTTTTTTAGGCTAGGGAAACCCGCGGACCTGGTATTCAGCTTATGTAATAACTGGCTCCCTGCTGAGCTAAGCCACTAAGAGACCTGCACTCAATTTCACAAGACAGATATTTCTCCTTCTGGGCCAGAGTTGTTCGTAATGTATTGACTCAAAATAAGTACACACGGGTGCTTCCCGTCTCCCAGAAGTCCTGAATCACTAACACATCAACTCACTATTATTTTCTTTTCCAAATGTAGCAGTGAGAAGATTCAGCAGTTGCCGATGGATACCAAATGTATCAACTATGTCATAATTTAAGGGGTCTTTGAAATTAAAGCCACAAATACCATCATATAATTGTCAGGCAGAGGTCACTAAAAACTGAATTGGGATGCAAGAGGGTGTGCTGAACACCTGCAGTCAAATCTTAGCAGCACAGTCTTCCTGGGTAAACTTGGAGACAAGGTACATAATTTTTTGAAGCTCATCAATAAAGTAAGGATAATGATATCCCGGTTCGATGTGAGAATTATCCATACCACCTTGATCTGATCCAGGTACAATGAGAGCTGAAGACGGTGAGTGCTGCTTCTCTCCTGGCCATGGCCTTGAGCATAAAAAGGCCTATTTGGGTGAAGAGCGAACACAAAGAAGTTCTCTTCCCCTTCCTCTGCTGCCAGGGGCTCCTTACAGAACACCAGCTAGCACAGCTCGCTGTAGGACAGAAGTCTGTAATGGAGAGTGTATTCTACTGTGATTCCAAGGCCGAGCTCGGCGTCAGAGATCTCAGTTCAAGTCCCAGCTACTACCTAGCTGCATCCCCTCATGCGAGTTATTAAACTTCCCATTTCCTCATCTGTACAACAGCAGTAAAAACAACACCTAGTGAGAAATAAACAAAGGACTTAATACACATTGAAAAAATACCTCTTTTATAACAAGGGTTGTTCTAAGAGTTATATGAAAAAGAAATGCTTATGAAGTCCTAATACTATTACTATATAACCACTCCAAGCAAGTGGCTCATCTAGAACCTCCTCTGACCTTTGAATTCTACTGTCATGGTATGTTTTAAGTTTTTTATCCACACACTCCTCAAGGCCATAAAATAAACTAATTCCAGCTAAATTTAAGAACCAAACCTTAATCCACACACAGCAGAAATGACTGCAAGATAGGAAAGAAAAGGGAGGCAAAAATCGCTCTCTTAAGGTGCTAGACTCCTTCAGTTGTTCTGGGGCAATTTTCCTTCCTTGCATCTTGGAGCTAAAAACTAAAAACAAAATAAAAATTAATAAATAAATAAAATCTTCAACAGCTCAATTACAGCCTCGACTTCCCAAGTCCATCTTACTGAACACCAGCTCTTTGTGCATGAGGTAGTACAGGGGATAGCTATCTTTACATAACCAAAGAGGTGTGTAAAAAACTGCAGCAGATTGAAGGAAATGTGGGGGCCCAGGGGGAGAGGAGAGGCACCAACCTCATAAGGGGCCTTGTAGGGATCGCTAAAACATTAAAACAGCTTCAGGCATGTCACCCAGCTCAGCAATTCCACCTCGCCAACCGGTGCTTCAACTAAATGACACCTAACATTTGGACATCTTACCAATGACATTTTACCAAACAAGTTGGAACATTTGGCTTAGTAAATTAACTACCTTTGACTTATTAAGAGAAAGAAGAGTTTTGGGGTTTCAACCCTGCTTCTTGAGCCTGCATACTATCCTATGGTGATATTTGTGACATACTTTCAGAATTGGGTCACTTCACATATCCAAATCCAACTCAGAGTTCAAGACCTACCTCAATTTTCCCATTTCCTACTTACAAGGGATATCTTTTATTGCCAGCTGATATGAAGTACCATGTTAGGAACTTACATTGGACTATAACCTTAATCCTCACAATCACACTATGATGCAGGTGCTAGTAACCCCACTTTATGAGGAAAACTTGAAGACTGAAGAATTCAAGTTATGGAGCAACTGAGTGACAGCACTGGGACTTGAACCCAGCTTTAATCCCACGTACTTTCTCTTCTTCCCCGCATCTATTCCAATCAACAGTTAACTCTCTCGAGACTGCCTTTCTGTGGCAATTCCTGTCTCTGCCACATCCTCAGTCTTCAATAGCATCTTCTTCAAGGGCGCATGCCTTGGCTTAAATTTTCTGACAGAAGGAACTCCATTTCTCTGTACCTTTTCTCTATCCCCCTGACAATCATTACTGTTTCAGGGAGGCCCAGAGTTCCAGAGGCTTACACGACTTGCTCAATGTCACACCCAATCAATCAGCAGGTTCGAACATAAATATGCCAAAAAAGCAACAATTCTCTTTTAAGCTTGGTCCCTTACAAAAGACACATGCACACTGGTACCTGACCCCATGAGTCATGCCATCCTCTTCCTCTACAGTAAGACGTACTGTCTGGAGGTCTCACAGTGACAAAATTAACCAAAGGAACAGGTTTGGATTTTTTTGAAGATGTGAAAGGGAGATGTGAGTCAGTCCTAAGAAACTCCAAAAGCTACAGAAACTTCCTGTGCCACTCTGGGAAGCGCAGAACTTCTGCCCCTGCCCTAGAGAAGGTCTGACAAGGATCCCTGGAGGGAGAAGGTCT
This sequence comes from Tonatia bakeri, assembly GCA_004024845.1. Classification (NCBI taxonomy): domain Eukaryota; kingdom Metazoa; phylum Chordata; class Mammalia; order Chiroptera; family Phyllostomidae; genus Tonatia; species Tonatia bakeri. Next base: position 478,426 of record PVIA01000269.1, read on the forward strand.
TGTCCCAGAGAATCTTGGGAAGCTTCCGGGGGAGTTTTTGACTGCTGGGCCTTTCTCAGTGTTGCCTTACCAGTAACCTTCTAGGACCTCCCATCAAGAAGCTGATTTTCTAAATAATATGGCATCGAGGGAAAAAGAAATACGGGAAAGGAACATTTGAAATGCAGAGAAATTACACCATGGTCTCCATGCCGCTGTTTCAAATCCCAGCTCTGTGCAACTTACTAGCTAGGAAAGCCCTGGAAGTTAACCTCACTAAGGCTCAGTTTGACCTCCACAACTGGGAATGTTGGGAGGATAAATGAGATAAGGTTGGTAAAGCAGGTGTCATCATGTCTGGCACACAGAAGAAAATAATTGGTTAGAACGTACATATTCACCACCATTGACTTTTCAATGTGTTTGACACTTTTCATGATACAATGTATGGGAAAAGTATATCTCTACACTCATTTTACCAAGGAACCCACACTGAAGTATCCCTGCTAATGAAAGACAGGGCAAATGCTACATGAAGCATCTAGAAATAATCCTCCAAGCTTCGTTTTCAGCAAATTTTCAAACTTCTCACCATCCCCTCAAACACTCCAACACTGTCTTTCCCCAGAACCCTACTAGAGTACAGACACAGCGTATGGAAAGAGTAAGAAACTTTCAAAGGACTGGGTTCAAGCCCCAGCTCAGACACTCACTGTCTGCAGAGAACTTAATCTCTTTCTCACCCTCAATGTAGCAATAATTCCTACCTCACAAGGCTATTGTGAAGATGGGAAAGAGCCTATGCAAAAGCCTTACCCCCACCAGGGCCTCAAGAAACGCCTTCTTTGTCACATTTCAGCGATTAGAATGGACTCTATGGAGACACTCCATGTTTTTCCCGTGAGCACTCCGGAGGGAGGTGGCTCCCAGGAGCTATCCTGCAGAGATGAGGTGGGGACAGGGGAAGAGGGAGAGAATGAGAGAGAGAGAGAGAGAGAGAGAGAGAGAGAGAAAGGCAGGCACAAGGCCTCAAAGAGAACATTCCACAAACCAGGCCAACCTCAGCCTCAACAACTCTCCCAGAGTCTAGAGAAAAATAACCCAAACAAATGAAATCGAGACAAGAAAACAGAGTTCTGCCCTGCTTCTAACCCTTCTCTTGAGTGAGCCCCAGTTACTACACTTTGGTTTTGATTAGAAAGCTCAGTTATGCTCCCCTGCACCCTTGCAGCCCCCAAGCCCCATCCTTAACAGGGATGGCCTCTTATTAAAGACAATCACGCTTTAATCTATATACCAGAACATGCTAATGATACCGTACTGGGTTTTGGTCCTTTGCCAAAGAGCGAACAGTGCCAACATTTGTAGACTTCCAACAGGAAATTAAATAACTGCCCTGCTGGAAATATGAACCAATTTACGGTGGTCAAACCTGAGTCTTCCAAAACATTGGCATGTTTATGCATATCAAGCACTGGGAACATTTGAGGAAGGAGATGGGGAGAGATTCAAGTTAAAACTCAACAAAATCTTTAAGGGAGACTTTGAAAATGGTCCTTTTCGCCTCTGCCCAGGGTATATCCTCCTAGTACGGGACCACAGGGCGTTTCCAGCATGCTGCCCTGGGAAATATTAACTGCTGAAACCTCAGGCAGGGCAGCACTACAGCCACAAATTCAAAAGCACAAGCAGGCAGGAAATGCAGAACTCCAGTTTCCTCCCAGAAGACACGTCCCACACTCTACCCACTGCGTTATGAAGTACACATTTTGAAGCCATCCTATGACATTAAAGCTTTCCTCTTTATACACACAGAGAGGAGTAATGCTTTTAAAAACTTTCTCTTTGGGGCCTTCTCATTGTTAAGCTCAATGAGGTTCAGCTTTTTCTCCCCACTGTATCCCCAGTGCCTAGCACAGTGCCTGGCATTCAATAAAAGGGAGCTCCTCCTACTGTCACAGCCATCACTAGCTTCACGACTACCAGGAGTGCAGGGCATTAGGCGACCGTTCCGTGGCAGCTGTACCCAATACATCCCTACCGTGCACAGACCCAGAATACAAAGCAGCAAGGAAGACACCCTCTTCCACACTGAGTATCTGCACTGTCCCAGGCAGAATGCAAAGTGAATTTCTTACCGGACCACATATTCATAGTCCTCACAATGAGCCCGTAAGGTAGCTATTCTTAGCCTCATCTTGCAAATGAAGACATGGGCACTGAGGGAGGCTACATAAGGTTTAATGGAACAGAGGCAGCACCTGCACCTTTATTTCTCCTACTTCTGCCCCAGTCCTGTGAGGTGCATATCATTAGCCCCAGACCACCACCAACAGAACTGAGGTCCAAGAAACCCGTGTTGGGGAAAATCCATTAAATAATTTTCCTGAAATCACACCTCTAGAATCCAGCTGAAGGCCCATTTTCTCTCAAGGGACTAGTCAGCACATTTCTCTGGTTATGGAACTGGCTAAAACGGCTATGTGAGACAGTGTGTGCGAGAGGCTTCTACGGACAGCCAGTGGGCAAAGTGCGGATGTTCAGTGTTAAACTAGTTAGTAAGGGTCTGCCTGTGGTCAGCTTCCAAGAGTGGCTGCTGTTGCAGGTTCTACACAATCCCCAGATCGGTAATCACTCTCCTGGGATCCCAGTCACAGAGGGCATGGCCTCCCACCCAGTCAGATGACTGCAACCCCTGGAGGCGTCCAGGGGAGGGAGTGGACTGATGCAGTGGTTCTTAATCAGTCGGACACAATAGAAGCACCCCAGAAACGGTTTCCAAACGGGCAGTCACACCTCCATCTGGACTGTCTGCCCCTTCGGGTCCTGGGAAGGGTCTGTGCACCTGTCCTTTACCGGGGCTCCCCAAATGACTCTGTGCTTACCCCTGATGAAGAGCCACTGGGACGAGGCCTCTCCACCTCACCCACACTGTCAGATAAACTCCCCTGCCCCCCGCCGTTACTCAGGAAAAGTAACTGCAATCACCTTTCTGGTGGGTAAAATAAGCTCATAAAAGGAGCCATGCTTTGAAAGTTAAAAGCATTTCACCACGGAAGATGGTATTATTATTATTAGTTTCATCTTCACACACAAAGGAGTGTATTATAGACCCACACATCCTCCTGGTCTCCTTTCATGAACACTCAAAATGAAAACAAAAGCTAAAAGCCCGCCCTCATTTCCACATCGAGTCAACATAGAAAAGCTAGGCACTTTTCCTTCATACAAAATTACAGGCCACCACCCAAGAAACAAAAAGACAACCAAACTTCAAAAACAACAGAATTGCTTATCCAAAAATGTGTAATATTTGAAGATGTAATGCTCTCAGATGACCATAATTACTGGTATTCCCCTGGCTCTGTTTTCTCCATATCCAGAAAGTCTTCATCACTCGGAGGCTCTCGCCATTGGCAATGAGAGAAATGGGCAAAACTGTTTTTCTCCCATCTAGTGACCTGAGAAACCAGAGCTGCTGAGGGTCAGGTGGTCTCAGGCTGGTCAGAAGGCCAACCATGAATTACAGTGCATTTGCAAAAATAAACACACAGAGGCCAATAATAATATCTGGTGCCCTGGTGCTTTTTATTCCCAAAGTGATCAAAGCTATAGGTGGAAGCGAATTAAGTGAGAGAGAAAAGGCTGGTGGAGAGGGAAATTGGGCAGAGCAGATCCAAACTCCTAGCTGAGGGAACAGACGGTCTGATAAAATGCAGAAGTACCACGAGGCTGCAAAGAGACACTGGCTACTACCCTGATCCCAAGTGAAAAAGCTGAGGAACCTGTTTGCAAGGAGTCACCCCAGGCTGAGGTCGCGATGCCGGGCTTTGCTGGCTTGTCCTACTTGCCAAAGCGCACAAAAGGTGCAGGTGTCTGTCCAGAGCTCCTGACCTCCTTCTGCCATGGAAACAAAAGCAGATGAGCACGGCTGACTCTGAGCTAACTAAGCAGGCCCCTGAGCAGCTGCCTGACTCCCAAAAGCTAAAATGTTCACCGCAATCCAAAACAGCATGAAAAATAATAGGTCATTTGTAAAACACAAAAAAAGATAAACAACTAATTGGCAACTGAAGAGGTGGGTGGGGGGAAATCCTCATTCAGAGCCACATATATTATGACAGCTTCAATAAAAAGTTAAGTAGATGCATTAAACAGCCCCAGGAACTGGCAACTGAGTAGGAAAAAGAAAAGCAAACTCAATGACCTTTTGTGAATATATTTTCCAGAATAAAAAAACAAATATGCTTTCTAGCCAAAGCAACAAATATGTTTTTCTTTGCTTTTATTGGACTTTTCACCCTCAATATCATTATGGGTTTAAATCATTCCCCTGATACAGAGAGAAATCCATCTTATCTTCACACTATTTCTGAGACATCTTTCACTCAGTCCATAATGCTTTGGGGGCCACAGCCCGTCCCACCGCTTTAATGGCACAAACGTTTATGAAGCAGTTACTTGGAGCCAGGCACTGTGGTAGGTAGGTTTTGTAGGCGGTACGAAGATACTGGTGCTTACTCTGTAATATTCTGGATAAGAGCACACACACTCAATTATACTGTAAGGCATTATTAGGAAGGGCTGGAAGGCATTCATTCGTGATACATTCATTCATTCATGCATTCATTCACGTCTGCTACATGCTGGGCACACAGTTGTTAGCGAGGTCTCTTCAACTGGCAATGGAGGTTTCTGGAGCAAGGTAGCTTTTAAAGGCATATTACCATTACATGCGATATTACTGAACAAATGAAAATTTTCCAGCTCCCGAAAACTTACTACAATTTGTCTTTCCAAGGGAACAACATGGTCTCTGATTCAGCTTTTCCATAAAACATAACTGAGCTGAATTTTAAGGAGAAGAGTTTTCTGAGGTGTGCTTTTCATGATGAATAACCTCATGCCTTTTTAAATTACTTAAATGGTTAAAATTTTGAAAGCCAACCTTTTGCTTTTTCCTTTTACTCTTCCATATCTTGAGACCTCCCCAAGACCAGTATCTGCTTCTCTTATTTGAAGGGGGGGAGGGGATCACTTCCCAGCACTCAGAGGGGGGGACATGATGGAAAGGCTTTAGAGCCAGACAGCCTGGAGCTGGACTGCAGCTCAGCCCCTCCCAGCTGTAGGACCCTGGCAAGCGACTTAGTCCCTCTGGGTTCAGCTCCTTCTTCTACAAATTGGGGTCAGTAATTCCTCCCCCACAGTCAGTGGTCATGAGGGGTAAATGAGGTAATAAAAATGAAGGCCTTAGTAGAGTGCTTGACACATATAAAGCTTAATAGATGGTAGTTATATTTTAATAGCATTTAAACACTTGAAATTATATTATGGGAAATAATTCTAAGTACCGCCTCTTTTATAAGTACTACTGTCCTTATTTTATTTAAAGGAAAATTGGGACCTGAAATGTGTGACAAAAAGTTGAATGTCAGGTTATATATTTATTTCATAAATTCAGGTTTTTCTATCCATTCATCAATCCATTCATTCATTTAACAAAAATTTATTGAGCACCTGCCACAGGAATTAGTAAAATGCTTCAATAAAGGGCCAGATAGTAAATACTTGAACCCTACAGGCCATGCAGTCCCGGATGCAACTATTCAGCTCTGGCACGGCAGCACAGAAGCCCTCATAGACAATGTGCAAATGAATGTGTATGAGTGTAAAGTTTCCAATAAAACTTTATTTACAAAAACAAGCCACAGGCCAGATTCGGCCTGGAGGCCTTGGTTTGCCAGTGCATAATTTAAAGAGTCTGGCTTTATTTTCCGAAAGCCTTCTTTATTTATTGGAATTTATTCCAAGGAACCTGAGGCGGCAGAGCCAAAGGCAGTTCTTCTTTGCCCACCTGCTGCCTGAGCCACCCAGTCCCTTCTAGACCATGTCACTCAGTGAGTACCGAGGGGAGCACCCAAAACAGGCCTCGAAGGCAGGCAGAACCTTAGGTTGTCGGAGTCATAAAAAGCCATGAGCCCCTAACACCCTCACCTCCCAAATGGAGAGACTGAGGCCCCCAGAGCAAGGAAGTGCTATAGAGGGTCCTGAATCATGAGGCAAGCAACAGCTAGAGTTAGAACTAAGCCTGTAGTCCTGAAATTCAGGGTCCTTCCTGCTACAGCTCAGAGTCCCTTTCCAGAAGGAATGCAGAAGGATGGAGGGAGGGGTTCCCCGGTGAAGTTACCACATGCAGCTGCTCACAGAACCCTGCAGGGTTTGGGTAATGGAGGACAGGCCACAGGGCTCTCCTGGGCCAGATGGGCCTTCTGACAATTCGTTCTCGGAGGAGACACAAAATCTTAATTTAAAAAGTAACCTAAACACCTGGACTAGTTCCTCACAATTGATTGCCTACCTGACAGTTCTAGGAGCACTGATCATGAACTTCTGCCCATGCAGGGGGTCTCCAGCCACAGGCAGCTCAACTCCTGGCCACTCCTTCCACCCTGGGTTTTTCAGGCACTGCCCTGACTATTCGAAGGGATGTTCCTTTCTTCCCATGCCTGGCCCACGCTAAAGGAAAAGCCGCTCAGAGCACACAATTGTAATCAGATGAGCATGCACCTATCTTCTTGGCAGTCTCCCTAGACGGCATTCACCCAAGTTAAAGCAAATTATATATTAACCTCAATCCCACAGTTTTGTACAGTCGGTTGGTTCTGTAGCTTGTCAACACTTCCTGTTTCCCTCGGGGTCAGTTTTTAGACATGATTCAAATTTCTGACACCCCCATTGGAACCAAGAAGAGACCAGACGCTATATGTGAGCCCCCAAAGGTCCACACTCAGAAATTCTGGGGATTTTGACAATCATAATATATTTCTCTATCTATCATTTACAGTTATTTTCTGACAGAGAAGTTATTTACTTTCTGAATGATTGTTTAGAGTCCCTAGGCTAGGCTATCCGGCCATTTGTAGTCTGGGATTATTTCCCAAAATACCCTCCATGGGCCTCCCAAACCCTTGCTTCAGCTAAATACACTGCCAGCCACACTCCCAGGGGTACCATCTGCTTCACACCTCTACGCCTTTTCACGTGCTCCTCCCTCCACCTGGTCTACACTTTTTTCCTCTTTTTTTTCCCCTGGCAATCACCTTCAAGACCCTTCGACATCCTCCTCAAATTCCATCTTTTCTGTGATGCCATCTCTGATCTCCTCAGGACAACTAATCAGTTCTTCTCCAAAACTGCAACCCTTTATACCGTTTATCACATGACATGACATGATTGAGATTATATGTGTTCCCCCTTCCATCTCCGAGTTCTTTAGAGACTGGAACTGTGTCTCCATCTCCAGAACTCAGCTCTGTGTCTGGACACATGGCTACATAAAGAAATGAAGGGTGCCTTCTACTTCTCTGTGATTTCTTACTGCACGTAAGGGAGTCGGCGCTGGACAGCCAGGAAGATACCAAAAGGAGGAAAAGAGGAATGCTTTCGAAGTTGACTCCTCTGGCCACTGCCCAAGAAGCAACATTCTCCTCCCAAATCAGCCCACAGGCTTTGTGACCAAATCCATACACCTGCTGATAATTTCCCAACACACCTATAAAATGAACACAAGCACTAAATTCTCAAAATGGGTTTCTCTTTTCTTAATTGAATACATTTTTCCTGAATACATTTTGAATGCTTTTCCTCCCCCTACACAAACACCTGGCCTTTAAAATCAACTGAACCCGGGCAAGTTGCCTTCATGCAGTCTGCCTGTAGTGCTGGAATCCAAGAGCTGGTGAGTTAGACCACTGGTGAGTTTGCTTTGTTTGATGCATTTCCCCTGGTAAAATGAGTTAACCAGAACTGAACTCTGTGTATCTTCTTTATCAGCATCTCAGAGCACCTTCTTTGATCTTCTTATATGCCTTGCTTTAAGAAAATCCAAAATCTAAAAAGTTAAATGTCCAATGTATTCTTGGGCTTGGAAAGGTAAACCAGATGGTTTTAGTTTACTAAGATTGTCTTACACCGGTATTTTCAGGATTTCACACCCTCCACCTGAAGTGAAGTACACTCACAGCAACTTTCTTTAATCAAAAGAAGAAAACTCGTTCGATGCAAGTTGGCCTCCCTTAGTCCCCTGCTCAGGCATCACACTGGAAGTGGACTTCGGTTTTCTGCATCCCCTGCCTAGAAGAGGACGGTACATCAATTGTACACTTCTTTGAAGCTTCCATTCCCCACAGAGTAACAAGTGCAATGCCTGTGTGACACACAGCATATTAATTCAAACAATTTAGAAGCAGACCAGGTAGTTCAGATCCAATTTTCTAGTCTCTTTGTGCTAAAATAGAGAGATTTCAATTTCAGACACCTCTTGCTGCTCTTCCTGGAAGACTCTTATTTTCCCCTTTGCTTCCAATACTCCTCACAGACACTCTACAAGGCATTCCCTACACTGTAGAGTACTCACTGGTTTGCCACTCCACCTCCTCCTTGACGGCCGACAACTTATTTCTGAATACCCAGTACCTAATGAGGCTGGTGCACACAAGTGCTTAATAAGTATCTGCTGAATGTTCCTGACTACCTGGACAGCTCACCTGCAGACTCTGGGGTAGCCATACCTTACCTTGGACTAGCTATGGCCCCAAAGAAAGTATTTAATACACTGAATGCAACAGGTGGCCTCGGCATCAATGTCCCTTTGTAGTCAGTTCCAGGTGGCCATGAATCAAGTTGTATGACAAGATGACTACTTCAAACCCCAGGGTCACTACAAATAATTATCTGTGCTCTTTTGAAGACATCTTATCTTCCCAGAATCTGGTTCACCTGGGTTAGAAACTATATCTCTTCTTGGCCATACTCAAATTTGGTGGCTTATATTCTTTTGATTTAAAAAAAAAATTGAAAGCCTTGTAATTCTAAACAATGTAAGTCAAAGGCAATTTTCCCTTATACCAGGCACTAGAGGTTGGCTCATTCATTCCTCCCCTTTCCTACCCCTTTTCCACCTTTGTCATCTAGAGACTAGAAAATGAAACTCCAGCTCACAAGCTTCTCCTTAAGGCGGAGAAACACATCTGATCGAGTTCTGGCCAATGAACTGCAGATGAAGGACACTGGAGAGAGTTTCCTTCCAAATATAAATGTTCTCACTGACTGCTGTTTAAACAGTTACATGGTAAGGTAAGGCATTCATTCATTCACTAAACACTCAACGGACACTTACTGAACACTAACTACTGACTTAATTAGAATGTACATTAGGAGGCTGCCACAAGAAACCCAGTTACAAAGGCTGAAACAATATAGGAGTGTATGTGCCTCTCATATATACATTCTTCCCCAGATGAAAATTCCAGATACACAGTCCAGGGCTGGGAGGACAGCTCACTGGTGAGAGGGCCCAGGATCCTTCCACCTCATTGCTCTGCCATTCGAAAGTGTTGCCTTCATTCGCATAGTTGAAGACGGCCTGCGTGCTTTCCAGCCCAAGGAGAAAAAAGGGAAAGAAACGGCCCACTCCTTTCCTTCTCAGAGCACAACTTAGAAGTTGAACATATTAGTTCTGTTCATGTCCCTTTGGTCTGGTAACAAGACCACATTCAGCTGCAAGAAAGGCTGGGAAATGTGCCCAGGGAAAGCTCCTATTACTATAGAAGGAGGAAGAGGAATAGGAGGAGGGGAGAAGGAGGACAACAAGGAAGAGAAGAAGCGGACAATAACGGCAAACACTGGAAGGAACAAGCAGCAGCCGCGCCACACTTCTATATGCCAGACTCTGTGCTGGGTACTGGGGGTAGAAAGAAAGAAATCTCAGTCCTTCCCTTAAAGAACTCAGAGTTATTACTACAAACTCAAAAGTATCCATGCACCTTTATATCACCAGAGACCAGTTCAGAGTCTTGCACTCTACTGATGTCTAGCCACTATTTGTTGATGCCAATCGGTATAAACAGTAAACATTCACCCTGGAACAAATATGTGACCAGCACTGAACTGGGGCTTGGGAAACAACTGTGGATATGGCATCATCTGCCCTCAGGAGGGCCCAGGCTAGTCTAGGAGACAAGAACAAACATACGTACGGGAAGACAATGCAGTAGGGCATTGCAAAGCCCACTGCCAAGTGAGGGAAAGCTCTCTGAAGCTGGGGACAGCCAGAAATGGCTCTGGATAAGGAAGGATGGCATCAGCGACTCCTGCCAGCAGAACAGGCATTGGATGAGATGCTGGGATGGGTGAAGGGAAGGCAACTAGATGCCCGATACTGATGTCAGCTCAGCACATGAGAGAACTCTGCTAAAGCCCATTTGGGTGTAGATACTGGCCTCTTCTTTCATCAAGCAGAAATTGTCCTAGGTAAGCCCAGCACACCCCTGCTGTTCCCCACAGAAACACAGGAATTGAATCTCCATGTTCCAAACACAAGCCACCAACCCCCCTCCTTGCCCATCAATGATTTCATGGTCTCAGTTAAAACAGCATTTCCCTAAAGCAATTTTCCCACAGGTGGCAGAAGGGTAGAGATTAGCTGCAGGGGTTGCCATGGAGAGCTTCAGAAGACCATCTGCCTTGGATGGTTTAGACTTTCATCTCCCTAAGGTTATTTCTTAAGGTCAGATGCTCTCAAAAGTCCCTCCCACTTGTAAGAATCTGAGAAGCTAAATTGGAATCCTGAGATCTGAAACCTCCTAAGATAAAAATGAGGAACACCTTGATCAAATGAAGAAGAAATCATTTGTGCAAAGGACATAGAACAGTACCTGACAAATAGCAGTCCCTCAGTAGAGACTTGTTACTGTCATTTTAGATTATTTATATAATTATGACTCTGCCATTTTTGTATCTATATTCATAACCCAGCTCAGCCCAGAGAGAATTCAAGTGGCTTATGATACAATGAACAATATAACAAAAATTTTTAAGTCAGAGCCAGTAAACCTATCAATATCACGAGGAAGAAAACTGGAAAGACATCTTACAAAAATAGGAAGGACACAATATTCTAAACTGGAAGCTACCCCGAATTACACATTTTTTCTGAGTTTCCTTGAAGCCAAAGCTAAAAGAGGAAAAACTATTTATGAAACTTATACTGTATGAAAGGCATAAACAAGCTAACAACAAAATTCCCAAGAACTCAGCCCAAAGTTTTGCTGAAGCTGTATGCTCGGTCCAGGGAACTTAACCTGGACACTTACGTGGTTAAGAGAAGATTGGGGGCAGAAGAGAGATCCATGAATAATAAACTGCGGAATTACTGGACTAAACAAAGTCAGACTTCTTTGTTGCAGGGCTTCGCAGAAACCTTAGTACGCTTATTATAAATCTCCAAAGGGCAGTACACTCCGCCTTCCTTATGAGTATATAGGCAAGGAGCAGTTGTTTTAATGGAGTGTCTCACATTTTGGGAAATGCCCCTCCAGATGAATGGACAATCAGCACTATAATTTTATTACTATCATCATGAGACCAGTCAGACTACTACTCTTTACATCTCCTTGTCTTTTCTTTACAGAAACAAGAACTAGGTTCTGCATCTTCCCATGTTTCCTCTGTTAATCTGGGTTGCTGGTTTCAGTGTAGGTAATGCATTAATGGCGGTCATAAAAGTGCACGGTAGGGCACTGTAAGACTTTGCAATGGACTTTCCCCCTTCCTTTCTGTTATCTACACATTTCTGGAGGTAGACAGGATCTATATTCCATTTTAAAAGAATGAGAAAATGAAACCCACAGAAACTGAGTTTCAAGGTCACACTTAGTCAATGACCAAGCTGGTGCCGGAACACAGGCTCCCCCAACTCTGGGTTACATGGGTGGCAAAGTCAGTCCCTCACGTTCCCTCCCTGATCAGGCGCTGCTTTTATCTTATTGTGTGTCTGCAGGTGGCAATCCTGCTGACTCCTTTCTGGCTCAGTTTGGGCCTTTTTCTTTCATCCATTAATTAAATCATGCACTTTTCTTATAGGGGAGCAGATCTTCAAAAGAAGAAGAGGAACACTCCCTTTCAGAGCATTCAGAGATTAAAGTTCATCTGGTTATGGAATGCTCACCAGGGACTAAACGCATTACTGAGAAACAAGTGCTGAAAGCCAGTGACACATTAATATGAAAACGTGAAGGGCGCACTCAGCTGAGACTGACGAGACCTCAGGCTGCCAAAAGACAGTCTCCCCAGCGTTCCCAAGATGAGGTCAAACAGCAGAATAGCACCTCAGGAGACATTCAAGTTCAGGGACATGGTCAGGGAGCCTTAGGATTAGCACTCAGTGGTAGCACTGCCCACTGTAGTGACCTCAAGAGACAGCCAGAACAAAAGTGCCCTTGGGAGTAATCACATAGGGGGCCTCCTCACATGGGGCGTGCGTGCAGCTAGGCCAAGACCACTACCCCTGCACTGAGGTGAGGCCAGGCCCAATCAGACAGAAAAAGCAGTCCTGAACCAAGGTCTGTGGACTTCGTCTTGGTTATTCAGCCTCTCTAGGGTACTTCACTGCGAGTTGTAAGCAGGAGACTTTCCAGATAATAGAACCTCCATTCAAGCACCAACTTGAAAAAAAAAAAAGATTCAAAGGAAGTTGCTGCAGAAACAGTACAGAAAGATCTCCGACACCTTTCCTCCAGATTCCCCAGTGACGACGTCTTACGTAACAATAACACAACAGCAAAGTCGGGAAATTCCCTTGGTACACCCAGCCACAAGCCTCCTCAGACTTCACAAATGTTATGCACATTGACTTGTATGTGTGCGTATATAGTTCATGCACTTTCATCACATGGAGATCCCTGTACCCACCACCACAACCGAGATGCAGAACTGCTCCACCACAAGGTCCCCCATGCTGCTACCATTTTACAGCCACAGTACTGCCCAGCACCCCAATGAGACTAACACCTGGCAACCATCCCTCTCTTCTCCATGTTCATCCTTTTGCTATTTTGAGAATGTTATAGAAATGCATTTTTTGAGATTAGTTTTGTCCATTCAGCATAATGCCCTTGCCATCCCTCCAAGTCATTGCGTGTAACAGGCATCATTTCCTCTTCCTGCGGAGGAGTACTGACTGTTCGTCCACTAAAGGACATTTGGATTGTTTCCCATTTTTGGCTGTTACAAATAAAGCTGCCATAAACCGTCACGTACAGACATGTGTGTGAACATAAGTTTTCATATCTCTGGGACAAATGTACAGGAGTACAGTTGCTGAGTCATATGTTGAACCTTATTTTCAAAATATTTTTGATGGAGTTTTCTAAAAATATGTATTTCACATACTACTCTGCTCTCTTAATTACAGTGCAATATAACATTTCATCTCATTTTTAATTATTTGAGGCCGTGACTAGAAACCATTGAAATCTACAGAACTGTTTGCCTCTAAATGAAATGGCCTCAAAGTATTAAAGGGTTTGATCTCAAAGTGCTCCCATTCCTGCATTTGTTACAGTTATTTTCCTCAACGTGCAGAGCTGTGCTGCTTGTGTGTGTGGCTCCTGAGCACCTGAGATGTGGCCAGTCCAAACTGAGCTGTGCCATAAATGTAGAATACACACCTGATTTCAAAGATCTACTAAAAGAAGAATGCAATGTAGCTCATTAATAATTTTTATGTTGATTACATGCTAAAATGATGATATTTTGGACATATTGAGTCAAAGAAAATATACTATAAAATTAATTTCATGTGGGTATTTTTCACTTTTTCAATGTGGCTTCCAGAAATTTAAAATTATGTGTGGCTCATTTATAATTTTATTGGATAGCACTGGTCCAGAGGGGGTTTCTTTGTCTATTTTTTTTATCTAGGTTGCTAGAGGTGATTATTGCTTAATATTGCATGTGTGGTATGTTACTATTACTTATAAGTCCTGATGCATAACACTGTTAAGAAAATGGTAATTATCTGAATAAATCCTAAGTCTCATCATTGCTTTCAAAACTTCATGAAAAGAGGCAATTGACAAGTATAGACAGGGATGTGGCTGACATACAACTCCAGAAAACCAGAGTTCTATTCCCAACTCATCCTGAATGAAATTATTTACTCACATTCACACAGTTCAACTTGTATGAGCGTCCATTTTCTTACCTCTAAATTCTTGCCTTTCCTCTCTCAAAAGAATGTTGTGCTGATCAAATGGGATAATCCAGTGGAAACTGCTTCCACAACACTACAGTGGCATGAACACAGTGGTGATGTGGAAGTTTTTTAACCGACCTCCACACAATGGCTCGCTGCATAGTCAGCACTCCTCACGCCCTCTAGAAAGCACCTGCCTGCTTCCATGGACACTTCGGGACAGTCCATATACTTTTGTTCCCCCTCTTGAGTGTTATTCTAACATGAATCAACAGAGTTTGGTCCTAAAACTCATTAGTTACACAGTTATATTTTTTATGACTTTAACTGTATAAAATGTGAACTGATAAGACAAGAATATGAAAAGAGGGTTGTGACTTTTATGAAAACTAAGTCCAATTTTTTGGAAAGGTAAAATCAAAATCCCCCCCAAAAAATACAATTTGCCACTGTATTAACTGTGAGATAAGGATAAAAGTTGGAAAGGTGAAAACATCTAAAAGAACTCTGCATTTGAATTGCTTTGCATGTGTCTTCCAATGTCTAATCTACTTTAGAGAAACCCAAACTGGGTATCACAGAAGATACACTATCAGTGAGGTGTGGACGTGAAAGAAGACAAGGACCCCAAACTTCAGGCCCAGGCTCGAAGGAAAAGCCTTGGGCTTAAATAATGAGATTAAATGAATGGACATCTAGGCATTTAAATTTAAATAAAATGTTTGATCTTGCTTCTTCACTATTTCTTCATTCCCTGCTGTAACTGAACTTCTTCACCAACTGTCTACCACTGGACAGGAAGGCTTCTGCTTGATCATTATCAGTGAAGGAGGAAAAGAGACCTCAAGAAGAAAACATCAGTTATTCCAACATATTTAAAAAATAGATGGTGACTATAAATAGAGCTATATCACACTTATATTCACATTAAGAGTAGAAAACTTTTCAAAAAACAGGTGAAAACAAGGAGGGTTCAGAAGCTAACGATACTTTAAGGCCACTTATTGATTCATACCAAAGACATAAAGTTAACACAACATTTTAGTCATGACAGCACAGCAATTCTCCTATCATAATAAATACTTTAACTTTCTACACAAAGGCTCAGATAAAATAATACTAGCAACAAGTAATACTCATTAAGTTAGTACGATATGCTAAGAGAATTATATTTCATGTAATACACTCATACACACAACCATCAAAATACACACACATATTTTACAGACGAAAAATCTAAGGCCAAAAAGTGTCAGGTAATGACTCCATGGTGGCAGCTCTGGGATCAAGGGTCACACTGCACCCTAGAATCACGAAAATCCAGACTAACAAACCTGAGGATGAGAAAGACTTTCTCATCAGAGCAGCGCTTCTCAGTGTTCACGTGCACGTGCGTCCGTGGGGAGTCCCGGGAAAATGCAGATCCGATTCAGTGAGTCTTGAGGGCATCTGAGGTTGCGCGCTTCTGCCAGGCTCCGCTGGCGCTGCTCGTCCTCAGACCACACTTTGAGCAGCAGGGTACCCCCAGGAGCACATCCACTCGTTATCCTGCTCAGAGGGCCCGCTTTCCCCTGGGGGGCAGAGGTCATTCGGAGCATCGCTGCCCTCTCTACCTCTCCAGCTCCCGGTCCTCACCAGCGTCTTACACCCTGCTGTGTGGGTAAAAGGTATTCCATTTCATAAGGGGCAGGGACAGCAGCACCAAGAACAACAACAAAGAGAGACCCACACCTCTTAGGCTTTTCACCTCAAATTCAGAACCTACTCCTGAAAATATGCCATTACAGTAAGTTCACAAACAAGTGGTAATTTTATAGGTAACAGACCAAAATATTTTAAGAGTTGACAGTGTTGTCGAAATATCTTAAAGTCGTGAACCCTTTTCGTATTTTCAACATCCATGAGGAGAAACACTGAAGCAAAAATGGACACAGGGTCACCCCAGGATGCAGTCCCCCTAATGTCAAAACCTTATCTGTCTGCACAGCATCCCTGTCTTCAAAGCTGGCTCCCTGCCCATCTCCTGGGCCGAGGGAAGGAAAACATTCATGATCCTGCCTTCATTACAAGGGGAAATGTGAGCTTCTGCTTTTAATTAAGCATTTTATACTCATTTTCTTTTTTGACCATAAAAGATATCCAACTGCATATTTTCTAAATGATCCATACAGATCTAATAAACAATGTTCTCCCAGTATAAGGGCAGCTCCCACTGTCTCCCTTGTCCGCCATAAAAATTTTATTTTTCCAATACTCGTTGATGTGACTAACATTTAATGAAGGCCTTTTATACTTGTGCCAGGCTCACTATGCTGGGCACTGAAAAGGAGGAGGAGAATCAGACAGCATTACCCCCACCCAGAGCCGCCGGCCCAGAGGGGAGACGGACACGTCAACAACAACCTCACCGGGCAGGTTTTCTTTTGCTTTGCTTTGTTTTGTTTTGTTTTAAGAGGAGAGGAAAGATGAATGTTTTTTCCTCCTGATTCAAATGCAAAACAATAATCTATTTCCAATCTGGAGGAACTCAGAGGTAAAAAAAAAAAAAGACGCAAAACAAGCAGTTGCACTATATTCCTGAAACAAGTGTGGTTGGCGATCAACAACCTGCCCGTATGCCGGGCACTGTGCTGGGAGTTCAAGGGGTGACATGGAATCCCACTGCCGAGGCATCCCTAGTGCCCTTGGGAGACAAGACACAGAGAGAGAGAAAACCACCACCCCAACTAGCATTCTTGACGTTTTTTAACACTAGTGGGAGAGGTTTCACAGTGTAGAGTGTGGCTGCATCGAGAAGAGCTTGACCCTCCACAGCCATGGACGTTGGGAAGCCACTGAAGATTTTTTGGGGGAGAAAATGACATGGTGAAAGCTGTTTATGTCATTCATACGTACGTATATGTATACATTTATATGTATGTATATGATATTATAATTTAATAAGAAAAACTGTTCTTTATTGACCACCTATGATGTACTAGTCACTATCACACCCAGGACCTCACGTGTATTATCTTGAATTTTTCTAACAGCCCTTTAAGACAGACAGACTATCCCTTTCTAGATATGAGGCAACTGAGACTCAGAAACATTAAATGTGTCTAAGGTCCTGTGGCTAATAAGGGATGGATCTGGGAAAGTTAACCCAGCTGGCTAGATTAATAGAAGGACCTACTATGTGCGGGGTACTATGTGCATTTGGGGCTGGGGAAGTTAAGAAGGCATGCAGAGAGATTAGTGGCACATCTGCAATCACAAGGCAAAGGGATGGGGCAGTCAGAGATCCGTCCTGCTCCCCCTCCTGTCTCTGGCAGCGAGCTAATTGCACGCACTCCTCGCAAGCCCACACACAATACTGGAAACCACCACAAGGGGTCAGGCCTGTGGCCTCCTCATCCCCCAAAAGGTGACAGTCCCCACGGCTAGCTCCTTAGGGCTCTTGGTCCTGATTCTGAATCATTCTAACGAAGACCAGGTACATAATTTGCAGGGCCCAGTAAAAAATAAGCATGCAGGTCTCCTGGTTCAAAATAATATTAAGAATTTTGGGACAGCAACAGCAGAGCATTAAACACACTACGGATCCCAAGGGTGGGGGCCCTGTTCAGTTTGCACAGGTTGTACACCATGAAGCCAGCCCTGATTCTAACCAGGCTTCTCCTTCCCTGGATTAGTAGCAATTGTACTGGCAGAGAAAGGCAACTGACTGCTTCCTGAAAATTGATTCTTATTTTTTGAGGATCAGGAGACCTACACCATCTAGAAAACAGCTTCTCACTTCAATTAAAGTCAGTAAACTGAGCCTTATAAACTTATAAGGCTCATAAGATCTATGAAGCTGCCCCAACAGCCAAAACTTTCTTCCTTTACATTGTATGGTTTCTGATGATTATGTGGTACCATATTCTACAAAAAGGGGATTTTGTGGTCTGCTGTCTTAAGGGTTACTTTTAAGTTAGAGAATGTGGGGGCTAAAAAAATGTTAACACTTTTCTTTCCACCTTCTAAATTCCTCTGGCTGGGCTAGTAGCCAAATTAACAGAGATAGATTTACAGGAGAAAATCAAAGTTTTAATAGATGCACATGGGGAATTTACATAGGCATGAAAATTCCAAAGATAGTGAGGCAACATTGGGTTTACAAGACATTTGGGCCATGGCTGGTGTGGATCAGTGGATTGAGTGCTGGCTTGTGGACAGAAAGGTCACCGGTTCAATTCCCAGTCAGGACACCTGCCTGGGTTGCCTCTCACACTCCTCCAAGTTGCTTATTGTTTCTCTCACATTAATGTTTTTCTCCCTCTCTTTCTTCCTCCATCCACTCTCTCTAAAAACAAATAAATAAAATCTTTACTGAAAAAAAAAGACATTTGGGACCAAGGAGAAAAGGGATGGAGGGACTGAGTATTAGATTTCAGAAGTGAGGGGCGCACATGGGGCAGAGAAACCCTTGCAGTGGGGGGGGGTGCGCCTCAGAAACAACAGGACACGGGAGGCATGGAGCTCACAGGCCCCTGCCTGCAGCCCTCTTGTTTACCACCTCAATTCAGATTAGGCCAAGGCAGCATCACAAACTCTGCCTCCTGCAGCAGGTTTCCCTGAATTTGGGGGGGGTAGAAAAGGAGGAAGGGTCAAAGGTTGTTTCTAAGTCTTTTGTTTCTTAATGAACAGCTTAATGTCAATATCCCTAAAGCAGCTTTAGGGAGGCAGAATTTTGGTTCCTTCAAGAATGTGGAGGAAAGTCAAGGCTGGAATCAGTCCCACTTCATAAAAACAAAACAAAACAAACACACACACAAAAAAACCCTGCTCCTAAATGTAATATGCAAAGCTCAGTAACTAATAACAACAAAATAGTACTTGTAATTGGAGTGCTTATAATTACCAGTGACTATGCTAAGCCCTTTATAAGTTATGTAAATCTTCACAAAAACCTGATACACAATATTAAAAACCACATTCATTTGCTTTCATGGAAGAGCATGTTTTACTCACCCACTTCTCTTGTAAAAAAGTATATCTCTAAAGAGCTGAATTTCAGGTAGAGAAAGACCAAAACAAGCAAACAAACCCAACTAAGTTTTTGAACTTGGACAAGTCCCTTTCCCTTAGCGGGCCAGGTGTGCTCACCTGCAAGTGCAGTAAGGGGCCCGGATGGATGCTCACGAGCTCCTCTGGCTCTGAGGGTATGACTTCCACAGCAGGAACCCAGGACAGCTGCTCCTCTCCACTGAACACTCCGCATGTGTTCCCCTAGAGCACCAGATGGGCAAACCAGAAAATCTGGCACAGCAGATGTGAAACTGGCCAACGGCCAGAATACCTGAGTTCTAGTCTGGGACCCACCGATCATCCCCTCAAGGTGTAAGGCAGAGAAGGTCACTTCCCTGCTCTGAGCCTCAGTTTCTTTACTCACCTATTGATTAGCAGACACCTAAGGTCCTTCCTGGTAAGGCACTGTATCTGGTATCTATAAAAGTTCTCAGTATTTGTTAGTTAGTATCATTAATTACTATCCCCCATTCCAATGGTTCCCAACTGCTTCAAGTAAACAAGGTAATGCAAACAATGATAGAGACTAGATTTAACATTTTGCATAAATTAGAAAAATATAGAATGGCAAAGAAGTCACTATGAATTTTTACTTAGTTTATAAATACTAAAAAAAAATATGAAACAGTCCTGTCTTGTGTGGCTCAGTGGAGTGAGTGCCAGCTTATGAACCAAAGGTCACTGGTTCCATTCCCTTTCAAGGGACATGCCTGGGTTGCAGGCCAGGTCCCCAGGAAAGGGTGTGAGAGAGGCAACCAACTGATGTTTCTCTCCCTCTCTTTCCCTCTTCTTCCCCCGCTCTCTGAAAATAAATAAAATATTTTTAAAATATTTTTAAACATGAAATATTATTTTGCAATCACTGATAGTGCTTGATGCTCAGAACCCTTGTTATGATTCCGAGGACCTGGGCTGAGACCCACAGCTCTGCCACCTGCCAGCTCAGAAGTCCCAGTTCATTGCCATCCCCAACCTCCTCACCTTGACTTCCCAACCCGCCACTCCTCTCACACAGCTGCCTTCACCATGCTGCAAAAGACCTACAACACATGGCAGAAAGGAGAAACATGTGCATTTGGAACTGAATGTATAACTATTTATTCATGTTTATGCCTTTCAATCTTTTTTCTCACAGTACAAACTTTTGAAGGGAAAGACTGGCCCAGTCTTGAATAAATTCTTCATAACTGGATTTTATTATGTATTCAGAAAAAAACATGAACTACTGGGATATTACAACAGGAATCATTCTTTAAAGCAATGTTTATTCAACTTTAATTTGCATGCAAAGCACCTGGGGAATCTTGTTAAAATGCAGATTCTGATCCAGTGGGTCTGGAGAGGCGCCTTAGACTCTGCATTGCTGACAAGCTACCAGGTGATGTTGATGTTGCTGGTCCCCAGAGCCAAGGCCAGCCCCACTGCACTGCTGCGGAAGAGAACCGGAGGATCAGAAAAGGCGATTATGTTGTCTGGGGTCACACAGCTCACCAGAGGCAGGGCTGGGAGATAAATCTGTGTGTTAACCTTCAGTCAAGAGCTTTTTCTATGCCATCCTTTCTCCCAGGGAAAAAAAAATGTTTCTGAAGAAAAAAATCTCATTTTCTTTTCCCAAAGACAATACACACACATCTAAATAGATGCGCTCACACAAACCCAGGGGCTAAATCATAGTCTTTCCCTCAGCTTCCAGAACAGAGTCTTGCAAACAAAATCTACACAAAATAATGTGTCGATGGAGTAACCTGATGTGGGGGAGAAGAGTTTGCTAATTAAAGTCATGCCTTTACCTTTGGCCCCCCTTTTCCATCTCAGGGGAGAGGCTCACCTGATCGGCCACCCCATGTCTCCAGAGCTTTCCCCAGAGGTATTTTTAATTAAAAACTAATGAGAGTTCAAAACAAGCTATTATTCTAAATCAATATTTGGGGAAGAGATAAGGGGATTTTTATCCCAGGATCAGCAGGAGTTTCTGTCCCTGAATGTCCTCTGCATGAGACCTTTCATGGCTCGAAGTGTTGGGAGAGTTGCACTCAGCGGTCTGAGAGCTGGAGCAGGGTGCTTCAAAGCCTCCCCCGTCGCCCACCCTTCCTATCACTCCCAAAGGCTTCTGTGGCTTTGAAGTGTACTTTAACAGGCTTAAGAGTTCAAGAAAGCTTGCTCTACGTAATGACTTAGCTCAGGCCCAAGTACATAGTAGGACCACAGTACGTTCCTGACTAAGTGTCACATTCACCATCTAGAGTCACCAGTTTGCCAGGTTTTCAACGGCACTTTCTTTAAAAGGTCAGAAAACATAATCACCAAGGGAAGAAAAATGGGCGGCATTTCAGCTGTTTGCCATTCTTATTCTATTCCACCACTTTGTTAAAATTAACAAGTTCTGTGCGAATACTTTGGGTTTGGATCTTGCCACACTTAGGAAACCAACAGGACAGAAAGGTAACACTTAAAGGCAAACCTAATTTTTTTTTCCCTTGCAAGAGGAAACACCAGCAAAGCTCCAAAACCACAAGAGTCCTCTCAGTGGGGTTTCTGATGGTTTCAAACTGGAGGAATGTAATCCATCAGCCCCCTGGAGCACCAGCCTGGCAGCCAACCCTCCCTCTGGAACCTTCCCGAACCTGCCCCTTCAACCACAAAGTCCCTTTCCTCAGCACACAGGAAGGACTCGCTGCCCTTTGCTGTACACCATTCAGGGATCGTTCCATGGGTGCTGATGGTTCTGCATGCATAGGCAGCCTGGCAACACCAAAGGACAGCCTCACCTGGGGCCATGATTCACGCTTTCTCTTAGGGCACACATCAAAATGATTATAATTCCTCTGGTTTTTGCCTCTCTCCCCATCCCCACTGACCACCCCGACCCCAACAGTTCCACCACTCCAAGAGCCCCTAGAAAGCAGGGATAATGTTCTGCTCCCAGTGTGCCCTGGAGTCCAGCAAAGTCCCTGGCATGTAGTCAGGATTTACAAAATGCTAGCCATTTTTATTACACAACATTGCTATTCCCTCCACTTCTCCCTTATAGCTCCCTACTTCCCACAGTAGTGGGCTTATTTAAAAATTTAGGGCTAGCAGGGGTAGTCAAGTCATTTCTTATTACAGACCAGAAAATTAAGTATGAGCTTCCAGAGATATGCTGATCCACTCAGTGGTCCAGCTGGGAAAGGCTCTCCAGCCTCTGTTGCTGCAATATCCCCGGCCCCGCTCACTGCCTGTCTCCAGCCCAGGGAACAGGGCACAGGAGGCCATCGCCTGTGAGAGAAAGAAGCAGGTTCTCCTATAACCTAGTGCTGGAGCCCAGGAGAGCTGGGCTCTACTGCAGACACCAGCACTGAGGAATTCTGGGTGCTTCATTCTGAACACCACCAGTGTGGGCCTCAGGTTGCTCAGTTATTGGTGCTTACTGCGTGCACTCAGTACCTGCCATTACCTTAGTTCATCCTCACCCAAAGGTAACGAGGTAGCTAGGATTAGAACCCAAAATTGTGCAGAAGGTGAGAGTGGGGCTTTGAGGTTTGCCCAAGGTCACGGTTGGTTGAACAGATTTAGCTGACTCCCAGAGTTAGTGTTTTGACTTTAGAATAATTCTGCTTTCTCAGGGTCTTTTGAGTGCTGAGAAACAGTGACAGTGAGGAAAAGCCTTCATTGGGGTTTCCGGTGCCCAGCAATGGCCCTCGCCTTTACCTAATCACGTTAGCAGCAGCTCTGCCTAATCCCAGGTGCGCACCAGGAGAGACAGGATTCTTTCCCTGGGGGCTCCGCTTCTCCAGAGATTAACCACAGTCCCCAGGAGGCTGTTATCCCAAGCCCAGGGGAGGACGGCTTCACAGCCAAGATGGAGCTTATCGCAGGAAGCCCCTGCCACACCGGGGAAAACAAAACGCAGACTGCATGGCTCGGGTCTGATCACAGGCACCGGAGGTGGTGCCAGCTGGATGGGTGTGTGCCTGCCAGTCACGGAGCGACGATAAAGCAACCACCACCTCTGCCTTTTCTGATGAACCAGCGGGGCAGCAGCAAGCAGTCAAATTCAAGAATGTATCCTGAGCGTCTTCTGCGGGCGTCCCCAGGGGCAAGCACCACGCACCACCATCACAGCCCTGGGACCAAGCGGCACTGCGCCTGGCACAGAGTAGATAGATGTTTAATCAGGTGACAAACAAATGAATTTACTGACCCGCTGCCGTGGGGATGGACGCAAAGTATTCCTCACCACAAAGGAGAATGGGTGCCCAGGCTTGCCATCGATTATTCAGTTTAGGATAAGTCTCTTCGCCTCAGTTTTCTCATTCTGCAGCCTGAAACAATAACACCCATCTCTCCACATTCCCTGGCATTTAGTCATTCACCCCACAGGACTCTGGGACAAATGCACAGACTAACTGAAAATGGTACAATCATTTAGGACTACTCATTTAAAAGTTATTGAGTACCTTCTATCTACACAATGCAAACTCAGAGAAAGCTGCCATAAACTTCTAGGTTTGGGGTAGCCTGGTATTATGAATGAGAGTGGACTGGGAATTCTAGGACCTTAAGTGATTTCTTCAGAAACAGGAGAAGCCTCACCACCAACTTCTATCTCATAGCTCTTTAATCTTTAGGGAAAATGCTTGCCAATTCAACTGGGTACTATAGTGAACTCACCCTCAGAGACATTGGCCTAAACTAAAATTTCAGGGAAAGAAGAGGAAATTACATAAATTGCAACCTTCTTTCTCATTCACTCTCTTTTCATGAGGTGGGGAAGGAGAATTTGTGTAGCAGCAATAGTAGTAATAGAGTAACATTTTCATGATGCTCTGTGGTTTGCAGTCACCCCACCCCCAACACTCACCCCATCACAAGTTCCTTCTCCCCACTTCAATTTTTCTCAGCATTTACTGTCACCTGATACAACATCTATTTCTTTATTCTCAGGCTCCTCCAAGAGTAGGGTCTTTGTTTTGCTCACAGCTTCACCCCAGCATCAAGAACAATGCCAGCCACATAAATAATCGCTGAGTGACTAAACGAAGCCTCATGAGTCCTTTCACCAAGAGATGGAAATAAACTGTTGCTTCCTATCTGACCCTCCAATCTCAGATAAGACTTTTACATCCTTCATCTCCTTAAATCTTCCTTAATCTTCAGGGAAAGAGTTCAATCCCACTGCAAAGACGAAGAAACTGAGACCCCAGACCTCAGAATAGAGCAGCCTGCTGGAGAGGCGGAGGCCAGGGCTGGGTCCCCAACACTGCCCCCGCCTTGCACTTAGACATGGGGCCTGAATCCCTGAGCTGCTTCAGCCCTCATGGGGCAGCCAAGGCTCCCGGAGAAGGACTGCCTTATACAGGGGTCTGGGAAACAGTTTTTTATCACTTAATTGAGCACTAAACATTATAGGAAGATTTTTGTACTCATTTGTCAAGATAAAAGATAACCCATCATTATTATCAACAGGATAAAAAAATGAATTATGAGTTACTGCTTTTGGGCCTCTGAGACCCCTTTCCTGATCCTCTCTCTGCCAATCCCAATGAAGCCTGGCTTAGCTGCTCCCAGGACCCGTGCCCAAGCCCATCCCGCACAGCCATCACCCAGCCCCGGGCCTGGCACCCAGCGGCCACAGTGTGCATGCTAAAGTTACCCCCACCCCATGACACCAGCAGGGCAAGAAATAAAACTGCCCAGGCCTTTCTTCTCCCCTATGACTGCCTCAACCCCCAAGATACCCAACTAAAGCTTTGTTAAGCTCCCTTTTCTCTCTCTGGCAGGAAGGGAAAGGTGTCCCAGGCTGAAGCAGATGGTTCATATAGGCCTTTCTGGCCAGATCTCCATCCAGATTGCTTGCAAATTCAAAACTGACAGAATTTCCCCCCTCTACTTATTAAGAGAAGGAAGAGAGAGTAAGAGCCCGCCACGGGATGTTTCCCTAGTAATGAGACCTTTCAAAATTCCTAAACAAAGGAAGGGGGCTGGAGGGCAGAAGGACCAGGGGAGGAAGGAGAAGGATGCTCGGGACAGAGAAGAATCACTCACTGCCCCTGTTCTCAATAGCCCTCACAGCCCAGGCCTGCCCCAGCCTCAGGTACAATGGCCTCTCCCCTGGGGCAGGGTGCCAGAAGACAAGGAGGAGGGCTGTAAGGGGGAATTTTAATTTGTTGTCAATTAAGGGCAGAGTGACCCTAATTTACAGCAGCAGGATCCAGGGTTATCACAGATTTTGCATCTTGGGAAAACAGCCCAGTCCTCCAGCTGCCCACTGTTCCCTGCAAATAAAGCTCACAGGAGGTTTAATTGAGTTGAGGTTGACTTTTAAAGGGGTTGGAGTCCTCATCTTTTGAAGGAGATAGGCTTGAGATTTCCAGTTGTTCAAAGAGGCATTTTCAGGTTGCTAGATAGTAATAGCAAAGCAAACTGGAATTATCCTGGCCTCTAGGAAGTAAAAACGAAGCTTAGAAGCTTAGTAAAAATAAATAGGGTAGACTTAATTGGCCACCAGGCACTGTGCTGGCTGTGACCCAGATTCAGACCCTACCCTAAAGAGCATCCAATCCGCCCTGGCTGGTGTAGCTCAGTGGATGCGTGGGTTGCGAACCAGGCATTGCAGGTTCGATTCCCAGTCAGGGCACATGCCTGGGTTGCAGGCCATGTCTCCCAGCAACCACACATTGATGTTTCTCTCTCTCTCTCTCTCTCTCTCTCTCTCTCTCTCCCCCCCCCTTCCCTCTCTAAAAAATAAATAAAGTCTTAAAAAAAAGAGCATCCAATCTGATGACACGGTACCACAAAAGTTGACAACTGCACAGAAGTTGACAACTGCACAGATAAGTATTTGTGAAAGCAAGTAGGCGGGAACCCAATCTGCTGGGGCCCTCCAGGGAAGTGACGTTTTAGCCAGAGCAGAAGGAGCTGATGGGCTGGGGAAGCACATACCCAGGGAGGGCACAGCCCATGGAAAAGCAGTGCGTACAACGTGTCAGATGAGACTCGAGAGGCAACGGCAGACAGACTGGAAAGCTGTCCCTGAGAGTCCCGTCGGTGGATCCTCGATAATATTTTCGTTGTGCCCCAACCCGCTGACTCGCCCACTTTATTTCTTTAAGCCAGAATCTTAGGTCTTCTTTTCTTACTGCCCAACTGCTGTGAATTTTCCTCTGGACAGAGCACAGCTCTTCCTCTGGCCCCTGTGCCAGGCCCACACAAACACACTTTCACTTTGCTCCTTGCATTTTCAGAAAAGTTCAAATATAAGTCTGGACTGTGCCAGGCCTGACAGCAGAAGTGCTTGGGTGCTCCCACTGGCGGACTCTGACCACTCAGGACACCGCATACTACTGGAGGGAAAAAAATTAATATTTGTCGCCATCTCAAGTCCCACCTCCTTTGAAAAGCCTACCATAACTCCAAAGGATGCATATTTCTCTCCTTTTTGAGCTACAAAACTTACTGTGCACACCTTCCTTGTGGCACTTAATTACATTAAATGTACTATTCACTCACCAGGTAGTTGGTGATTTTCTATTGAGTAAAAGATGCTGGACCAGACAGTTGTTAACTAACATAAGATTGGTCCCTGCTCACAACGCGGGCTGGACACCGCAGAGGTTACTTAACATCTCTGAGCCTCAGTTTTCTCTTGGGAATAAGTGTGACTTTCTTTCAGAAATACACATGAATAGAAAACACTATCGGAGGTTATCTCTGAGTGGTAGGATTCTGGGTTATTTTTGTTTTTGTATTAACTTTCTGATTTTGGGGTTTTTTTTTTTTGGTTTTTTGGAGGTTGAACAGACTTATTTCTTATTTCTTTTTTCTGATTTCATTTTTAATAGACATATATTTTCTCATGAGAAAAAGCATGAAAATTGCTTCCTTTTAAGTTAAAAATAACAATAATACCACTTCGTTTTGTTGTGTGCGTGGTCAGGACACAATAACCTCCCCTAAAGCACAGTCAGTGGGCTCCAGGCAGACAATCTCAGAGACATGGAGGAGAGGTTGGGCAGATGCCAGACCTCTCAGCTGTGCCTGCTCTGGATATCAGAGTCCTTCTCTCCTACTCACCAGCTTCTTTCCAGGGCCGAGGGCAGATCCCAGATTCCCCACCCCAGAGGGGCTGTCCCTAAATCCCAGGGATGAACTATGATTAGCCTGTAATCGTGAGGCTGGGGGGCAGGGGTTATGATTAACAATCTACCCTTAACAAGCTTGGAGTGCAGGTAAAAGCAGTTTTCCCTAACTGATGAAGAGGCAGAAGAAGGAAGGCGGGGGGGGGGGGGGGTGTTGAATTGGGGACTGTAAGTCTAGAGAGACAAAATGATAGGATTCCACTAAAATACTTGCCAAATGTGTGTGGCCCATAGTAGATGCTCAATAAACAATGGGGACTATTAATACAAAGACTAAAAATCTAGGTGTTGCGCTAAATCAGAGTAAGTGGATGTGGCCTGTGTGAGAATGCTGACTGACCATGAAGGGGCAGGGGGAGGAAGAGCAGAAGGGTGGAATCCTGAGTGGGGGTGCACTGGGGACCGAAAGGTCAGATTCAGCTAGGGGGATGGAGAGAGGGAGCAGCGTGAGCCCGGTGTGCCCGGGCAGGTGCTAGAGTACATAGATTCTAGCGGCTGCAAGACAGAGGAAAGGTCCTAAATCAAGGCCGGGACGGTGAGGTTTGAGACAGTAAATTATTTTCATATTATTTGGGGATATCAATCTTGTCTCCTAACAAAAACAGTAAACTTCCTAAGGGAGAGGGTACTGCCATATATTTATCCTGCATCCACCTTAGTTGCTAAGTAAACATTTAACTAAATGGAATCGCCAGTGACTTCTTGTTAGTTTACACAGGGCATGTCACTTGGGGAGGTAAAGAAGCTGTATGACTCTGAGGTTCCTTCTTTCCTTGGCTCTTCCACACCAACACTGAGCAGGCAAAGCAATCTGTTCATTTGACTTTGCGAGTCCAGGGGAAGCCACTTTAACCAACATTGTGGATTAGTTAAGAAACTTTCTAAGCCTGAGTCCTGAGGCAAAGATGTGGGAGGGTTATTTATAAATGTTTTGACCAATATATATATATAGTTTAACCCCAACACAACCATGAAATCTGGCCATGAAGTTGCAGCCAGTGTAAGGGGGGAACACTTTACGCCCTATAACCAGTGCTTCCGTCTTGGGGAGGGAAACCAATTAGTGTTGAGGGCTGCACTCTCTCTGCCCCTTTACTAACTTAACTACTCCTTGCAAGGGCTGGGGGCACAGCACTACACACTGACTTACTGACGAATTGGGCAGAACAAATCGGGAATGCTCAGCTCAGCTCCTCCCTTGCTCAGTGGTGAAGAAAAAGGCCCTTATCAGGTGTCCCTGGAAGGGCCCCCACAGCAGGTCTGACTCTCTGAATGATTACCTGGCCACAAGCAAAGCACCTGATTCCTTTGCTTTGGGATACAGGATGTGAGTGACCCGAGTGCTGGGAGCTGGGGAGAGAAAAAGTGTAACTCATCAGTAGACTAAGAACAGCATCAAAAATTTTTGAGGGTTGAGCCCTGGCTGGTGTAGCTCAGTGGATTGAGCGCGGGCTGTGAACCAGGCATCGCAGGTTTGATTCCCAGTCAGGGCACATGCCTAGGTTGCAGGCCGTGGCCCCCAGCAACCGAACATTGATGTCTCTCTCTCTCTCTCCATCCCTCCCTTCCCTCTCTAAAAATAAATAAATAAAATCTTTAAAAAAAATTTTTTTTTTGAGGGTTGCTGGTCATTGTCAGCTAATCTCAGACAGGCGATATTTTGGGACTGGAAGTTCCTGTACAACCCCCAACAATTCTCTGACGGGAGGAGGTAAACGGCCACCATGGGGCTGCACACCGCTTGCTTAAGACACGCCTTTCAGAGTCCATGTGAAGGGCTAACTTTCATCCCACTGAAAGCAGCTGGGGAAATAAAAGCCCATACTCTGCAGGGGATGTAGAAATTATGTAAAAACTAAGAAATACCTGAGTAGGAGTGAAATCCAAGAGGAGAAGTTGTCATCTCTCTTATGGAGAGAAAAATAAGCAGCTTTGATGTATGCCTGAACCCATCAGGAAATGGTGTCAATTTCCCATGAAAAATAGATAGGAAACTTTCCAGGGTATCTAAGATTTCAGGTGGAGGACCTGTTTTTTACCTTAGGATGTTTACCTTCAAAAGCATAAGAAAGCCCCTGTCCTTGAGAAATGTTAGTATAATTATAACCTAAAAGTTCTAGGTGCTAGGAAGTTTTGCCCCAGAGATGATTTATTATAAAATAAAGGCTAACAATGTGCTAAGGTTTAGAAATTTTGCCCCATCATGTCCTGGGAAAAATCTCAGATGACAAGGTGCATGCTTGCTGCTCCCCATTTAATTCACAGAGTAACTAAGTGCACATTGGATACAACCCGGGCACTGTGCAAGCACTTCCCATGATCCTCCCCACCCTGCCTGGGTAGGCACCACCAGCTTCCTGTTTAACTCAGGGAAAGCATGTCTCAGACAGGTCAGGTAATTTGCTGACCTGGCAGGAAAGCGGTGAGCCCAGTTTTACACCAAGACCTTCTGAGGCCAAAGCCCCTCAATGAATGGCTTCTCTACCTGCTAGAATCACGAACTGCTTAGTAAATTTGTTTTTAAGTAACTTCTCTCAGTCTATTTGCAAGTGAACTTGATCTTAAGTTACAGGGGTCCCAGCTCCAGGTCCCACCTACAAATGCCTCACAACTATTTCTGAAAACAATAGCGGGTTTGAGGAGAGTCAGGCAAATTCATTAGGTGGTAAAACAGCAATGAAAGTAGACATACATCAGCATCTTAGAGCCATGGCTTCCAAACACAGGTGATCTTTCAGAGCCGAAGGCACTAGGGGCCTGGAGTCTAAGAGGCCAGGTTTCAGACAGACTTCAGCAGCTAGTGACCTTAGGCACGCTACCGGCTTTACGTGCATAATTTTAATAGGGAGAAAGAGAATGAAAGAAATCCTATTTCATTAGGTTATTTGGAAAATTAATGATAACATCATACATAATATAGTTTTGTAAGCTGCAAATCCCTATACAAATGGAGGATTTAATTATAATTATTTGACTCAGGTATTTGGCTGAGATCTTACAGCAAACTTGAATCATAAGATGGAGTTTAAAAATTAAAAAAAAAAAAAACCTGACATGCAATTTGACATAATGATCAAGGACAAAACCCTGGACTCACTATACCCAGGTCCAAATCCTGGTTCCCCACTCTAAAACGGGGGTCCTATCAACAGCTACTGCACAGGGTTGCCCTGAAGAAAATGGTTCTCAGTACTCAAGATGCTTGATGTGTTAATCATTACTACACTATTATGATTTTCACCAAGCCAGCAAAAGGAAGACTGGAATTGAGTGAGTAGCCTGCACTACAAAATAAAACTGCTGCAGTGGGGAGAATGAGACACGACATACCTTTGACAAGCAACCTGAAACGGACTGCATTTTTGACTCTCTGGGGTACTGTCTCGAGAGAAAGATAAGTCATCATACTCCTAGTAAAACCCTCCTTCCTCTTCCCCTCCCCCACCCCCTTCATATGCAAAAAATATATAACTGGCACCCTCCGAGCCTTCTTTCTTCTTCATTGCAGACCAGTTCCATTCCTGGAGGAAGGCCCAGTTTAAGAACCAGGAGAGCTTGGGCAAGTGCACGGACACAGGGCAGCTGCAGGATGTTTAGCTCCTCCCTCCTTTCCCGTCTCAGTCCTTTCCATCCTTCAAGGCTTGCTTCATATCCCACTTCCTCCCAAAAGGCCTCTCTTCCTTCTCAGGATTCTGCACCTGTAATTGCTAATTCTGCACTTGTTGGATGTATAATCATTTTCCAAGTGCGTATTGTGTTACCCCTAAGAGGTAAGTTCCTCAAGGGCTAGTTCTTCTACATACCCCACAGTGCTTAGCACAGTGCTGGAGACACTGTATGTGTGCCCTAAACGTGGGAAGCAGGTTAAGGCACTAGAAGGAGCCCAGACTCCATGTGGAGTGGTTGGATGCAAACCAGCGCGAGCCTTCACTCCTCCTCCCCACACCCAGGGCAGATGCTGCCGTCAGACCACAGCATTCCTGCCCAGAGGTCCCAGAACAACCTTAGAATCCTCACTTGTGGCCAATACAGAGTGACTGGAAAAACGAACTCTTCTCACTGAACCACAGGCAGCTGATACCAACTGACTGGAAAAGTGACCCCATGTGCCATCTCTGCTTTCTAGGCAGTTCCTCGACTGAGTCTCCACAGCACGGGGACTTAACTACTTCTGTCATAGCTAACTACCACACTCCATTGTACAGAGCTGTTGACTTGTCTGCTTCCACTAGAATAATGGCTTTCACACTTTTGGTCGTGAGAGCCCAGTAATACCCCAAATCAGCCTATACAGAACTGAGGCTCAAGTTTTCCAAAACAATACTCCCCTTAATAATGTAGTGCACTCTGACGTTTGTTATTCCTATTATATTCCATCTAAAAATGCTGGTCTGACCCTAGAAAACGACCTGGTGGTACATATATATGTATATGTATATATTTAGTTAAGGTAACATTAGCAGTTGTCACTGGTAAAACCCAAAATCTCAGCCTTTACTACAAGAGAAGTTAATTTCTTGCTTACATAAAACAAAAACAAGTATGGACTGGCTAGTGGCTTCCACTGCGCAGTGATTGAGGGAGGGTTCCAGGCTGTTTCCATCTTGTGGTATCTTCAAGACACAACTTCTAGGAATACCGTGTTCAGGATCATATCAATCCTGTCCAGATAGTTTTTGATGGTTTGAACCTGTGACATTCACTGCTTCCAAACTCATGCTATTGGCTAATATCTAATCACATGACCTTACTTAACTCCAAGGGAGCTGGGAGATGTAGTCTAGACATAGGCCCAGAAAAGAGATGGAAATAGATTTGCTGATCAGCTAGCAATCTCCGCCATAGATCTGCCATTTGAAAAACCCTCCAAAGCAAGGGCCTAGCCTTTATACTCCAGTGACTAACAAAATACTGGCTCACAGTAAGTGCGGAGACAATGCATGAACAGTAAATAAATGGGGAACATGGTACATAATGGCCAGAGTTCCAGAAGTGTTATGGTTTATGACTAGGCATTGTAATTCTCTCCAAATTCACACCTGTGCAAATCCTCTCCCACACCCAAAGCAGAGCAGAGTCCAAAAATCTGGATAGGACAGGTGGGGAAGATACCAGAGAAACTATCTTAGTGTCTTCCCTTCCACCTGGAGACTGCACAGCCACTTACCCTTCCAACAACTGCATGGCTGTTGAAAAGGAGCACAGCAGAATTATTAAGAGCACATGGTTTTTGAGGCAAGTGAACCCTGAGCAGGCCTCTCTCTGACTTCATACCCACAGCAGAACACTCGCTGACACCCGCTGTGCGTGTCGATGGTACTGAGCATTTTCTCCACATTATCTCATTGCATCATCACAGTAAGTCTCGGAAAGACACTAATGTTCTCCTTCTGACCCTCTAATTCCCCAGGTGAGAATTCTTGTCTCCTGCCTCTGTGTTCCCATAGTACTTCTTTCACAACCCTTTCCTATAATTTACATGTGAGAGAGCTAGTTGGCAGGTGGAGGTCCATGTTGTTCATTCTGTCTCCCCAGCTATAATTCAAGGACAGTGAACAGAGCATACCTTTGTGAGTCAAAACACCTGCGTTCAAGTGTCCAGGTTCAAATGCCAAATCCTAATTTAACAGTTGTGAGGTTAGCCAAGAAACTTACCTTCTTGAGCCTTAATTTCCTTCTTGAGCCTTAATTTCCTTATCTGTAAAATGGGATTAGAAGTACAATCTCAAATGACTACTAGGAAATATAAGCTTACCATCTATAAAGAACTATGCCTGGCACATTGGTGGTTTCTTTCAAAAGTAAGAATGTCCCTCTCCATCTCTCTTTTAGGGCAGGGGTAATGTTTTATTTCTGGACACTAACACCATATCTTGCACATAATAAATACACAATAAATGTCAGCTGTATATTTGGTTAGTTGTATATTGTTAGTTGAATGACAAGCTTTACTGTTGAAAAATAAAAATAAAAATAACCAAACACAAACCCTGTCACAGTTTTTAGAAATTCTTTTCATCTCCCCTGTCCCTTCCCACACACTTCATTACTCTTCTCTCTTTGGGAAACATTAACTTTTTTTTTTGTACTCAGAAATTTTAAATGGCTAACAGACACCTCAGGATTCCTTCCTCCGGCCGTTATCCTTCTCTTTCAAGTTGTGCTCGGCAAGATTATTTGGACACTGGAGCTAAAAACGGTCAGATTACAAGTGGAGGTCCCTGAAATGTAACATTCCCCATTGCAGGATTCTGGAATTACACCAAACACCAGGGAGAGGTTGCTCTTCCCCAAAGAGCTCGCTGTTCTGAAAAAAGCCTTTGTTTTAGGGCTTTGCATAACTGCACCGTGGAATCTCTTCCCACCCGGGTCCCCAGCCCTGGCCCGGGTACTGTTCAGTCCTAGAGTGCCTATATGCTCCCTGTAAAATGAAACACTCGGGAGTCTAAGAACACTGTGAAAACTGCTGCATCTCTGAGTCCTGGTTCATATCTCGCAGCATAATGACCACTGTTTTGGAGCCACGCTTTCTGACTTTTCCAGCAAGCCCTTGATAACGACAGTGGCGGGCAGACCTCATGTTTATCAGGTCCGTGGCACTGCTAGGTGCTTCATATCCATTACCTCCTTTAATTACCACAAAAGCTCTGGAAGTCAGACATCATGGCTATCCCCACTTTGCAGAGAAGGAAACTGCGGCCCAGAAGGTCACAGAACTTTGCCCAAGGTCACACAGCCAGTAAGCAGCAGAGCCCCAGTTCAAACCTTCATCTATCGGGTTCAAATCCCATTCTCTTTGTTATTCCATACTGGTTCTTTAAATGACTAAAAAAAAAGGTCCTCTCTGTATAGAAATACTTGAGAAAATAAACAGTTTGAACTGATTGCTCTTTTAGGTCCCTTTCCCTATTAAAAAAAAAACTATGGTTCTATGGAGAGAAGGGGGAAAGAAGGAAATGTAAGGAGGCCAAACATTACAAGGCTTGGCTTATCAGTATTTAATAACAGCTTTGGGATCAAAACTCTACAGAACCTTATTTATGGACAGACAGTTACTCTTAAGCAGAGCCTTTTATTTTCATCCGAGGATGTTGTAGCCTTCTACTGTCTTTCTATTAGTGAGAGATGGGGTGTGAAATTTGCTGGCCCTGCCAAGATTATCCCATTAAATTATCTGCCCTCTTCCAATGTAATTCACTCAGGGGCGACAGTCTGAGACTCACGCCCTCCGATGGCCATGCCTGGCCCTCTGAGGGGGAGGTGTGAAGGAAAAAGTTCAGGTGGTGGTAGCATCCCAATGACAATAACATCAATCCACGTTTCACTGCCTTACCAAAATAAAGTGGATGCCACAATTATCCCATTCCTAAACAAACTGAAAACCCCAACCGAGCTTACTGCAACAAAGAGAGAGTCTTTTTACTGCTGTTTATTTTTATTTTGTATTCGTTAGCTTTTTAGATATTCCTGGCATGCAAGTCAGGCTCCATGTAACAAGCAGCTGCATTTAGTTAAGGATTTCGAAGAGTTCCCCCCACCACTCCCGCCATCCCCTCCCCCTCAACTCCAGAGAACTTTCTCAGACTCCTAGAAGACTCTTTCTTTCTCTTCGTGTGTCTGCAGAACAGTCCCTCCTGTCACCCCACAGGGAATAGGTAAGGCCAAGCTGAGGCCCTTCTGTCGGAGAAAGAAGCCTCGAGACCTGAGCGTTTCCCAGCTGTGGCTGGATTTGCCAGGGTCTGGTCCACATCGGGGCTGTGGAGCTGGCAAGCCGGATGTCCCACCAGAGAACACTCTAATAAATCACCCCTACTCAGTCCACAACCAAGATGGCAAATACAAAAGCACTTCATCAAACTATATCTCACCACTGGTTGGAAGGAACCAGACACACTTTTCAAACCTCATCAAAATTGCAATTCATTACAACAATGTAATTCCTCCTGACCAGAGGTGCAGAGCACCGGAGGCCCTTCAGGTCCATCTCTAAGTTATAGCAATACTGGCTCAGGGAACTTCAGTGCAGGAAAGAAAATTGAAACTGCCTGTCTCCAATCATTTCTTGTAACTCCTAGATATGGCTAAGAAAAAAGTCCTTTGCTGCTCTTGGAAAACCTGGGGAAAGGGCACCTTTGACCCATTCATAAGGAGAATATAAATTTTAAGACTTAACCCAGAAGAGACTAACACAGCAGTTAAGATAAAAAGCCATGGCCTCTCAGGGCTTGTAAGCCCAACAGAGCCATTTCCCAGCCCTGTGACCTTAAGAAAGGAACTTAACCTCCCTGTGCCTACATTTAAATGAGCATTTATCCCATCTTCTTCATAGGATTGTTGTGAGGATTCAGTGAGTTAATATGTGCAAAATGCTTAAAATGGTGACTTGTCCAAACACAAGTGTTTGTTAAATAAATTGTACTAACAGAAGCATCTCAGAATGCTTGGGTTTGGGGAATTACATTCTTAGTGGAGGTCAAAGGACTTGGCACCGTTCTTCAGCTTCTCCCAGGCCAAGAGCAGCCAGCCTGGTGGGATGGAAACTAGAAAGTGAGGAAAGGTAGAGGTTCCGCAGACTGTGCAGGTCTGGGCTAAGGCCCAGGACACATCACCAACCCTGAACTCCTTGCACCTACCCAGGAAGGCAATCCATTGCTCCAGGCATCGAACACTCCCGAATCAATGGTTACTATCTCTCAGGGTTGCAATTTTCTCAGAAAATCAAATTAGAGCTAAAAACATAAAACCACAAAAATGCACATAAAATTCTGTATATTATTTCAGGAGCTCCATATATCCTCAATTTCAGGTACCCCAAGTAGGAGACTGGGTGTTCTTCTCCAATACTGACATACATGGTTTCACTTAAAGCTCACATAATAATCCTATAAGGCTCAGAAAAACTAATTGACATACCTAGTACATGGCAGAGAAAAGATTCAAACCCAAATCTATTAAGCGCCAATGACTGTGCTAATAACCAATACGCTCTACTATTAAGTTCTGCTGCATTCCCTTCATACTAGAAAACAGGGCAAGAAAAAAAAAAAACCTTGAAAATGTGCCATGTTGCATTTTTACTAGGAAAGCAAATAACACCACAATGTTACATATGACCCAAAAAAGTTATTCTCCATTTGTTCAACAAAAATCTATGGACCACATACTATCTATGTGTGTACACATATGCCATTCATATGAAGATAAACATTTACATCTATATACATAGAGTCTACAGAGCATTCCATTCTCCATAGGATGCTGTGCAAAATTTTCAAAAGCATTTGAAATGGGGTGTGTGGTCACCATCAAACCAGAGCCAAACTGAACACTAATGGATGCAAGTGACACACCATTTACTAACTTTCTAGCTTTCAAGTCTAATTTGAGATCTATGCTCAGCATGCAGGAGATGGAGAGGAAAATACAGGCTAAAGTTGAGTTTTTTAAAGGACTTCTAATATCAGAAAGATAATATCTGATATCAGAAGAATATCAGGGTAGCAAATAACCTACTAAGTATGCAGAAGTGATACTGGAAATTCAGTATTTTCCACACACCACCAGACTTGGTTTGAGCACACCCTTTGGTCATTGGGCCTCTGTGTGGCTCTGCCTGGGGAGTGTTTGCAGGAGTCTACAATACAGGTGGGTGGCTGACTTGGCCCTCAGTGTTATTACCCTCAAGACACTCCTATCTAAAGGTAGACTGGATGGACACCTAGTAAGATGGCATTGGAAGGTTTACAAAATGACAGCAATCACAGTAGCAGGTCACTTCCCTCTGACTACAAGTAGCCAGACCACAGAATCTATAGGATTCTGAGAAAGACCCAGGAAGGTTCCTGAGCTCTGGCCTTCAGCTTCTTAGGAAGGTTGAGCTCTGGGTGATGGGTGGGGAAATCAACAATGCACGCACCAGAAAAAATAAATTTAAAGGTTTTTCTCCTCCTGGCTAACAAGGTAGCAAAGTGACAAAAGAAATGCTGAGATTTTTTTCTTTTTAAATAAATAAATGAAATGCATCTCCCCTTTAAGCTGATTTCCTGAGCCACTGAGTTACCTTAGACATCTTGGATCAGATGAGAAGGTAAATCTGGGACCCACTGGAAGCTTTGTCTCCAGAGAAAAGATCAAATATGCAGAGACATGGGAAAGATTTCTAAGACAACAAAATAAGGCAATAATAATAGATTTGAGAACATTATTGACAAGTTTGGAATAGGCAATACTCTTTAAAAAAATTTTAAAGCCTACAGGCAGTTAAACAAGACAGAATTTGAGTGACTGCTGATAACAAAATTGTCTTACCCTCAGCAAAATCATAGCGTGGATATTTATCTAAAGGGAGACAACCGCGGAAAGGTGTGCGCCCCGCCCCACCCCCCATGATCTAAAAGCAACCACTGTTGAAAGGTATATAGAGGTAAAGGAGTGGGACAGAGGATATAGCCAGATTAATCAAGGCCCAAAACTAGGAGCCCTACCTGAGCTAGAATCACCTGGTCATCTCCACCTGAATTTGCTGGGCAACCTGACATCAGCAGGATGTTTACACGATTTTGCAGCCTGGCCCATTTTTCACTTTTCACCCAGGTGTTGTGGCATGGGGCCAGATGTTCGGCATCAGGGAAGCAAAGAGCCATGTGACCAAACAGTTTACATTTCATTAGGATTTTCACCACGAAGGTGCACTCTCAGCTGACGTACATCTTAATTGCAATTAAAAGCTGTATTTAACCCAGGAGCCTCCAGGTTAGAACAACCTTACTCGAGGATCAGTTTCAGAATCATCCTCAGAAAACGTGGTTCCCCCTTCCCCAAAAATATCTCTAAGAAATCAAAATGCACACACACACAACTCCCTTCCAGAGTGTTTCCTACCATGAAAATTATTAGCTAGGAATTAGTAAAAACTAATTCTAAAGCCATAGTGAATAGATCTTTTTCCCTCAACTGCAAAACAGCCAGAGCCTTTTCTTTTCCTAAACACAGCGCTAACTTAAAAAAATGAATGATGCATGATAAAAGGGCAGAGAATACTTATCCACACGGGTTTGGGCTGGGAGGGGGAGGAAAGGATCCAGGGGCTGCAGCACCTCCTCAAGGGATGCATGTTAAAAGTGAGGCCCGAGACCCTGGAGACTTTAATCAACTTTCCCCCTCCAACCTCCAAAGAATGAATCGGTTGTCTCCACAGGCGCAGCCGGGTTCTTCCCTCTCATTGTGTACCGGCTCAGACACAGCAAGGACCCAAGCTTCCCGCAGAGAACTAAGACGCTCCGGCTCTCGGTGGAGTCTTTCTCTAACTGTTGCAATTGTCTTTGGAGATTGCCAAAACCAAGTATGCATTAGATGGCTTTTCCTCCCTAGTTTGTAACACACACACACACGTGCACTCTCAGAGCACTGAGGAGCAGCAGGCCGCCTCTGACAGCACATTTTGCACAAAGTGGCGGTGGCAGCAGCAGCGCACACGTTGTGGCCTCCCTCGTGACCCTCCAGAAGGCTGAAGAGCCGGGGGCCAGTAGTGAGGAGAGGCCGCCGGAGTCCAGGAGGACAGGGCTTTTGTTTGGGTCGGTCTGCGGATAGCCTAGGCTCTCGCAGGAACCACGGAAAACACAAACTCCCTCCTGGACCGCGCCTTCCGGGATGGCTGTTATTTAGGATAAACTTGCCTGAACACCCACAAGGGTCCAGCTAGAGGTGGGGGTGGGGGCCCGAATAGCACGGAAGTGCCCCATCGCCCCATTAAACCCACCCTCTCCATGCTGTCAGCGCTGCCAACTGCTGGTGGGCTCCCAGTAAAGAGTGCCCGGGCGCACCCCCGGCCCGCAGCTGGGCTCTAGGGCAAATCCTCGCTTGCCTCTCCGGCGCCGGAGTCGCCTTTGCGAGAACTACGACGGGTTGCGGCCGCCCGCCAGGCGGGCGCGGCTCTTCCTGGTGCCCAGAGCCGGGCTGGCCGACAGGAAGGTGGCGGAGGGCCGGGTGGGCTCGGGCGCTGGCAGACGCCCCTCTTACCTTGGGCAGCGGCCCCGCGCGCCGCCAGCAGCAGCGCGGCCAGCAGCGCCAGGAGCGGCGGGCGCGCCCCGCGGCGGCGCGGCCGGTGCATTCCTCCTCTGGCGGCGGCGGCGGCTCCCAGGCCACGCGCAGAACATCCACGGGCCCTGCCCGGGATCCCAGCCACCTCGTCCCGGATGCTCTCCCCGCAGGATGTCGGAGGCGTCGGCAAAGTTCTTTGTCCTTCTAACCTGCTCCCTCGCCTCCGCCCGGCAGCCTCAGGACCCCGTCAGCGCGGTGCCTTCCCAGCCCCGGTCTCGGCGGGCCGGTCAGTCCCGGACTGCCCGTGTGGCACCAGAGAAGGGCGAGTCTCCCCAGCTCGGACTCAGAAGAGCAAGCCCTGCGCCCGAGGGCTGTGGTCAGCGGCTCCCTCCGTGGCGGCGGCGGCTGCGGCTGCTCCTGCTCCTCGCGCTCCCTCTCTTGCTCTCAGCCTCCCTCAACTTGTCACTTTCCACCAACTCTCCAGCCGAAGCCCGAACCAATGGCAGACGCGGGCCCAGGCCGGCGGCCCAGCGCCCTCTGCTGCCGCCTCTCCATACCCACACCCTATGACTTCCCAGAAGTTGTCGCTCCTGCGGGTCGCGCACGCCCACCTCCCCTCCCCCACCACGCCTCAACCTGCGATGGGACCGGAGCCCAGCTGGCCCTCGAGGCCTTATTGACCGAAGGGGAAACTGAGGCTCAAGAGAGACTTGTCCTGGGTTGCAAACCAGTTCGTGGCTGAATGGCTTAGTTAAGAGACCCAGATTCCAGCAATGTCAGTCAGCTCTGCCACTGTTGGCTGTGTGACCGTGGGTAATTGAATATTTATTGATATCATACAATTTCCTCTTGATTTCCTCCTTGACCCAAGTGATTTATATTTTCCCATTTTGTCTTTAATTTCTACTTTCATTGTCGTGAAAACAAAGTCATCTGTATTGCTTTCCTTTGGAGATTTATCAAGGATTTCTCTGTGGTCAGTTTTCGTCAATGTTCCATAGTCTCCAGAAAGAAAGGACTTTTCTGTATTCAGAATGTGAAGGTAGATGATATTTCAATTTGATCCTCTTTATATTTATTATGTTATTTAGGCCTTCTGTATCTTTGCACATTTATGTGTGTGTGTACACACAGAGACATACAGGGTCCAGCAGAAGTAAAGCTTGCTTGAGTGTGGTCGGTAGGGTAGGTGAATATCTCACACAAGATGGACAGCAATTTGAACATTTCACCTAAAATGGCATATGGTGTGCTTAGCGTGATAGTGTTATGTTACAGAATTGCATGCTTATGATTTTGTAATTAAAAGGGGGCATTATTTGTGCCTGACCCTGTATGTATATTTGTCCAGCTGCCCTGCCATGGACAAAGGGAAACACTGAAGCCCCCTACTAACACTATGTTTTTGCCAGTTTCTCCTGGTTTAGCTTTACAAATTTTGTGATACATAAATATTCATGATAGTTTGATTTTTCCTGTGGAGAGGGCCCTTGATCATGTAAAGTGGTGAGTATCTGCAATATTCCAGGCCCTGTACTAGGCTCTGAGGAGGCAAAAGTAATAGAGGCACCAGGCAGTCTTGCCCTGCGGAACACTGAGAAGCCCACAGTCTATGGATCATGTATTGAATACCTTGTATTTGCCTAGTGCTTTGTGTGCATTTGCTCATAAATCTTCCATTGACTCTTTTTAAAAAGTCCTAACATGGTATACTACCTCGTGCTTTTACATAGGTTATCCCCATATTACAGTTTTAGAAATTGAAATGCAAAAAGAAAATAAGTGACTTGCCCACTGTCATGCAGACAGTGGGTGGCCAAGCCAAGAACTAGGTCTCTCTATCATAATGGAGCTAAAAGTTCTTGGCTAGAGCCTGGTGTATAACAAGTGGTGGTCTGTGGCTGTCATTGCTGCAACAATAGCCTCTAATAACCCAGCTTTGGGATTTTATAATGAGCAGTCACCTCATTGAAAGCAAGGACTTGGTAGCCCAAAGTATGTCCCAGCAGGTCATAGACTCACAGCCCTCTGCCTCAGGCAGGTGAATGACTAAAGCATGTAGGACAAACAGTCATTTATTCTTCTCCCAGAATTCAGGGCAGGAGTACCCGTAACAGCCTTAGCAGCTTCCCCTCTTTCTATCACTCTGACCTGAGGTCAAGGAATGATAGACAAAGAGGCCTTGGGTCAACTAGTTCATCGCCCAAATAGGTCTGTCCTCCAAATTTCTCTGCCTGAGACTCATTCAATCCTGTCTAAATTATCTCCAGTTACTTGCCTGAGGAACTTACTGCACAAGGTTCTCTTGTTGGAACACTGTCTTTGATGGTCGGCTGCAATGTACCGTAGCCCAGAAATGAGAGAAAACTCAGTTGCACTGCACATTGCTGAGCGGTCTTCCATCATCTACAGTACGATACACAGAGACCGACACAAGGCTTCCCCTTCCACCCACCCCAGCCCCCACCCCGACCCAGGTATCTTAGGTAACAGTGGCTGCCAGAGCTGAGTATACAGAACTTAATGGCACTTTTATCAGTACTTAAACCTTCCAGGAACTTAATCACAGAATCATAGACGTGAGGAATGTGACGGCTGGACACGGCCGTGGAAATTAACTAGAATACCTCCTCCACATTTTATAGAGGAGAAAGGTGGGACTCAGGGAGGTGAAAATTCCTTGCCCAAAGTCACACAGCTGGTCAGAGCCAGAACTGGAACCTACATCAACCAGTTGAGCCCTGGGTAAGCACTCCCGTAGTTGTCCCAGATCCTATAGCATACTAATTCCTAAAGGACAGATTTAAAAAGACTCTCCCTGCCTGGTGTGACTCAGTGGACTGAGTGCGGCCTGTGAACTGAAGGGTCACCAGTTTGATTCCCAGTCAGGGCGTATGCCTGGGTTGCAGGCCAGGTCCCCAGTGTGGGGCACTCGAGAGATAACCACATTGATGTTTCTCTCCCTCTCTTTCCCTCTCCCTTCCCCTCTCTAAAAAATAAGTAAAATCTTAAAAAAAAAAAAAAAGGTGTTTAAATTATTTTTAATAAGACAAAGGAAATACTTATGCAAGTTCAGTAAATGCCAGTGTTTCAAAGTACAGGCTTGGAAGAAGGCTGCCCAGGTTTGTAATCCAGCTTCTCTGCTCTCTGCTGATTGACCATGGACAAATACCTTTGTCCCTCTGTGCTTCAGTTTCTCATCTGCAAAACGATGATGACAATAATCATACCTATTGACACTGTCGTGAATGATAAATGGTTAACTTATATAAAGTGCTGTTATAAGTATCTGGCACAGGGTAGGCACTTAATAAATGTTAGACATTATTATACTATCAACATACATGAGCTTGCTTAGGTCAGTCTTGTTGCCATTTTTTTACAAAGAAACTAAAGTGAAATGAGGTTAGAAACTTGCCCAAAGTCACAAGATTAAGGCCAAAAGAGAGGACTCAAGCCCAAGTCAAATCTCTTTCTACACTATAACCCTAGTGCCTCGCGTCAGAGAGGTGGAATGTGTGAAAAGCTACAAGCAATTGAAATTATCCTCTTGCAGGCTTCTTATGGCTCTCCCTCCCCTTAACCAAACCAGCCCTCAATGCAAACGGATTATGGAGTCTAGGAGGGGCTGCTCTCTTCAGAAGGTCCTGGCTCAAGCCCTGGGGGACCCACTGAGGCTCGTTTTTGCTGAGGGAGGCAGCCATCCACTCTGGCCTCTCCCACGAGTACACAGAGCAGTGGCTCTGTGTACTACCACTGTGGACACAGAAGGCACAGCCACAGGTAAGTCATGGCAGCGGAAAGGTGGAGAAGAAATAGGATGGCGACAGAAATAGGATGGAGTCAGGTGCCAAGGAAAACATTTTAAAAAATCTACCTTACATTGCAAAAAGTTGTTGGAGGGAGAAACTCATCTGGGTAACGCTTGATTTACCCAACAAATACAGACATTCGTCGCTCTTCCTGAAGAGACTATGTAGCATGATGGTGGTCAGTGAGGGAACCTCAGGAGCCAGATGTTATGGATCCAAATCTGGGCCTAGCTTTTAGAAGCTACGAGACTTTGGGTCTCTCTACCTCGGTTTCCTCATCTGTAAAGAGGCATCATAGTTCATTTCTAACTGCCTGGAGCCTGGAAGCGGACAGCAGACACAGGTTTGAATCTTAGCGCCACAGTCTACTACCTATAGAAGCTTGGATTACTGCAGACCCTTTCCATGTAGTGTAAATACTTCAGCTCTTAAAGATAAGAAATGGTTAACAATCATAGAAAGTGGTAAAAAACAATGAACAGTTCCGGCCAAGATGGAGGTATAGACAGTCGTATTATGCCTCCTCGCGCAACCAAAACTAAGGACAACAAAAATTGAGTAACAAGAAAACAACCAGAACAGAGGGAAATGAACTGAACGGAAGTCAGACTCCAGTACATCCAGACCGGTAAGGAGCGGCGGAGTTGGAGGACTGTGGAGAGGGGTCGAGGGGTCCCGGCGGGGAGGAACACTGGCCGGCAGGCACGGGAGCGCAGGGTGCAGACGGCAGCAGACAGACTGGTGGCGGACCCTGGGTGCGGGAGGCGACTAGCAGACCCAGTGAGGGGCGCAAGGCAGCTGGCTGTCCGCAGTCACACACTCACGAGCAAATTAAGCGAAAACGGGCAGAGCCGCCGCGTTTCAAAGCTTAAGAGCCCCGTCTGGGAGCTGAGGCCGGGAGACTCTCTCAGCCTCACAGGAGACTTCTCGGGGAAACCCACAGAGTCCAAGAAAGTGCACAAGCCCACCCACCTGGGAGCCAGCACCTGAAGGGCCCAATTTGCTTGTGGGAGGCCGTGGAGGGGACAGAAGTCCTAGAGAGAGCAGAACAGGCGCCATTGTTCTCTCCCAGACCCCGCCCCCACATACCACGTCACAACCCAGCGACTGGGGTGCCCCGCCCTGGTGAACACCTAAGGCTCCGCCGCCCTTACGTAACAGCCGCAACCAAACCAAAGGAAAATAAAAAAGATGGCTCAAACAGATTTGAAAGCCCCAGAACCAATTTTTGTAAGTGACCAAGAGATAGCCGAACTACCAGATGCACAGTTCAAAGCACTGGTGATCAGGAAGCTCACAGAATTGGTTGACTTTGGACATAAATTAGATGAACAAATGCAGGCTATGATAAGAGAAATGAAGGAAAACACACAGGGAAACAATAGTGAGGGGAAGAAAACTGGGACTCAAATCAGTGGAGTGGACCAGAAGGAAGAAAGGAACAACCAAATAGAAAAGAATGAAGAAACAAGAATTCAAAAAACTGAGGAGAGGCTTAGGGACCTCCAGGACACCTTTAAACGTTCCAACATCCGAATTATAGGGATACCAGAAGGGGAAGAGGAAGAGCAACAAATTGATAACTTATTTAAACAGATATTAAAGGAAAACTTCCCCAATCTGGCAAGGGAAATAGACTTCCAGGAAGTCCAGGAAGCTCAGAGAGTCCCAAAGAGGTTGGACCCAAGGAGGAACACGCCAAGGCACATCATAATTACATTAGCCAAGGTAAAAATGAAGGAGAGAATCCTAGAAGCAGCAAGAGACAAGGAGACAGTCACATACAAAGGAGTTCCCATCAGACTGTCACCTGATTTCTCAAAAGAGACCTTACAGGCAAGAAGGGGCTGGCAAGAAGTATTCCAAGTCATGAAAAGCAAGGGCCTACATCCCAGATTGCTCTATCCAGCAAAGCTTTCATTTAGAATGGAAGGGCAGATAAAGTGCTTCTCAGATAAG
Organism: Tonatia bakeri; assembly: GCA_004024845.1. Lineage (NCBI taxonomy): Eukaryota > Metazoa > Chordata > Mammalia > Chiroptera > Phyllostomidae > Tonatia > Tonatia bakeri. Next base: position 523,422 of record PVIA01000269.1, read on the forward strand.
GTCAAGTTAAAGGAGTTCATCATCACCAAGCCCTTACTATATGAAATGTTAAAGGGACTTACCTAAGAAAAAGAAGATTAAAAATATGAACAGTAAAAAAAAAGTCATCAAATGGAGGGTTAGCAACAGGGAAGTAGGAGGAGGAGGGAGGGGGAAAAGATATAGAGAATAAGTAGCATAGACAGTAGGTAGAAAATAGACAGGGGGAGGG